>CM046360.1:10330566-10850304 GCA_025436335.1 Bursaphelenchus mucronatus
AGTTGCTTTCTTGGTCGATATGAAAAAAAAAAGTTTTTGATGACGCAACGTAAAGGGTATGGGCAAAAAACGTAAAAAACTCTTACCTTGAAGCCGGTTGAGTGATAAAATAAATTGTCAGACTGAGCATGAGTAGTGACCAAGCCAACGAGAAGAATATAATCGGGTTGAAAACACTCCCAATTGACTTCTAAAATACGATTTTAAAAAAAATTTTTTTTTTACCTGTACCGCAGTGATCCTCAAAAATTGCTCATAATAAAACTTCAAACTGAACTGTCGTTTCACATGCTCCTTCTGGATGCATTTTTTGAGCGTTTTACACCAATAGCAGACGACCCGATTGCAGAAAACGTAGTAAAAAAGGGGAATCATATTCCAGGCAGTGAGAAGAGGGACCAAGATGAAAGAAATGTCAGTTAACCATTCCGAATTGGACCTGAAAATGCGGTTTTAGAGAAATTAAAATTGTTTTGTAATCAAATAAATTTATTTTTAAAAAAGTTTGAAAAAATGCCATTTTATACAATGAAACATGCCCAAAAAGTTTTCATCGTATAAAATGTCACCCTATATGAAATTTTGCAATTTTTTTATTAGAAAATTTAATTTACGGTTTCTTCAAATGTTTATGTTACGAAAAATTTTTGAAAATGCCATTTTATACGATGAAACATTTCTCGGAAAGTTTTCATCGTATAAAATGCCACCCTTTTGGAAACTTTGCAATTTTTGTAATGGCAAACTTAACTTATTTCCTCTTAAAAAAAGATTTTTTGAAGATTTCAAATAGGTGTCATTTTATACGATGAAACATTTCTCGGAATGTTTTCATCGTATAAAATGTCACCTTAAACCCACAAAAAGCGTTGAAAAAATCTCACCGTTTTCGCCTCGAATGATAGTCCATCCAGAGGCTCTCAAAAATCCGATATGTCAAGGGCAATATAACGAAAAACAAAGCGACACCGCCAAAGATTTTGTTATATCTTCGAATTGGCGGAGATTTCCCAAATGACTTCTTGAAGATCTGATCCACATTGTCCATCATCCGCAACATTTTTACGTGCGGTCTGAGGCGTATTACCATTAAAAACAGTAACATGGCGTTGATAAACGGCTTGATTCCCGTTATGATCGTGGAGACGGTGGTGGCGTGAAGAAATCCAAAGTGTTTATGATAGCGAAACGTCATCAGGACGTTGGCCTTGAAGAAATATAGGTTCAGGAAGATGCCGAAGATGGTGAGAGCCCAGGCAGTGAGACGGAGCTGTAAAAAAAGACTTTGTTGTTTTGATCGTATAAAATGTCACCTGTGTTAAACAAATTGCTTTTTTAAAAAAATACCAGGCAATGGTATGTGACCCATGCAAAGAAATTTTGCGCAGTTTGAAGAAGTTCCATTTTATACGATGAAACATGTTTTATCGCATAAAATGTCGCCTGTGTTAAATAAAGTGGATTTGGTGTTGCTAAAAGTGTCACGTAATGATACATTGCCCACAGAAAGCGATTAGAAATATTTGAAGAGGTTCCATTTTATACGATGAAACATGTTTGAACGTATAAAATGTCGCTTGGATCGAAAAAACACTGCAAAAGAGCGGGCTAGAAATTGGAGAATTTTTTGATGCCAACAGTGTCAAGAATTTCTGTATTGCTCATATAAAAAAATTAGAAATATTTGAAAGGTTCCATTTTATACGATGAAACATGTTTTATCGTATAAAATGTCGCTTGCATAAAAAACACTGCCAAAGAGCGGGCTAGAAATCTCAGGTGCTAGCACGACAGCTGCCTAAAACGTTTTTTTTTCAAAATTTGAAGAGGTGCCATTTTATACGATGAAACATGTTTTATCGTATAATGTCCATAGATTTTTTTTTCGTATAAAATGTCACCCAACCATAAATTGGCCAAAACTCACAATAATAAACCGCTTTCCATTGCGTTTGCGTTCGCGGACGAAGCCAGGGAAGAAGCCCAAGAACTTGAGGAATATCAGAACAGTCCGCATGTTGTTCGAGATCTGAAAGGCCATACGGCCCAGTCCCATGAACACACCGTGAGTCCCGAACGCACTGCTGAAAAGAATCGCAAATTAATTTCGTGGAAGAATTGAGTAAAAACAAAAAAAATTGACAAAGAAAGAAATGGGAATGAAAAATACGCAAAACAGTCGTATTAATTACGGTTGATTGGGTAAAAAAATATATTTTTTTATTTTTTCGTAAAAAGTGGCAAAGAGTGTTCATTTTTTGCCACTACGTCTTTTCAAAAGTGCATAGATCTTTTGTCGCGCCGCACAGTGCATTTTTTGCACGGTGCGCGGGCCATTTTGAAGCATTTTGCACGGTGCAAACCTCAAAATGCCGTTTGCACTGTGCAGAACTCCGAGTGCCGATGCAGCGACGGATGTAGCGAAAATACTACGGCGTTTCAAAAGTGCGTAGAGGTTTTTCCGTCTTTTGTCGCGCTGCACTGTGCATTTTTCCTCTTTTTGCACGGTGCGCGATGATTTAAAAAAATCATCGAAAAACATTTGGAAAAGTCTCTAAAAATATGTTGAACGTTTTTTCCATGGCAAATACTACCACACCTTTTCAAAAGTGCAAATACTGCTACGCTTTTCAAAAGTACTTTTGTCGCACACTACATTTTGCCCCTTTTTGCACGGTGCGCGGGCCTTTTTGGAGAATTTTGCACCGTGCAAGCCTCAAAAATGCCGTTTGCACTGTGCAGAACTCCGAGTGCCGACGCAGCGACGCGACGTCGTTGAAGACAGCTTGCGCAGCGGCGATATTTCCATTACACATCAAATGCACTGTGGAAAATGTGCACTGTGCGGCCGCACTTTTAAAACGCCGCAGTATATATTATGTATATATTTGCATAAAAAGTGGCAAAGAGAGTTAATTTTCTTCTAGTTCTTCCGTTTAGGCCGTAAAACAAACTTTTGATTGCGGAATAAAAAAAATATTTTCATTTTGAATTACATGGATGATAAATCATTTCCCACCCCAACTTTTAACGAGTGAAAATGCCCTCAAGGGAATTTAAAACAATTCCCCGACAAGCTCGAGAATGTTTTATTTCGCGTAACAAAATTTGATGAAACTTTGTGACAAGTTTCTTCTCTGAGGGTTGCACTTGGAGTACTGTTGTAAAAATTGGTCGATTTTGCATTTTAGCGGTCGGTTCGGTTATTTTATTGTCAGTCCCGGATTTTGAATTCAATTAGTTCTGAAATTAGCAATCGATCCTCAAAAACAGATGATTCCTGAAATGAAAATCGCATCCAAAAAAGTGTTTTTCTCTCTGACCTCTCTCCGCCTTTCGCATACTCTCTCATCCACAAAGATCGCTGAATATCTCGGCTCTCCCGGCAAAACACGAGCTAAAACTTTCTGAGATTGATATTGGGCTTATGTCTGATGTGTCAGCAAAGTTTTAAAAAAATCTGAACGTTGTACGTCAAATCGAAAACGGGAGGGAACTCTTGGCATTTCGTCGCAAATATGGGAACCGAGAAATGTTTTTCGACCAATTTCTTGTCGAATTTGGTAAATACCAGGTCTTTTTTGACAAAAGTTGACCAGTTTTAAGCTATATGGATTGTTTTCAGACTTTTTTCGACCGGTAATACTTAGCGGGAAAATTTTAAAATAAATTTTCCGATAAATCTTAGGACGAAAAGCCAATTTGAAGAGTTCCCTTCTCTATTTGACGTGTGTCGCACTTCAAAACTTTGTATGTTTTTCAAGCGCAAGACGGCTGAAAAATCAAATCGACCCCAAACAACTCAAAGCAACTACATTTTTCACGAAGAATAGTTATCAACCTCACCAAAAGGTCGTATTTTGATCCATGTAAGAACTGGCTAATAGGCTGTCCGGAACGTCGCTGGAGTGATTATTGCAACATGCACTCTGCAAAAAAGGTGAGCGTGCGAGCGACAGCCGAAAAAAGCCCATTGCACGGTGCAAAAAGCAAGAAATTGCACTGTGCAAAGGGAACTTTTGTTTTCGCACAGTGCATGTCGCGCAAATCACTCCAGCGACTTTTTGACGAGTACGAACCGTTGCACGTCAATCAAAAAAACAAGACAGAGAAAAGTCTTCAAGTTTGCGATTCGTCTTTGACACTTCGCAACATGTGCGAAAAATTTTTTTCCCAGCTGCCGTCTTTTTTCGTTGATTTTCATTTATAGCCAGTATTCGACGGAACACGGCAAAATAACTGCAAAAACATAATAAAATAATTCTTTCCAACAAAATTCTAACAAAAAATGGCAAATTTAGATACTCAAAAAATCACTTTTCTCCGATGTTGCGAAGTGTCAAAGACGAATCGCCAACTTGAACACTTCCCTTTTCGATTTGATGTACGTGGTTTTTTGGAGATATCGTTTGATTTCTCGAAAGACCTCACCTTCCAAACACTGTCACAAGTCTTCATACAGCATTATTAGCAGTAAAAAACATCCATTTCCGTATTTATCAGGCAAGATAAAATATTCTCGAGCTTGCCCTTAAGGGCATTTCTTTTGCTCCTCAAAAATAGTTTGGGAAATGATTTTTTTGCCCCTAAAGTCTAATTGCATCCATTGCGCGTGCATAAAAATAAAAACGGAGAACCTTCCGGTCGTTTAAAGGGTAGCCAGACTTAAAACCCGTTAATCCGGCTTTTCAAGCCCAAAGAAACGTCAGTTGCAAACAAAAATCAAGTTGACCTTCAGTCTCCGTGAACGTCCTGAACTCCTCTTCGTCCTCTGCCCTTTTCCAAACCCGAACCAATTTGGTGACGGTCTATTAGACATTCTAAGCAAGGAAAGGAAAATAAAATCCTTTGAAAGCTTTTCTTAACTTTTTTTTTTTTTTTTTTGAAAAAGTGTAAAAAATAACGAGAAAGTTGGAACAGCCGCGTCACAATTTTTCGCGCGACGTCAAAACAAAAACAATGGACACACGGCGTAGGGCAGGCAAAAGACAAAGCCCCGGTCACTCGGGCGAAAATTTGTCAAGGTGACGTTTTATACGAAAAAAGATTCCCCGAACATGTTTGATCGTATAAAACGGTGTTTATCCCAAATTTTGTAAACACGCTGTAAAGAGCCCCTATACCATCTACTAATAATTTTATATCATATTTTACAAGATGGTTAGGCGACATTTTATACGATAAAGATTTACAAGACATGTTTCATCGTATAAAATGGCATTTATCTAAAAATATTCATAAAACCGGTAAGTAGCCACCGTATCATTTGCTAAAAAGTGTATGTCATACTTTCCAACCTTATACGATAAAAAAAATTCAAGACATGTTTCATCGTATAAAATGGTATTTCTCTCAAATTTCGGATTAACCCGGTAAATAGCCAGTATATCATCTACTAAAATTTGTAGGTGATATTTCGCAAATTTTGGCGACATTTTATATGACAAAAGATTTCCAAGACATGTTTCATCGTATAAAATGACCTTTTCTCTAAAGTTTTAAAAAATGCTTTAAAGATGACAGAATTAAATATTTTTATTTAGCAAAAAAATGCGAAAACTTCGAAAAATTTTTTGAAATTCAAAAAATCTCAAAAATTTTGCAATTTTTTTTGTTTACCAACGCCAAAAAAGGTCATAAAAAATTTACTTCCACCATTGCGCGCTGTTCAGCCCGAAATTTTGCCTAAGACCACTTTATCCCCCACTTTGAGATGTTTACTGTTTCCAAAAGGCGTTTTTTCGACGTCTGCGGCCGACGTCTCCAAAAAATCTGACAAAAAAACGAAAAAATGTTTCGGGGATTATTAATTACAGTAGACGGGGATGATGGAGGATGCCGGAAATGGCCGGGGGGAAGTCATGTGACTTACGGAAAGCCGATTTTTGGGGGTTTTTTTGAGGGAAAAACATATTACATATACATGAGGAAGAAGAATTTGGAAAGATACTTTGAGAACATATATATATAAAAATTTCAAATTCCATTCGTATCTACGTCTCGAGTAATGAAAAACATCCCATTACGCCATAGCAAAATTATCGACCGGTCGAAAGTTATCGAAAATTTCGAAATTTTTCTATTTTCACCATCAAAATGACGGAATTTCTGAATTTTTATGATTGCATCTGAATCAGCGTCCTTGAATTGCCCTAGGACCATATCACTCGTATTTTACATATGCAAATTTTTTGAAAACTTACAGAACGTCTGCTAAATTAATATAATATTTTTTGTTTGCTCCAGAATTACCAGACTACATCCACTACGATTTTCAACCGTCATTTCCGATGCACTTTCGAAAAAAAAAGACAATATTATGCTTCCTTTTAAGGAAGCAAGCAAAATACGCAATTTTTGGAAGCACTTTTGAAGTCACGCTCTGAAAAAAAATTTTTTTTTGCAAAAGAAGCGACGCTAAGATTTTCATTAAACTTTGCACGCATGATGGGCATAGGCCCCATACTAGCCCGTCCATAAAGTCGCTGGAGTGATTTTCGCGACATGCACTGCGCGAAAACAAAAGCTTTCTTTGCACTGTGCAATTTCTTGCTTTTTGCACCGTGCAATAAGCTTTTTTCGGCTGTCGCTCGCACCCTAATTTTTTTTGCACAGTGCAAATACCAAAAATCGCTCCAGCAACTATCCAGATGGACTAGTATAAATTCCTGAAAATTTTAGCTCGCAGTGAGAGCCGAGATGTTCAACGATCTTTGTCGTCGAGAGAGTCCGCAAAATGTGGAGGGTGGTCAGAGAGAAAAACACTTTTTTGGCCATATTGCTGGCAGTTTGGCGATATTTTCTGAAGAAACGTTACTCTCTACGATAGGAATAAGCATGAAACTTCTCATGCCAAAATTTCTAAAAAAGAGTTATTTTCGCCAACCTTTGACATTCGACCTGTAAATTTTCAGGTACTACGATTTTTCAAAAGTGCGTAGACTTGTTGTCGCGGGCCGCACAGTGCACACTTTTTACAGTGCATTTGACCTTTTGCACTGTGCAATCGAAGTATCGCTGCTGTTTTTTCAAGTACGTCGCTGCGTCGGGGCCCGGAAACGTTTTGCACAGTGCAAACGACATTTTTGAGGTTTGCACTGTGGAAAACGCTTCAAAAAGGGCGCGCGCACCGTGCAAAAAGAAAGCAAAAAAATGCACTGTGCGGCGCGACAAAAAGTCTGCGCACTCTCCAAAAACGTTACTATTATTAGCATTTTCATAAAGCGCATGGGCATTGTCTCGCTTGCGCACAGTGCATTTTGCCCTCTTCCCATGCTTGTCGCAGCCGCACTGTGAATTTTCCCGTTTTCGCACAGTGCAAACCTCAAAAAAGCCGTTTGCACTGTCCAAATTCCAACTGCCGACGCAGCAACATAGTTAAAACTTGTTTACGTCGCAGCGATATGTCGATGCACTGTGCAAAAACCAAAAAAAAGATCAAATGCACGGTGCAAAATATGGATTTTTTTGTGCACGGTGCGGAAAGCGACAAAATGTCCATGCACTACAGTGAAAATACTAAAAGTCACAATTCCCATCATAAAAAAGCAAAATCAATTTATTATACATACGTATATAGTACTTACGAGTGCGTTTTTCGCAGATCCATTTCTTTTCCGTGACCGTAACTCGGAATGTCTCAAAGTTCCGGGTTAAAAGCACATTTGGAGGGAGCAAGTGACGCCCGAAAATGTAATATCATACACTTCCGCCTCCAATTAGCCGGAAATTTGATTGTACCGGAACACGGCCTGGGGGGATTCTTGGAAAGATTGTTTTCAATCCTTTTAAAAGATTATAATTTAAAGTGAAAATTGAAATTTGTTCCCGCCTTCGAAATCGTCTAGGCAAATATTTTTTCTGAGCAGTTTTAGTCAATTGAATTCATTCATTGTTAGTATTATCATAAAGTGCATGCACTCTTTCGTCTTTTGCACAATAAATTTTGCACTTTTCCCACGCTTCTCGCCACAGTAAATTTCACTTTTTTTTGCACGGTGCAAACCTCCAAAAGAACCCTTTGCACGGTGCAAATTCCAGACGCCGCCGCTGCGACGTAGTTGAAAAAAGCTTGCGTCGCCGCGATATTTCCCGATTGCACAGTGCAAAAAGTCAAATGCACTGTGCAAAGACACCCATTTTGCACTGTGCAAGAGAATTTTGCACTGTGCAACAAAAATATCGCGCAAAAAAGACGGATATTTCCCAATTGCACAGTGCAAAAGGACAAACGCACAGTGCAAAAAGTTAAATGCACTGTGCAAAAACATCCATTTTACACTGTGCAACCCAAATATCGCGCGAAAAAACGGATATTTCCCGATTGCACAGTGCAAAGGGTTAAATGCACAGTGCAAAAGGTCAAACTCACTGTGCAAAAACATCCATTTTGCACTGCGCAACCAAATTTTGCAATGTGCAACCCAAATATCGCGCGAAAACACCGATATTCCCCGATTTCACAGTGCAAACAACCAAAAAAAAGTCAAATGCACCGTGCAAAATAAAGGTTTGTTGTGCACGGTGCGGAAAGCGACAAAAAGTCTGTGCACTTTAAGAAAATAAACAAGTATAAACTTGTTAGTTTTTATCCAAAATGTATCGGAAATGACTGTTCAAAATCGTGATAAATGTAGTCTTGTAATTCTTGAGCAAACAAAAATAATTTTACAGACGTTTTTTCAAAGTTTGGTCATTTTTCCGAAAATTTCGAAAAAAATTTAATATGTAAAATACGAAGCGTTACAAACAAAATCACATCGCCCTTGAGCAATTCAAGGACGCTGATTTAGATGCAATCAGAAATGCTGTCATCTTGATCATGAAACTTGAAAAATCTCGAAAATTGCGATAACTTCCGACCGGTCGAAAATGTTGCTATGGTGTAATGGAATGTTTTTTATTACTCGATACGTAGATGCAAATAGAATTGGAAATTATTTCGCACCAATGCCCCGAAGGCTCAAACTTCAAAACCTTTTGTTGCGGCGCACAGTGCATTTTGTTTTTTTGCACCGTGCAGGCTTTTCGAACATTTTGCACTGTGCATTTTCACTCAATGCGAACGTCGCAACGACACGGTTGGCTAATTTTTGACGATACCATTTTATACGATGAAACATGTCCAGAAAGGTTTTGTCGTATAAAATGTCATTTGTGGCGGTTATAGGCCAAAACGACTTTTTCCCTGACCGCTTCTCTTCCTTTCGCGTACTCTCTCGCACAAAATGATCGACCGCTGCTGGAAAAGTTAAAACTTTTAGAACACGCAGACAAAATTCCGAAAATGGGCATTCCGCTTTAGGAACATGTTTGTCATTATCCCCACGCGGTTTGCATTTCCCACGCAAAATTTTTGACAAATAAAATTTAGCGGAAATTCTAGCCACCTCCAAAGAAAGAGGTCTATTTCAAGGTTGGACCAAAAAACAAAAAAATTTCTTTGCTCTTTTTGATGACAAATCCGTCTCAAAAGGAAAGTTCGTCGCCTCAGGGCATTCGCAAAATTGAATAATTGAATAAAAAAGAAATACCATAAAAGGACAAAATCAAAAACAAATTGTCGGAAGAAATCTTCATAAGGCTTAAAAAATAAGTTTTAATGGCTCTTTCTATTTTTAAATTCAAAATATAAGAAATTTAAAGCTGCTTGCAGTCATTTATAGTCATTTCCCACTAAAATACGGTAAAAAATCAACATGTACTCCAATAGTCTGGTGGTTGACTCTTCGACCTTTCACTCAAACAGTCGCAGGTTCGAATCCCACTGTCAAAAAACTTTTTTTTCTTTTCAAAAGTAAAAAAATGACAAAAATGCATTCAAAAAACATTGTACCACTTACAATCGTCCATTTTGCGCTCCATTCGGCGTTGGCAACGATATTTCCAGGAGATCGGCCAAAAAACTTTTGGATTGGCCCGCCAAACTTTGGTTATTATTCATTTCCGCGCCTGTTTCTTCATTCCGTTGCGCAATCTGGGTCTCGACTGGAATCACAGGGCATCCGGAGTCCGAGGAATTCGAAGAAACATCGAGCGGGATCGATTCCTCGGACTCGTTTTCCATTTCGGCCGGGGTTTCGGCGCACTCCGCACGAATTGACTCGGCCCGATTAAACGGGTACATCGCCTTAGGCATGCTGAGAATTTTTGGATGGAATTTAAAGCTTATGCTGTGAAGGATGTGGCATAACAGTTAAAGCTGAAAAATGTTGCATTAAAGAGGGAAAATGTGAAGAACATCGCGAAAAAATATAAAAAAATCGAAATTTTTTCAAAAAAATTTAAATTTTGTTTAAATAAAGAGGATTTGCAAATAACGATCATACTGTAATGAGTTACAAATTACCTCAAAAGCCTTGAAATATTAAAATCACTGCAAAAATGTAAAAAAATTGCAATTTTTGGCCAGAAATCATCAAAAGTGGCATGAATAATATACAAATTCCTGAAAAAGTACAGTAACTCTTTATACAACAAAATTATCCCACACGTAACAACCCCTTAGGCTTTACTTGCAATTTCTATACATATCTCAAGCCTTGCACAACAGTTTTCGGCGAGAAAAATCGGATGTTATCCATGAACATCAAGAAGAATATAATGAGATTGTCATTTTTCAAATATTTCCTTATTTCTTTCAAATCCATGGAAACTCGAGGGTGGAAAATGACGCATACTGTAGATGACGACCAGTTGCTATAGAAAATCGGACAAAAATAGTAAATTATGGAAAGTTATGACCGGAAATGTCGAAAATTTTGGGAATGTATGAGACAAAGAAATTGCAACAAATAAATGACTTTTTTTTAAAATTAAGACGGTAAAATACGTCCACATCCTAGTCAGCATTCTTTGAAAAACAAAAATTTTATTTTTTTATTTTTTTTTTTTTTGCAAGAAACATGTCATCAAGTCAAATGTTTCCGCCTTTATGGTCCAAAAATAATAATTCAAAGTCTACCAAAAACGCAAATTCCGCGTCTTTTCAAATCCACTTCCTTTGGTTCTATGCAAATTTTTTTTCCTCTCCGAAGATGTTTAATCGACCATTTGGTAATTACCGTAGACTACAAAAAAATGGTCAGTCTGTCCGAAATAGAATTTTGCATTCCGCACGTCAATACTATTTACGAGGCCTTTTCAAAAGTGCGTAGACTCTCAGTTGCGCATTTGCCTCTTTTTGCACGGTGCGCGGGCCTTTTTGAAGAATTTTGCACTGTGCAGACCCTAAAAATGCCGGTTGCACTGTGCAGCACTCCGAGTGCCAACGCAGCGACGTCGTTGAAAAAAGCTTGCGCCGCAGCGATATTTTTATTGCACAGTGCAAAAAAAAATGCACTGTGAAAAATGTGCACTGTGCGGCCCGCGACATGCTAAAAAATTTTAAAATAAAATTTTTGGGACTTGATATGTCTGACATATATATGTCCAAAATGTTTTAGAAAAAAATGATTCTAAATTTGTGCCAAGTTTCATCAAAATCTGAGCGTCGCGCTTGCGGTACTTCCCTTATAAAAAAATTTTTCTGACATTTTTTTTTAGATTTTTTGTCATTTCTTTTTATTTTTTAGCAAATAAAAAATGTAAAGACGTGCCGAAGAGCCAAAAAAATCGAATAACAGTTTTGAAACAAACGAACATCTGCTCTGTTGGGCAAATTACAACGCACTTTTCGAAAAACCGTAGCCAGCAGACCAGAAAGTCTTGACATGTCTGCACTGTGCGCCGTCGCGTGAAACCCTTGTCGCAAATCCGCAAGCGGCAACAAAACAAAATTCAGAGAGCACGACGATCACGCACGGTGCAAAATGAAATTTCCGAAAAGGTCAAACAAAACCTTTGTCGCGCGGCGAAACTGCGCAGTGCGTTTTACATTCGCACCGTGCCGATCGTTTGTTCGTTTTTTATCGCGCAAAGCCACTTTGCGATGTCGACCGCACCGTGCGAAAAACATGTCAAGACTGTGTTCGTGGCCCGACTAGTACAGCATGGAAGAAAAGCAACGGAGCAATCAAACATTTCTTTGGCATTCCGTTTCAGGTCGAAAATTTGTTTTGACCAAAAATAATTGGTCGATTTCTACATAGTCGAAAAACTCGATTAAATTACGGAAATTTTTGTAAGAATGAACGTCTGATTCTATTAATACTTTCATAAAGTGCATGGACAATTAGTCGCTTTCAGACGTACGTAAACATCAAGTCGCCCAGAATCTATAATAATATACTACAGTAAGTGCGTAGACTTGTTGTCGCGGGCCGCACAGTGCACATTTTTTACAGTGCATTTGACCTTTTGCACTGTGCAATCGAAATATCGCAAGCTTTTTTGAACTACGTCGCTGCGGCGGCACTCGGAGTTCTGCACAGTGCAAACGGTATTTTTGAGGTTTCACAGTGCAAACTGCTTCGAAAAGACCCGCGCACCGTGCAAAAAGAGGGAACATGCACTGTGCGCGCGACAAAAAGTCTACGCTCTTTTGACAAGGCGTGGTAATTACTAGTCCATCCGGAAGGTTGCTGGAGTGATTTTTAATGTCTGCACAGTGCAAAAAAGGTGAGGGTGCGATAGTCGAAAAAAGCCTATTGCACGGTGCAAAAAGCAACAAATTGCACAGTGCAAAAAAGACTTTTGTTTTCTCGCAGTGCATGTCGCGAAAATCACTCGTACGAACCGTTGCACGTCAAATCGAAAAAACAAGACAAAAGAAAGTCTTGAAGTTGGCGATTCGTCTTTGACACGATGAAACTTGGCACAAATTTAGAATCAGTTTCTTTTAAAACATAAGCAAGAACTCCTAGCTCGCCCATTGTGAAAACGACCGAGATTTTTCGATCGAAAGTTGGCGAAAATCCCACATTTTTTGCGAATTTTCGTATGAAAAGTTTCTTGTCTATTTTTACCATAGAGGGTAATGTCTCCACAAAAAATGAATTTTTTCCGCACGAAACTGGGAAATTTACGGCCAAAAAGCAGTTTCTTCCGACCGCTCTCCGCGTTTCGCGTACTCTCTCGCCCGCAATGATTGTTGAATATCTCGGCAAAGCGTCAGCTAAAATTTTCAGGAATTGAAACAAGTCGCATTTTTGGTGTCTGCACCGTGCAAAAAAGTCAGGGTGCAAGCGACAGAAATGCCTATTTCTACCATATAGGGTAATGTTTCCACAAAAAATGAATTTTTTCCGCACGAAACTGGGAAATTTACGGCCAAAAAGCAGTTTCCTCCGACCGCTCTCCGCGTTTCGCGTGCTCTCTCGGCCAAAAAGATCGTTGAATATTTCGGCTGTGCCTGCAAAGTACGAGCTAAAATTTTCAGAATATAATATGTGGATTATACCCGACGTGTATGCAAAATTTTAAGAAAATCTGAGCGTCGCACTTGGGGACCTTCCCTTGGTCAAAAATTTGTTTTGACCAAAAATAATTGGTCGATTTCTACATAGTCGCAAAAAACTCGATTAAATTACGGACATTTCTGTATGAGTGGAAGTCTGATTCTATTAAATAGTATTTTCACAAAGTGCAGCGGTCGCAGAGGAAAACACTTTTTGGCCATAACTTTGCACGCTCCGTTTAGACATGGCTTGTGGGCCGGGCCGAAGCAGATTTGAAACGGCCCGTAATAACTAAAATTGTGGGTCTCGAAGCGAAAATTGGGGTAGAACACAAAAATAAGGTGTCAAAACCCCATCGTACTGGCAGAGAAAGCATATACGACTATCTACGGTCATTTTCAAAAGGTTTACAACACTTTTTAACTATTTTTTTATCCTATCTTAGTAATGTTATATTTGCCGGGCAAATTGATATCGACGGGTCGGGCCAAAGCAAATTTGAAACGGCCCGGGGCCGGGCCAAGCTCCACCGGCCCGGGAACCATGTCTAGTTCCGTTCCGAAAAATATATATTTTTTGTGGAAACATTACCCTCTACGGTAAGAATAGGCATGTAACTGTTGTTGCCAGAAAAGTCGAAAAATAAAATGATTTTTGGTATTTTGGCCATCCAAAGCCCTCAGTCGCTCCATTTTTTTAGCTATTTTTGTCCCGGAAAAAAACAGGAAAATCGTGACATAAAGCCACAAAAAATATTTGTCTTGTCTTCAAATCAAATTAAAGTTTAATGAGTGGGATTAAAATAAAAAATTTATTTTCAAAATTTCAAAAAAAAAAAATTTTTTTTAAGAGATTTTTGGCGTTTGCACTGTGCAAAGAAGGTCAGGGTGCCTATTGCACGGTGCAAAAAGCAAGAAATTGCACAGTGCAAAGGGAACTTTTGTTTTTGCACAGTGCATGTCGCGGAAATCACTCCAGCGACTTGACGGACGGATTAGGATTACCCGATTTGCCCCAACTGAAATCTGCTCCAACTGAAAGCCTACGTTTTTCTTATGACATTGTTTTTACGACAATGGAACATTTAAAAATTGAGAAATCGAATAAAAAAATGCTTTTTTTGGATCCAATAAAGGAAGTTCTTGACGGCACAGACAACAAACAGGAGTCAAGCCAAATTTTTAAAAGTGCTATTGTCGTCGTAAGAACAAATTTTATTATTTTTTTATTTATAAATTACTAGTCCGCGTGTAAAGTCGCTGCAGTGATTTGCGCGACATGCACTGTGCGAAAACAAAAGCTCCCTTTGCACTGTGCAATTTCTTGCTTTTTGCACCGTGCAATAGGCTTTTTTTCGGCTGTCGCTCGCTTTTTTGCACAGTGCAATCGCCAAAAGTCTCTACAGCGACTTTGCGAACCGACTAGTTAAAAAAGTATTTCTAAAACAGCCTGAAAAAATATTGGAAAGTAAATGAAAAATTGTTTCGGATATAATTTTAATTAGCAGCAAACAGATTAACTTGAAGGGATAAACAGATTTTTACCGAAAGACATTTGACTCTTTTGACGTAAAAGAAGCCATAGGATTCGGGAAAAGAATATTTTCTTTTTATACAAAAAACTATGGGAAAAAAATAAAAAAAAATTAACAGGGGAAGTACCCCAAGTGCGACGCTTAGATTTTGATGGAACTGAGGCCAAATTTAGAATGATGCTTTCTACAACATAAGCGAGACTGCTAGTTTGCGCTTTGCCGTAACAACCGAGATTTTTAGATCGAAAGTTGGCAAAAATGCGACATTTTTTTGCGAATTTTGGTATGAAAAGTTTCTTGTCTATTTCTACCATTTTTGCGGTTTGCAGAAACAAACGTCCTGAGAATTTGCACTGTGCGGTTTTTGAGAATTTGCACTGTGCGGTTTTTGAGAATTTGCACTGTGCGGTTTTTGAGAATTTGCACTGTGCGGTTTTTGAGAATTTGCACTGTGC
This sequence comes from Bursaphelenchus mucronatus, assembly GCA_025436335.1. NCBI lineage: Eukaryota > Metazoa > Nematoda > Chromadorea > Rhabditida > Aphelenchoididae > Bursaphelenchus > Bursaphelenchus mucronatus. The sequence goes on from CM046360.1 coordinate 10,345,893, forward strand.
GGTTCGAAAATCGCGCAAAAAGGGCTCCGCACAGTGCATTTTGACCCAAAAACATCATTTTGCACGGTGCATTTTGCATTTTTTGCCTTATGTCGCGCGCGATTTCGAATTTTTTCAGCGACAAATAATATAATTGGGAGCGCGATAAATTCTCAGGACTTTTTGCGCCGAGTAGTATAGGCATAATGCACAACACGCGCCATAATGTCCATTGAATTTTATCGCTGCTGTTGCGCGGGTGCGCTCGCCGAAAAGTGCATGTCGCTTGGGTAAAAACGCGAAATCGCCGCGACAGCCGCTAAAAAGAAAATGCACCGTGCAAAATTCTACGGACTTTACTAGTCTGTTCGCAAAGTCGCTGGGGAGATTTTTGGTGTTTGCAATGTCTAAAAAAATCATAGTGCGAGCGACAGCCAAAAAAAGCCAATTGCACGGTGCAAAAAGCGAGAAATTGCACAGTGCAAATAGAACTTCTTTTTTCCACAGTGCATGTCGCGCAAATCACTCCAGCGACTTTGCGAACGTACTAGTATGGCGGGAGTAGCATATTATGCATATTTATAATACAGAGAGTGATGTTTCCACAAAAAAAATCAAATTTATCCGCGCGAAACTGGCAAAGATACGGCCAAAGAGTGTGTTTCTCTCTGAACGCTCTCCGCGCTTCGTGTACTCTCGCGGCTGCAAAGATGGTTCAACATCTCGGCTGTGTCTGCAAAGGGCAAACTAAATTTTTTTTTTTTTTTTTGAAATGTCTGACATGTGTCCCAGTTTCGCGCGGAAAAAATTAATTTTTTGTGGAAACATTACCCTCTAGGTCTAGCTCGCGCTTTGCAGAGAGAGCCGAGATATTGAACAATCTTTGCGGCCGAGAGAGTACGCGAAAAGCGGAGCGCGGTCAGAGAGAAGAGCACTTTTTGGCCGTTTCTTTGCCAAATTAATTTTTTGTGGAAAGATAACCCTCTAGGTTTTATATAATATACTTTTCATGTCGAAATTCGCAGAAAAGCGACAAATTTTTCCCAACTTTCGATCTAAAAATGTCGATGTTTCTGCAAAACGCGAGATAGCAGTTCCTTATAAGAAATTATTTTAAATTTGCGTCAAGTTCCGTCAAAATCTGAGCGTCGCACTTGCGGTACTTTCTTTACAAAAAAATTTTTTTTTTTTGACATTTTTTTTATATTTTTGGCATTTCTTTTTATTTTTTAGCAAATAAAAAATGTAAAAACGTGCCGAAAAGCCGAAAAAAATCGAATAACAGTGTTGAAACAAACGAACATCTGCTCTGCTGGGCAAATTACGCGCAAGTTCTAAGAAGGGCCGCCCTATATTTTTCAAATTGATAAAAACACTTTTTTCATAACAAAATAAAAAAGTACGTTAAAAGGGTAGGACAACTACTTTTGAACCGCGCTTTTTACGGCGTGATAACGAAATGCAAAAAAAGTTTCTTGTACCAAAAACAACGGAAAAAATAATGGTCACATTCTACATGCTTACTATTTAATAAGTATTTTACTGTTTGCAACTCTGCCGCCACACGTCAAATTGAGAAGCGAACACTTCAAGTTGGCTTTTCGCACTAAGATTTATCGGAAAAATTGTTTTAAAGTTTACCAGCTAGGTATTACCGGTCAAAAAAGTCGGAAAAAATCCATATAGCTTGAAAATGGTAAACTTTGTCGAAAAAGACCTGGTTTTTACCAAATTCGACAAGAAATCGGTCAAAAAAGATTTCTTGAATCCCTTATTTGTGACGAAATGCCAACAGTTCCTTCCCTCTTGCTTTTTCGATTTGACGTGCGACATTGTTTTCGCTGCAGGACAGAAAAGTCATCGTCATCTGTCGATTTCATTATTTTTTCAAAAAAATTTTTAAGCGATATTTTCTACAAAAAATTTTTAAACTTTCGGAAAACTTTAAAATGCTGATGAAAATAAAATAATTGGGTAAATCGCTGTCCTAGTGCTTTTTACTTTTTAAATTTGTGTCAAGCGCAAAAGATACATTTTATACGAAAAGATTTAAAAGTTTGCGTCGCACTGTGCAAGAGTTCAAAAATGAATTTTAAAAAATGCATGATAAATTTGCGATCTGTGATAGCCAACTTTTATTTATCAGAAGTGGCATTTTATACGACCAAACATGTTTCATCGTATAAAATGATATCTCGATAAAATTTTGTAAAATAAATTAAATGGGCCACATATCAATTGCTGAAAAATTTTAGCTCGCGCTTTGCAGGGAGAGCCGAGATATTCAACAATCTTTGCGGCCGAGAGAGTACGCGAAAAGCGGAGCGCGGTCAGAGAGAAGAGCACTTTTTGGCCGTTTCTTTGCCAAATTAATTTTTTGTGGAAAGATAACCCTCTAGGTATTATATAATATACTTTTCATGTCGAAATTCGCAGAAAAGCGACAAATTTTTCCCAACTTTCGATCTAAAAATGTCGATTGTTTCTGCAAAACGCGAGTTAACAGTCTCGCATATTTCTTTAAAAAAATTATTCTAAATTTGTGTCAAGTTCCGTCAAAATCTGAACGTCGCACTTGGAGTACTTCCCTTTTAAACAAAGAAACAAAAAAAAAGATTAATCAAATATTATAATAAAGGCTTTTCAAAGGGCGTCTCAGACTTTTTTTTATTCAAAAAACTTTTTTTTATTTTATAAAAAAATTTTTATTAAAAAAATGAAAATTTTTTTGTCAAAAATTACATATGCATGCATTTACGGTATAAAAAAAGTTTGGAAACAGCGCTTTCCGCATAAACACCCTCCGTAACGCCCGTGCGTTTCCTACGAATTTTTATTACTCCGCGAAAAAGCGCTTGTCATAAATAAAAGGACACGCACGTGACAAAAAACCGAGTGCAAATCGAAAATTGGGATTCAAATTTATGCCCGCTGAAACGGGTGTGCCCTCAGGGCATTTAGGAAATCTGGCGGAAGAAGCGGAAATTTGGTCTCAAAATTGCGAAAAAAGCGAAAAAAAGGAGAGTTTCAAAAATGTTTTCCCAACATCGCTCCCATTCAACGGGTTTAATGGGCTGTGCTCGTAGACGTACCTGCAAGAAATGTGCTGAGCACGAAGACTCATGTAGCGGAAAGAACTTTGGTTTAAAGGGACAGAACAGCTACTTTTGCTCTTATATAGTAAAAAGCTTGAGTTAGGTTTTGTAAGAAAAAAAAAATAAAAAAATTGCAAAAAAATTGTAATTCCCGGGGAAAAAAGCCAAAAAAAATTTTCTTATCACTACTATACACCTTTATCGGCAATAATAATCAATTTAAAAGAAAATTTTTCCAAAAAATCCCAAAAATTCTTCAAAAAATAGCAAAACTTCCCTTTGAAGGGCCAGAACAACTACTTTTGAATTGCGCTTTTTACGGCGTGTGAAACGAAATGTCAAAAAAGTTTTTTTATTTCCTGCAGCGAAAACAAAGGCAGCAGTGTTGCAAACAGTAAAATAATTATTTGTAAACATGTAGAATGTCACCATTATTTTTTTCCGTTGTTATTGGTACAGTAGACAACGAAACTTTTTTCCATTTCGTGTCCTCGCCGTAAAAAGCGCGATTCAAAAGTAGCTGTACTGTCCTTTTAAGGAAAAAAGAAGTGTTTGGTTTGCAAGGTATTTAAATTTACAAAAATTGATTATGCCTTCGGTCGTTTGCAGAAACGACCAAAATTTTACGTCTTAAAATTATGCAAAATTCGACATTTTTTCGAATTTCTCCATGAAAAGTTTCAGCCTTATCTCAACTAATGGGGGTCGACAAAAAAATTAATTTTTTCCACGCGAAACTGACAAAAACGCAGCCAAAAACTGTTTTTTTTCTGTGACCGCTCTCCGCGTTTCACGTACTCTCGCGCCTGCAAAGCGCGCGACAATTGCACCGTGCATCCTCATTCCAAAGAGACGGAAAAAACAAAGAGTGTGTCGCAACGACAAAATTTGACGCAAAAATCTTTGTCGCAGGTCGAGTTGGAAGAGACGCCAACGTTGCAGCGATCTCATCTCTCTGCGGCGCACACTTCCAGCGACCGTTTGCCGTTCCACGCACAGTGCACCCTGAAATGTGAAAGTAAGCGACAGAAGACTGCACCGTGCGGAAAAAATTAAAACGCACAGTGCAATCAAACAACTTGCACGGTGCGAAAAGGTCTCACAAATTCTTGCGCCGACTAGTACAAAAAATATCTACACATACCGGAATTGCACCACGCCCATATTTGTGAGCAATAAATTTGTCAATTTCCGCCAATTGCCCCGGGGAAAATTAGTATTCCGTTTGGTAAGCAACAGAGAAAGCGCAATTAAAAGTCAAAGGTCCAATAAACAAGTATGGACGACACGCAGCAATAACACTCAAAATGCACTTACGCCATTGAGTTTGCTACTGAACAATCTTTGTTGTCCAATGCCGTGAATCAATACGGTGATACATTAAAATCGACCGTATCGACCGTAAATCGACCGTAGTCTCGGAACGTACTCCTGCTTGGGAGACAATACAGACACACAAATTGATCGTATTTTAGTGCGTACTCAGCGCGATAGTATTTACTACGCCTTTTCAAAAGTGCATAGACTCTTAGTTGCGCCGCACAGTGCATTTTTCCTCTTTTTGCACGGTGCGCGGGCCTTTTGAAGCATTTTGCACTGTGCAAACCTCAAAAATACCGTTTGCACAGTGCAGCACTCCGAGTGCAAACGCTGCGACGTAGTTGAAAAAAGCTTGCACCGCCGCGATATTTCGACTGCACAGTGCAAAAGGTCAAATGCACTGTGAAAAGTGTGCACTGTGCGGCCCGCGACAAAACGTCTACGCACTTTTAAAAAAGTCGTAGCAGGCGACCAAAAAGTGTTGACATGTCTGCACTGTGCGCCGTCGCATGAAAACCTTCTCGGAAATCTTCCAACGGCGACAAAACAAAATTCAGAGTGCACAGCGATCACGCACAGTGCACAATAAATTTTCTGAAAAGGTCAGACAAAGCAGTAGTATATAATTACGACTTCTGGCTCACCCAAAATGGACCACAAGAAAATTAAGTTTTTACCAACATTTTACTATATTTGTATACATTTTAATCAAAAAAAACCAATTTTTTAAATTTCAAAAAAATTTTAAAATCCACTGGTCCACTTTTATCATTATCAAAATTTCTGGCTCACCCAAAAAAATGTATTAAAATGTTGGTAAAAACTTAATTTTCTTGTGGTCCATTTTGGGTGAGCCAGAAGTCGTAATTATATACTACTCAAAGCTTATGTCGCGCGACGAAACTGCGCAGTGTGTTTGGCATTCGCACCGTGCCGACTTTTTGTTTGTTTTTTGTTGCGCAAAGCCACTCCGCACCGTGCGAAAACATTTCAAGACTTTTTGGCCCGAGAGGCACTTGTCCCAGGGGTCAAGTGTTCTTACAAAAATGTAATGAGGGTTCGGAAAAAGCTCGTGGGTAAAAACCCAAAATTTCGGGTATTTTCGGGTACATCCGAAAATAAGCTTGTATGCATGAAATTTGCATAAACCTGAACTTATTTCGCTACAGACTGATACGCCGCTGCGCACGGTATTTCGCACAGTGCGGCATTTTTGAGATTCGCACAGTGCAAAAGGCTTAAAAAAGGCCGGCGCACCGTGCAAAACGAGAAAAGAACATAAAGCGATAAAATATCCGTCTAAAACACCACATTTCCGCAAAATTCGCGCCAAATTTGATCAGCCTTAACCAAACAAATAAAGCATCCAAAGACCGAACTCCCAAGTGTTCTCTCCAAAATATACTGTAACAAAAAAACTTCCAAAACATCATGGTGCATCCGTCTTTTCTTCCAGCTGTTCACTCAGCTTGCGCCGGACAATGGGAAGGGCCGATTAAACGCGGCCCCAAAAATGTGTTCGTTCAATCAATTTGTCACAAAGTTTAATTGCCCTAAGGGGGAAATGAAAAATGAAAAAAAGTGTGCTTTTTTTGGAATTTATTTCCGGAATTTGCAGAAATTTTGCTCAAAAAAGGAAAAAATTTCCAAAAAACGGCCGAACGGCCGAAATTTGATAGGGATAGCATCAAAACGAATTCATCGAAAAAATGGGGGGGGGGGGGGGGGGGAGGGAGGGATAAGTTCCTGGAACGGCGAAAAATTGAAAAAACTTTTGTTTGTTTTAGAAATTCAAAGCATTTTCATGCGATAAAACGTTTTGAGGGAATTTTTTAAAAAATTCTCACGAAATTTCAAAAAACCGCACTAAGCAGAATTAATTTTTTTTTATTTTTTTTGCATAAATTCCGGAAAAATGTTATTTTAAACTTTTTGCGCATCCAAAATATTTTTTTTAATTTTATAAAAAATCGCGTTAAGCAGAATTAAACATTTTTTTGTGAATTGCAGAAAAATTATTATTTCCCACATTTTTACGCATTTTCCGATATATTTTTAGAAAAAGTGTAATAAACGATCGCGTTGAGCAGAAATATAAAAATAATGACTCTAAAATAAAAAAAATCTTATAAAAACCGAAAAAAACAGTAGAAAGCCTAATCTCCCCAACTGACGGCAGATGCAAGAGTCTTGAGGCGTTCGGGAATAAAATTTAATCTTGGGATCAAATGTTTGAAGTTTCAATTGTAATCCTCCGGAAGTATTAAAACATTTTTGCCTCCTCAATCTAATGTCTCATCTCTTATGCGATGATAGAAGAATGTTTTATCTTGTAGACTATAGTAAATATATTGAGAACGTAATAAACCGTGACGTATGATCTTCGAAAATGACATTTTATACGACCAAACATGTTTCATCGTATAAAATGGTATCTCGATAAAATTTTGTAAAAAAAGTTAAATGGGCGACATATAAATTCCTGAAAATTTTAGCTCGCGCTTTGCAGGGAGAGCCGAGATATTGAACAATCTTTGCGGCCGAGAGAGTACGCGAAAAGCGGAGAGCAGTCAGAGAGGAAAACACTTTTTGGCGATATCTTTGTCAGTTTCGCGCGGAAAAAAGTGATTTTTTGTGGAAAATTACCCTCTACGGTAAAAATAAGCATAAAACTTTCCATGTAAAAATGCCGTACAGATGGGGTAGAAATATGGCCAAGATTCTTAGCTCGGGCTTTGCAGACACGATAGGGACTTCTAGATCGATAGTGGGCAAAAATGTTATACTTTTTTTGCGAATTTTGGCATTGAAGGTTTCACTCCTATTTCTACCACGGCAACGTTTCCACAAAAAAATAATAACCCCCGGTTTGCTGAAACGATTGACATTTCTACCTGGAAAGTTGGGAAGAATTTGTCGCTTTTCGGCAAATTTAGACATGAAAAGTATATTATGCCTATTTATAATATACAGAGTAATGTTCCCACAAAAAAAATCAATTTTTTCCGCGCGAAACTGGGAAACGGCGACAAAACAAAAGCCAGAGTGCACGGCGATCACGCACGGTGCAAAATAAGGCCTTTTGAAGCATTTTGCACAGTGCAGCACTCCCAGTGCCAACGCAGCGACGTAATTGAAAAACCTTGCACCGCGGCGATATTTCGACTGCACAGTGCAAAAGGTCAAAAAAAAGACTGTGAAAAGTGTGCACTGTGCGGCCCGCGGCAAAACGTCTACGCACTTTTGAAAAAGTCGTAGCAGGCGACCAAAAAGTCTTGACATGTCTGCACTGTGCGCCGTCGCATGAAATCCTTCTCGGAAATCTTCCAACGGCGACAAAACAAAATTCAGAGTGCACGGCGATCACGCACCGTGCAAAATAAATTTTCTGAAAAGATCAAACAAAGCTTATGTCGCGCGGTAAAACTGCACAGTGCGTTTGGCATTCGCACCGTGCCGATTTTTTGTTTGTTTTTTGTCGCGCAAAGCCACTTCGCGACGTCGACCGCACCGTGCGAAAAAATGTAAATAATTAAAAATTTTTTTTTTCATACTTTCGCAATTTTTTTTTTTTTAAATTTTTCAAAAAATTTCAATTTTTTTGAGATTTTAACCCCAAAATGACGCAAAACCCAAAGAAATACCCGGAAATATCCCTTGCGAATTACGGCCCAACATCATCTCCAGTCCCATTTCGAATACCACTCACAATTTTTTTTCATTTTCTACGGCCAAAATGACACATCTTCAGAAATGTCCGCAAAGGCCGAATTTGAAAACGAATCTCGCTTGTTTTTGTTGTTGAAAGATATTTTATTTTGCCGCACTGTGCAAAGATCTTTTTCAATGCCAATTATTTTAAATTTTCGCACAGATATTACTTTTCTCGCACAGTGCGAGATATTACTTTTTTCGCACAGTGCAAAAAAATTTCGACCGCAGAGTGCAAACCTTTTTTTGCACAGTGCACAAATTTTTAACTTGTGTTTTTTTTACAGTGCAAAAACAATTTTCGATTGCAACAGTGCAATTTTTTGTTGCACTGTGCACAATTTTACTTTTGCTGCACAGAGCAAATTTTTTGCAAGTTTTAGCACAGTGCTGAAGTTTCTTGTCTGAACAGTGCAAATGTTTTCTTTTGTTACATAGTGCGAGTTTTTTTAAATTTTCGTACAGTGCACAATTTTACTTTTGCTGCACTGTGCAAAAAATTTTTCCTGCACAGTGCAAATATGCTTAAAATTTTCGCACAGTGTGGTACTTTTTATTTTTCGTTCTTTTGCACAGTGCAATTTTTTATTCTGTTGCACTATGCAAAAAAACTTGCGACCGCATAGTGAAATTTTATTATAATAAAATTTTCGCGCAGTGCGGTCAACCAAATCCTCAAAAAAACGTAAAATCCACTTTTAGACATCAAAAAAATATGTAAAATAGGCGTGACTGGAATTATAATCGCTTTGAGATCCTATTAAATTATGTTCAGTCTGACTTCCGCTACGTATTTAGAGCCAATTAACATAAACGAGTTCAAAAATTTTTTCTGATTCAATTTTTTGAAATTTGCCTCGAGCTAAAAACAAGTCGTATTGATTTAGTGACTTAATAACCCCTCTAAAGAAGGGAAAAGGGAATGAAAATGATATTTGACAGTGTACTTGGCTTCGAAAATAACGCCCTTGAACTTCCTCAATAATTATGCATAGACGAATCGAGTAAAACAATGAAAAAAAGAGAGCAATTCGGCTGCACAACGGCCGAAAAACCTCTTTGCACTGTGCAGAGATGGAGTTGAAAACAAACTGCACGGTGCAATCGAAAATGAATTTTGCGCAATGCAAAGTTGGTGACAAATCGCACTGTGCGGTCGGAAATGAATTTTGCACTTCGTAAGGTTTGCGACAAACTGCACGCACCGTGCAAAAACAGCGGCAGGTTGCAAAAAAAACTTGCACTGTGCGGCCGAAAATATAAATTAAGACGAAAATAAAATTTGCACAGTGCAGAGTTTGTAACAAATTGCACTGCGCGCAAACAGCGACAATTGCACAGTGCAATAAAACAATTCCTTTGCACGGTGTGATCAAATTTTTTCCTGCACAGGGCAAAAAATTGTTCCCTAAAAATTCGTAAAAAATTGGAAAAAAACGCAAATAAGGCAAATAACGCAAAAAAATTCTAGAAGCTGTCAAGCTCATTGAAATTCATATCTGTATTGTGAGTATCTCCGTTTGGCATGTCAAAAAAATGGTAATGAAGTGCGAATTTACTAAATTAAAAGTTGTTTTCTGATCCAAAAATGATGTAATTACCAATGAACACAAAGAATTGCCATATTTTACCGTAGGACTTGATATATTCCAAAAAATTTGCAATATTTCCAAAATTTGGCCGCAAATCTTAAAAAAATCTGACCTGTCGTTTATTTTTTCTCGGAATTTGGTTAATGCAGTTCTGATATGAGCACCTTATCCAATGAGGGTTACATGACGAAGACCAAGCATGTAGGAGTCATTTTGACGACTATTTTATATTAAACTAGACATTGATTTGGAAGGGTTATTGCTCGTAGTTGAATCATCTGATTTATATTCGTAGAAAAAGGGTTCGCTGTACGGAGGTTTCGATATAATTCTGTTTAACCTCTGTACAACGAACCCTTACATAATAACGAAAATTGTTTTGTCAGCACCGGGATTCGAACCCGCGAACTCTCAATTGACAGGTTTTGAGAAATTCCACTAGACTATTGGAGAACTGTATCATAGTGGATGGCTAGAAATGACTATAAATTTCTTAAAAAGTAATAAAATATTGGTTTCGAGTATTGGTTTTTCATTTTAGTCGATTCTCCCATCTAAAAGACAAGACGATATTATCCTTGATGTGTAATATATCTAAAAGCCAATTTATTACAAGTATAAATAAGATATATTGGACGTATAAATTAGGCTGCGTTTTAGTCGTTGAGTTGGCGTTCGAAGGCGGCCAATCGTCGGCGGCGGAGCTCCTCGTTGTGGGAGGGTTGGGGCGAATCCACGGGGGTGCCGGCGTCGGCGCTAAAATACGATAATGTCAGTCAGATGAAATAAAAATTCGACCAAAAAAATCAAAGAAAACTCAATTTCCATCCTAGTTAATCCTCTTTAGAAATTCCCAAGCCTCTCTTCCCCATCCGGCGACCAAAGCCAGGGCGCAGCTCGGAATTCCAAAAAATCGGTCAAAATCCCTCATAATGCCTCCAAAATCACTCGAAACATCTCACAAGCCATAAAATTTACCTGATTGCATCTGGAGTCGCTTTGCTTTCCACCCTTTCCAAATTTTCAACCTTTATATTCTCCTTGACATCATTGGTCGAACTCGTTGCGCCACTTGGTCCTGGTTGATTGTCTGGAGTCAAAACTCCTTCCACTTCTCCCTGAGGCTCTTCTTGTCGCCGGGGATTACCATTTTCCCCGTTCTCTGTGCCATTTCCACCATTTACTCCATTATTATTCTCTTCCGTTGGTTGGGGGAAATTGGCCGGAGGGATTGTTGGCGCCACAGCTAGGTATTGTTGAAACTGTAGAGTGGCCGCTTCCAGGAGGGTGTGAATATTGTACAAGGCTTGGATTCGCGCTTCGATGGCCGCTCGATTTTGGCCCTCCAGTTGGGCTACTTCAACATCGGTGAGGCCGTGGAAAGTGGGCGGAGCCGGGAATGGATGCGGTGTGGGGAAGACGAAGGGCTAAAATACGGATTTTCAAATACGCCTTGCGACATCTTAGAGTTATTTTTACCATTATCATCCAAAAAAATTTTAAAACATTTTGAAAAATCATCAACACGCACAAATTCAAATTCCAATAACTTTTTTATCTCTAAAATACGGTTTCTTATTATTATTTTTACATTGACATTCTCCGTTTAGTTATTTCCGCCAAAATTCCGTAAAAAAATCACCCCGTGTCCCCATAGTCGAGTGGGTCGTTTCAAAACCTATCACTCAAAAGGTCGCCGGTTCGAATCCCATTGCCTGCAAAACAAAATTTTCTTCCTTTTATCCTTTTACATCCCCAACCTCAATTCCAAATCCTTCCTACTCCCTCCAGCAGCCTCTTCTTACCCCATTTGGCGTCTGATTTTGTTGCTGTGGCTGATTTTGTCCGCCCATTCCAGCGATGATTTGCATCTGAGGCCCGTTTCCAAAGATCTGTCCCAAATTTACTCTCAATTGGTTTCCATCCATGTTGACTTGAGGTTGTCCGGGATTCGGCTGCGCGTTGTTGGCCTGATTCAGCAGCCGTTGTTGTTGTTCTCGGGCTGCTTGGAACTGAGGGAGGCCAACGTTGGCCAAGAAGGCGGCAATTCCTCCATCCAGCTGGGGCTGTGCTGGGTTTGGGGGCTGAGCGGTTCTTGGGATTGCTGAAATCATAACTTACATCCCTGTAAAATTTATTTCAAGGCAAAAAAAATTAAGTTTTGCACGTTTTTTGATAAATTTGGCAAAAAATAGGTCTGATCGGGCGCAGACTGCCGTAAAATTCATATCACAAAATTTTCAAAACGTCACGTTTACATCTTTAGTTCACTAATCCCGTATTTTTCCCATCAAACACTCAAAAACTTCAAATTTAACACAAAGTCATGGGCGCGAGCTGCCGAATAAAAACCGGCTCAAAATCATAAAATCCGCTTTATTCGGTATTATTTGAATCTCCATGGTCCTAAAAATGCAAAAATCCAGTTTTTCATCCCAATTTTTACTATGCTCGGGCGCGAGCTGCCAACTATAAACTCCCCAAATCTCCCGTCGTTCTCCACAACCCTACCTCCCAAGACGTCCGTTCTGCATGTTGGGCATGTTTGTTGTCGCTGGAACCATGACCTGAGGCAATTTGGATGGAAAATATGACCACAAGGTAGTTTTTTGGGGCCCGCATCCAGAGTCATTTCCTCCCTGCAGATGATGCAAATATTGTCTCCGTCGGTGAGTTCTCGCTCCGTAGCCAACGGATACAACGTGTTCATGGCGTGGATGGCGCGACGCGACTGCACAACATCGTTGATCGCCTTTTTCAGAGACCTTAACGTAAGGTAGAGGGGGCGGATCGCGAAAAGGGGGAATGTGTGCAATTTCATCATGACCATGCAGAAGCAGAGGTAGAGCAGGCATCGGAGGACGGTGATGACCAGTTCCGTGTAGAGCATGTACACCGCCTTCGCCTCCCATGGGTGGACGGAGCGCAAATCGTGCATATGTAGCAGATACTTCATGGCAATGTGGAAGATCATCGTCAACAAGATGGCATACTATAAGAAATAGCGTAAAACTCGGATTACAAACTTCATTACACCCCAAGTACCAAAATTTCGCACCAAAAAAATTGCTTTTGAAAAAATCAATAATTTTTGTGACATTTCGTCAAACCCCAAAAAATTGCAAAAACACAAAAATAAACCCTCAATCAACAATTTCCAGAATGCACAACCAATTTGCATAAATTAAAAAAACCCAATAACTTTTGTGACATTCCGTCAAATTTGCATTTCTCCCCCAAAATCGCCAAAATTCAAATCAAAATCACTTCCATCTCCAAGAAACGAGTACTCACCTCAAATCCAAAGACAATTTGAACAGATGCGCCCCTCATAATGGTCGTAAAATACGCATTTGAGATGAAATACGAGTCCACGGCGGCCAAGACCGCGACAATCCCCATGATTCGAGCGTGGAAGAGGAACGTGATGAGAGGCGACCGTTCCATGAAGTCGACGCGGTCTTCGGCTAGCCAATGGAAGCCTTTGAAGAAGAAGAGAACCACGAATTGGATCACAAATTTTGGCGAGAAATCGTCGCGGAAAACGGTAAAAGCGAGGCAAGTTTCGACGATGGCGTGCCAGAATCGGTCGAGGGCGTGCTGAAAATCCCATTTTTAACTCATTTTTATATCATAAGTTCAAATTTTTGTCATTTTTATAAAATTAAAAAAATCAATAAATTTTGTGGCATTTCGCCAAATTTCATAAACAACAACAAACACCAGAAAAAATTTCAAATTTTGCATAAATTTACTATCAATCAACGAATTCACAAATCTTAAAAATCCAATAACTTTTGTGACATTTCGCCAAACGCCTCAAAACTCAAAATTTCATCACAAAAATCAAAATTAAAGCGTCAGAAAACGTTGCACATATCGTAATTTTCCATTTCACACACATTTTTACATCAAACTTTAACGACTTACCTCCGTTTCCGCAACTCTCAGCTGACCAAAGAAGATCCATCGGAAGAACGTGAACAAAAGGTATCCTAAGACCGCTCCTTGGAAGTAGAGGACCTGAAAACAATTTCCTCAACTCATTCTCGTTGTACCTTCACAAAAGACCCTCAAAAATGATCAAAAAATCTACATAAAAATTTTTGATACTTTCTGATACTTTTGGTCCAAAACATCTAAAAATCAAAGGAAATCTCCATAAGACTTACAGCCATGCTTCCTCCGTCTTTTGTGAGATGCACCACCGATGGGTAGAACTGTTTTTTCATCATGAAGGCTTTGGTGACGGTGAAGGTTGTCAGGATCAGGCTGATGATCACCACCATTGCCGGCGTGATCCGCGCCATTTTTGGTTCGGAGAGGAGATCAAAATGGACTAGGGGGGGACACCGGGTTTGGTTTAGACCTGCAAGTTGAGAAATCGTATTTTTACACAAAAAATTAAAATTTTTGGATAAAAATCTCACTTAAAAGGTAAAAAGTGTCCGAAATTGGATAAAATAGGTATCAAAACTATGGAAATTTCTCGATATATCCAAAATTAACGCATTCTCTACACAAAATTTGCTCAAAACATCAAAAAATCCAAACTTTCTCGAATTCCCGAACAAGAAATCAACTTTTCTTAAAAAAAATCGTCTAAAACAGATTAAAACACCTAAATACCCCTTCTAAATCATTCCAAACCCCTCTCTTCTCCTATTTAAAAACATTTTCCCCATAAATTCCCCTAAAACAACATAAAATTTAAAAAATTTCAAAATATTTTTCAAATCTCAAAAATCCAAAAAAATCTTCAAATTCAATATTCCACTGTCTTCAACAGTTGTAATACACAGCAAACATAGCAATTCCATTCAATATACTCATTTATTCGACAAAATAAATAAATTATAATATATCACCAGTCAACTAGCCACAAGTCGGATATTCCAGGTGTTTATGAAACAAATTGTTAGGAGAAGGACACTCTACGTGTTGTCAAACCCGTATATCACAATTGGGGTTCCATTTCGGGGTTGAAAATCGCGTGGGGACCAAAAAATTGGCAAAATTTTTGTAAAAAAAGGGGATTTTGGGTCGAATTCATATTTCAGGGGTCAAAAATGTCATTGAAGGCGTATAGACATGTAATACACTTTGTTCACAGTGTTCACCAGATAGTAATAGGAGAAATACGAGTAGAATTTTCTATAAAAACTTCCAAATTCCAAAAAAAAACAAAAACCGAACAAAACTCCCAAAAAAATTGAAAAAGTCATAAATTTCACGTTTCAAAAACTGTCAATAACAATAAAACTCTTACAGATTACTTTAAACACCATATTCTATCATCTCCAATCTAAAAATTCCTAAATTTCCCCAAAAAATTCCAGAAAAATCATTTTTGTTTCAAGCACACCTACTACAATATACTTACTACTCGTAACTCTCTCAATTTTCCTCTATTCCACATTATATTTTCCAGTCTACTTAATTACGTCAAAAAGACCACAAAGAAGACAAAAAAGGCCATCAAGACACCAAATACTTTGAGCATGAGCCATCTGTTTTTGGAGATGTTATTGAAGTACCTGAGGAGCTCCAAGTGGGCGCTTTCCACATTCAGAGTCGCCTGTTCCACATTGTCGTCAATCCTGAAACATATCCATTCTAAACCTTCATATGAAATATCAAAAAATCCAATTTTCTTCTCTTTTTTACCTTATTTTAGGTTAAAAACGTATATAAACCTCAAGAAAACCGTTCAAAACATTAATTTTTCTCCTCCAAAATCTCCGACACCCCTTACCGTATAATAGTTTCCCCTTGTTCCGCTACCAATTGACTTAATTGATTGAAAATTTGGCCAATTTCCGTTATCGATGACTCAATACTTTCCATTGCATTATACCGCGATTGATGGTACTGTTCCGACTCATCAATGAGGAGCATTTGATCTTGGGCCTGTATTCTCTCCATATCCAGCGTTACCGGCCCTCCTTGAGCTCGTTGTTCATCTTCCATTAGCAAGGACGAACCTAAAGTAATATAATTTTTTGCGTAAACCAACATAAGACCGTCTAAAAATCGTTCAGAATTACACAGTAGGCCAAATCCCTCCAATAAATCACTCAAATTCCTTTGAATTCAAAAAATCTCAAAAAGCAATTTGGCAGTCTGCGGCCTGACCACGAAAATTTCACTTCCTTCGCTCACAACCACTCCAAATCTTACCTCCATTGGGTGGTAGGCCATATGACACATTGTTTGACTGACTATATTTCTCTCTTCTCTTCGATTTTTGTTTCAAACTCTCGGTTCGAATCTCTTGAACCGATTGGAAATTATTTCCCAAATTGGCCAATTTGCTCTGCAGTCCAACCACAACTAATTTGGAGTGGTTTTGGCTTTGCTCCGCCGACTGTTGGCGGCTTTTCATTAGTTGTTGGAGGGTTGCGATCTGCCCGTTTAATCCGTGGATATCCTGAAAAAAATGTGTAGAAAAGTTTTAAAAATCCAAAACTCTAGCTGAAAATGGTATCCAAATAAAGTTTATGGCCTTACCTGTTTGATGATATGTGAGAGTTCGTTGATTTCGGTGGCGCTGTCGTCGAACAACGACTTTTTCTTCGCCAACTCGGCCAATTTCTCCATTTTGGCGCATGTTCGGCAAAGATCGCGGCCAATCCGTCTGAAGATGGGTAAAGAATAAGTCAAATGAAATCAAAATATTTTAGTTACAACCCGTTGCGTCTCTCCATATCAAAATAATAAGGTTAGTGCATCAGCCTGGTTCATTTTTGTCCACGTGTAATAAACATTCAAAACTGATGAAAGAGGTGGAGAAAAACGTAAACATCTTAGCGATAGGTGAACTAAATGGGTTCAAATTTTTAGACAGAGTCATACTGACCATGGATTACCTATCTATCTTTAAAATCCTATCCAAGCTCATAAAACTTCAACGTTTTTGTCAAATTCCATATTTTAATACCTACTACAATATAATATCTATAAATCACTGCTTTCCTGTTAACACCCTTGTATTTTTTAGTAAAAGAAAGCCGGTTAGATTATCTATCAAATCCTAAAACCGTTTTACCATCACCATTGGGTAAATAATTTTTATCTACGATTTTCTTCAACCTAAAAATCAAAGAAAACACAAGTCGAAAAGCTTACTTTGCCAGTTGATTGAACTGAATTTGCGATTGAATTAGTCTGTCTCGATCCCCTGAGGTCTTGTTTTGAGCTTGGATCCGCATCTGAAACAAAATATGCATCAACACTTCAAAATTCTCCTTAATCCCTCATGGATAATATAAAATTCCTAAATTTGATTCCTAAAATCCAGTACTCACCTGTCGGCTCTTGGCCACAGTGCGGAATTCCGCCGTCCGATCCGTGTGCGGCATGATTTCAGTGCACTCGATCGGGATAACCTCAACTTCCTCGACCTGAACTGGTGTCGACTGTCGGAATTGGCCCGGCTCCGCAGTCAACGACTGGATATGGCTCTGTAAACAAGATAAAAATGAAACTCATATCAAATTCAAGCATTCGTAAAAGCAATGTGCGAATGGAAACGCGTTTTTTGCGGAGAAATCTCCTCTCCAAATTCCACGTTTATAATTTCCCTTTTTGAGGGAAAGTGAGATAAAAATCTCGAAAAACTCCCCTCGTTTTACCTCAATCTTTTATGTTTCAGCTCGCAGAGGATGGGGAAATCGTTAGTCTGTTTATTTGTTAATATTTCGAGAGGCTCCTTTCAAAAAACTATTGGTTTTAAATTTTTTTCTGCCGGATATGAATGGTGCAGATAAACAAGGCTGCTGGCGGAAAATGAATAGATAATATTTTATGAAATTTATATAGCATCAAGAAGAAAGTGTAAGTATTCTATGGGCTAAAAATCGTAAACATTGAGAACATATCTTGTGTTATACAGCCATTTTTCTAAGCCCATCAAACCTCATGGGTAACATAATATATTTTGCGATTTTAGACAAAGATTTGACTATCTTTGTAACTGTTATCATTATAAGTAGTAGAAGGAATTTTTTTAAGACCACAATACCTTTCTTTCAACCACCCCTTCACCTAAAATTCAACAAAACAATTTCAAAACACCTACATGGGCAGTATTCCAAAAATTCTGCGTGAATTGTGTAAATTGAGAAGCGATGGGCAAGTTACTCCCGTGTACTTTGGGCTCTTCGACGAACTGATTTTGTTGATGCGAAACAAAGTCCTCGGTCTGATGCGGGTTTTTGCGACGAACGATGCCGGGTTGGTTGGCAAAATTCATAAAACTCGAATAATTCGCACCGAAAAGCGTTCGATTCGGCGCTTTCCGGTTCTGAAGATTGAGTGTGGAACCGCCGGTGGGGTGATAACCTAGAAAGGGCGAAATCAGCAAACATTTATGTTGTTTTAGATAAATTGGTCGAAAAAAACGTCAATCCGTTCAAATTTTTTGTTAGAACTCGCTAAAACAAAGCTTATTCCGAAACTAGAAGCTAAAATACACCTGAATTGACCAAATTAGAGCATGATCAATAAGATGACGTCATGGAAACCGCAATAAAAAACAATAAAATTAAATTCGAATCTGATATGAAGTATAATATAATTGAAGCTCATAAAAAATCAATACTATGAAACAACATCATTCATGATTTATTTTCGGAACGAGCTCTACGTCGACATAAGCAAATGAAAAACAACATGCAGCAAGAGACTTGACACCTTGTAGTTAGTTTCGGGGAAACAGTTGACGCAGATTGAGATTTTTCGGAAAATTGTTAAATTCCCGAAAACTTCCAACTTGTACCTGTTGCTCCATGAAAATAGATGTAATATCAGTTATATTTACTTGTGTTTTAGTTAGATTTAAGTTCTTTCAATATTAGATATTTGACTTTCGCATTTGCGGTTCCGAATTTCTCGCGCAGCCCTCTTTCTCGAGGCCTCTTCGGGCAGCCGAACACGTGGAAGTGGTCGGTGCAATAAATATTCTCCATTGTCTTCGCATGATATGTCTTACAATTTGGTTGAGCTTTCACTTCGATTTCTTTTGTTATTTATATTATTTTAGATGGCTTGGCCAAAAGTTTGGGTTTTATCGGTTCTTTTGATTCCGTCGATAGTTTCGCATTCGAACCCCTCGTTTCCTGGGCAGGATGCGCATAAGCCTCCAGAAGTCCATCATCAACCCCCACCGCCTCCACCGCCTCAGGCACAAGCTCCATCGCAAGCGTCGTTCGGAGGAGAACAGGCCAAGGATGAAGGGTAAGATAATTTTCTATTTTCTTTGATTTTTAGGTTAAGAATACTCTCATGAGCTAGAGGAAGGTGTAATGTATGATTCACGTCATTTTCAGCCACATAAAAGAGCATTTGGAGGGCAAAGTGGACCCAACTGCGAACATGACACCAGAGCAATTGCAGTTCCACTACTTTAACATGCATGATTTGGATAAAAACGGACGGTTAGACGGCGTGGAATTGATCAAGGCGATTACTCACTTCCATCAAGGTACTTTGCAAGCTATTTTTTCTTTGTTTTCGGCTTTTAGAGACTCGTAATGGGCAGATATATTATCTATGGAAAGTTGTGATGGCATTCACAATTTCGTTCCTCTAAATTACTAATATATCTTTCAGAGAACCCCACAAATCAGCACGATCAGCATGCTTCACCTCCCCTTCCATCTGAAGGAGAGCTGGAGCAAATGATTGACGCCATTCTAAAGGAAGACGACTTTAATAATGACGGATATATTGATTATGGGGAATTCCTACGCGCCCAGAAACACCGGGAAGAACAGGCCAAACAGCACGCTCAACAACAACCACCACCACCTCCACCACCACAGCAATAGGCGCCTGTGGAAGCTAGTTATATTATTTTAGGTTCAAGGGATTACATGGGTGCTTGGAAGGGGCCTGTGACCGTTGATACCTCGGGTTTTAGGGGGAATTAAGATATGTGGCGGTAGAGTAGGGCTTCTTTGAGATTTGTGGAAAATTTGGGGAGATTTCGACCAGTCGATTTTTAGTTTTGAACTTTTCTTCTAGGGCAAGTATAATACATTGATGTAGGGCGAAGAAGTGTTATATCTTGGGGATTTTTGAATATTTTTAGGTTAAATTTGGCACAGTTGTAGACTTGGTCATGCTGTAGGTTGTCCAAAAATTTGTCGGTGATATCTCCAAGCATCTCCATGTAATTTCAAGATTTCCACTTTGCCCGCATAATTTTGTCTCCCTGCCTTTTGACTTGACTTTTCAAGCCAAAGAAAGTTTAATTATTACCTTATGAGTGCGTCTAGTACTCCTCCCCATTACTTATCATAATTCTTCCGCATAATTCTGCTTAAAAACTGTGATCTTTAAGACGTATAAAAACTTTGTATTTATTTTTTTATCTGATAAATATTTATGAATAAATACACAACAAATTGTCATGGTTTCACTTGGTAAATGGCCGTAGTAATTTGCATAACAACGAGAATTGGTGACAGTTTACTGGCTGAAAATTTAGATGTAAACTTTGGGGGTTTTGATGGCTTTTTGGGATTTTTTGCAGATTTAAGAAAGTTATAAAGCGATTTTATCTGGTTTCAAGGTTTCTAAATTCTGCATAAAGCGTGTAAAGGCTTTACAATTTGATTATAATTAAAATTTTGTCTTAAAAATGTCAAAAAAATCAAAAATATTACTTTAGACCTCATCTAAAATAATGTTTTACTCATTGCACCCACCATTTCCCGTTTTGGCTGCTCATAGCCTCTGACGTCATCATACATGGGCCGGTTCATCGGGTCGGGCTCTGTCATTTGCCCTACGGCCGACGCCAACATTGCTTCTCGCCAAAGTTCATCGATTTTCCGAGCGGCGGCGTCGGTGTCAATACCGGCATGCCCGGGGATCTGAGGGTCGGATAACGCGAGTTCTGCCACAGCGCGCTCTAGGAAACCGCCTGAAACGATTTGAATGAGTTTAAAAGGGTGTGCGGACCTTGTTTTAGGGATCGGGTCTAGTGTAATATAAAGTAATGCCAAAAATTTGAATTTTTTGCAATTTTTAGGGATAATATAACATTATTATAGGGTCTATCGTATTTTAAATTAAAGTTGCTTGTTTTTATTCAAGAAAATTTTGATTTTGTTATCGATTTTTGATTTTTTCGCAAAATTGTCCCGATTTCTTGAATCCTCAAGAAAAAAAATGTAGTTTACAATCCAAACATACTATCTTTCAACTGAGTCCACGTGCTCTCCAATTCTCGGCCCAAATCAGCGATATCTGCATGCGGTTCGGGCTGATGAGCCATTTGTCTCGCCGTCAGAGTGCTTCGGAATTTCGAAAGCGCCTCTTTAATGGCTTCGATCAGCTCCGTACTGGCCTGAAAGTAAACAGTTGTTGGCAAAACAAACAATCTGCTCTATATCGTATTTTAAAATCGAATTTCAAGGCATTTCACACATTGGGACGGCAAATATTACACTTGGAAGACATTGACTTACATTACTCTTGTGTTTGAATTGATTGACAATCTAGAAGAAAACGGTGTTAGATATCACTTCAAAACGATTGAAAATAGTAGAATAGACAGTAAAGAGCATCATTTATCAATTTTGAAACTGTGGGACGTCTGTGTTGGAGTAGTCATCAGATTTCGAAAAATTTATATCTCAAAAAAAGATTTTTGAAGAAAAGACTGTAACTTTTTTAGTTTTAATGATAACAATGTAAAATTTTACGCATTATCAGATAATTTTCTGCTCTATCAACATTGAACATTGTTTCGTACAACGTATTTTAATTTTTTTGCAGAAAAAATCAGTTCAAGTTTGATCACTTTGATGTCTAAAATAAGGTCGGAATTGGCAAAACAAGCACTGCAAACGCAAAATATTCACGTCAACTTGTAAGGTAACCAGTGTACATTGCTATGTTAGGAAAATTCAGTGATTGCGTGTCCGTATTTTACCATTGCATTCCATTTTCTCCACCAAACCTCCAATTGTCATCATTTTTCGAAAATTCCATTTTCTCATCGCTCTTTCCAGATATGGTCAACAAGTCAAAAATGCTGTTAGTACACGTCATGATTGTTAAATCTAACACACACTTCTTGTCACAACATCATCTTCCGTATTATACCCACCCAAACAATGGCCACTTCAATTGGCGAGACATTGCTCTCGGGACAGTCGATTTTCGGTCGATTTTCCTTATGGGTCCATCCGTTCTTGGCTTTATTCAACATCTCCAGAGGTCCTTTGAGATCCGTTGAGACTCCGCCGTTCTTCACCGTCCGCTTCGTCTCCAAAATCATATCCGGACGACCGGAGCCCGAAGATTGACCGGAAACTGTTAATTTGGTGTATTCCTTGGTTTTCACATCGATTTTGGTCTTACTTCTGGCATCGATATTCTCCGCAGGCGGACCTGGCGTAACAGTCGTCCTGGACGGACTTAATTTACCGGTCGTTTTCGATTTTTCAGCGATTTTTTCGACCATTCCATCTTCATCAATTTCTTTTCCATTTTTGTCGATTTTACTCAATCCTTTGCCCTTAGGCGCTTGTCGACTTTCTTGTGGCTTGCTGGTTGTGGCTCTTGTCGCAATTGTGAATCGATTCCAATGATCTTTCGTTGTGACTTGCATACTCGGCCATTTCTCTTTCGGCTCCTTGGTCAATTCGATTACCCACGGATCTTTGGTCGTGACGCGGCCATTCCTCGGCTTCTTCACAATCTTCAGCTTCCGTTTGCTCATAGGCGTCGCGAGCGGAGTGGCTGTGACTAGTTGGACCGTTACCGTCGAGCAATCCCAACATTTCTCGACGTTCCCCATTCCTCGTCTAGTATAGGGTCTTTCGGTGGAGGACGTCTTTTGACGCGAGCGCAGCGACATGGTTGACTTTCGTGTGGCTTTACTGGGCCGTGGAGTTGTTGTGCGGGTAGTGACGGAGGTGGTAACCCCAAGCTTTTTAGCCAGCAGCGGCATATAACGCTCGAGATTGGTGACTTGGCCGTTCAAGGTGCGGAAAAAGCCGTTGATGTGGGGCTGAGAAAATAAATCAAAATAAAAATGAACGTAAAGAACATAAACGTGATACGAAATAAAAATCTATGCAAAAAACGGTTTTTTTGAGCGTTAAATGTGTGAAATGGCAGGATAAGTGATGACAAAAAGTTTTTATTGCTTTTTCACGTTATAAGTTGCTTATAAATAATGATATATGAAGTTATTAGAAAGCCAATGACATAGAACATCTTAAAAACCTAAAAAATAATCAAATTCTTTTGCCCAAGGCCACTTTATACGATGAAACGTGTCTGAACACATTTCATCGTATAAAATGGCATCAAACCCAAAATGACAATCGAAATTATTAGGTTCAATTAAGTGGTTGATGTGGCTCAATTTATGGATATTCCTTTCTAGAATCATTTTATACGACAGAACCTGTCCAGACACGTTTCATCGTATAAAATAGCACCCAACTCAAAAATTGGAAACTAAATTGCTTTTGTTGGCCTATAGAAGGTGGAATATGCAATTTGTAAATATATCTTGTTCTAATACCATTTTATACGACGAAACCTTTCCGGAGACCCTTCATCGTATAAAATTGTCAGAATAAACTATTTTAAAATCGATAAGATTCTAAACCAACCTCCTGAGCAGCATCCACAATATGTCCATTTGCCATTTCCAGTGGAGTTCTTGGGCGTGGCAATTCAAAAGGCGAGGGAACGGGGACAAAAGTGTGTTTGTCTGGCTGAGGACCATACGGCGATCTGGTATTTACAAACGGATTTTCCGAGCGTTCCGGCATCTGATACCACGCTGGAGCGGCGTTTTCTATAAAAAATATTGTAAAATACGGTGCCTCAAATATAGATACAAAACATGTTTAATCGTATAAAATGTCGCCTAAAAAATTTAAACTAACAAAAAACAAAGAAAAATGATGCCTTTGTAAGACCCCTAAGCAATTTTGTAAGCTAAAAATTGAAGCAATGACTAAACTTTCTTAAAAATTTCAGATCGCGTTTTGCAGAATTAACAAAGTTACAGAGCTTTCAAAATCTCATTTTTCTTACCGTAATTCTCATTCTCGAATGCCAATTTTGAGCTAGGAAGAGAGGGTGGGATAGCGCTCACTGTGACAAATCCGGTCCAAAACACTAATTGCCTCAGGGCAAATGTCATCCTGAAATTCAAAATGATATAACACATGATGAGTATTCCAATTAAAAGTCTTATACGATGACAAAAACAACGAAAAAGATGGAAGATCGCACAAAAATTGGGTTTTTGCAACAAAACCCCTCAGGCGATTTGTTTGAAAATATGAGGACCCGCGGAATCTCCCTCTCACTTTCTTGACCTCCGGTCAAGAAGATAAAAAAAAGTTTTGAGGCCGATTCTCGAGTGGTTTAACACTCAAGACTACTCCAAATAATGACCGAAGACCAAAACGCCGCAGGGTTTCAGGGAAACCCGACAAAATTTGAAAGGAACAGAGCGCACCGTGCGAAACAGGAAAAGTTCGGATTGCACCGTGCGAAACAGCAAGCGATTGCACAGTGCGAGAGCGAATGCAAAAGTTACCGCACGGTGCGAGATTTGAAAAAAACGAACATTGCACAGTGCGTTTTGAAAATTGTCTTTTGGGCGCACAGTGCAATCGGTTGTGACGTCAATGTCACCAACATTGTCTGCACTGTGCAGAATTTAGAACTGCGACGCGACAAATTCCGTACTGTGCAAGCAAAAGCTGAATGATTGCACTGTGCAATAAAAAGTCGGTATGCTGCACTGTGCAAAAATATAAGTTGTGAAGTGACAAATTTCGCACCGTGCAATCGAAAATTTGTCAATTGCACTGTGCCGAGGCAGAAGTTGCGATTCACAAAACTTTGCACCGTGCAATCAATAACTGGTCAATTGCACTGTGCGATAAAAGTAGAAATGCTGCACTGTGCCAAATTATGACTTTTCCGCACGGTGCAATCAAAACTTTTCTATTGCACCGTGCAATGGAAACTTAAAATTCTGCACTGTGCAAAGCCACAAGTTGCAGTTCACAAAATTTCGCACCGTGCAATCAAAAACTCATCAATTGCACTGTGCGCCTGAAACTCAAAATTTCGCACTGTGCGAGATTATGACTTGCGACGCGAAATTTCTACACGGTGCAACTAAAAGTGAAAATTAAAAATGCTGCACTGTCCGAAATTATGAGTTGCGATTCACAAAATTTCGCACCGTGCAATCAAAAACTGAAAAATTGCACTGTGCAATCAAAAACTGAAAAATTGCACTGTGCAATCAAAAACTCATCAATTGCACTGTGCGCTGGAAACTCAAAATCCGCACTGTAAGAGATTATGAGTTGCTTTTCCGCATGGTGCAATCAAAAGTGAAAATGGAAAATGCTGCACTGTCCGATATCGGTTCACAATATTTCCCACCGTACAATCAAAGACTAAAAAATTGCACTGTGCAATCAAAAACTCATCAATTGCACTGTGCTCTGGAAACTAAAAATTTTGCACTGTGCAAAGCCAGCAGTTGCGGTGCACAAAACTTCGCACCGTGCACTCAAAAGCTTTTCAATTGCACTGTGCGCTGGAAACTCAAAATTCCGCACTGTGCAAAAACCCATAGACAAAAAAGGGGTTTGTCGCCGGAACGTCTGCACAAACTTCCTCGCATTCCTCGGGTCTTTATGGACTCCCGAACGAATTAGCCGCAGGGAATTATGCTCGAAACGGTGGGGGGAATTCCAGGTCAATTTTCGCGCAAACAAGAAATCGCTCCCCATTTTCTTTCCCGAATCGCCCCGTCTTCTGGCCATTCGCGACGAAAAAAAACGATCTGAAGTGTTTGCGCAATTAAAAATTCGAATTTGGAGTGCTCTAACCCCCGCCAGCGCAGCGCCTCAGGCAAGGGTCGAGCTGCGCATGTGTACGAAACCGGTAATGGTTCATTCATTGGGTTGGATGCGGCGACGAATTTAATGAGAGGCAATTTGGGGGTCGTGCGTCGGATACTTGATCGCTGTTTGATAGGCCAAATCGGTTGGGAATCGGGTTCGGGTTGATCGCGCGAATGTAGCGGCACTGCACTGCGCAAAGACAAAAATATTTTTTTTGTTTTGCACTGTGCAGAGAAAAATGATTTGCACTGTGCAAAGACCAAAAAATTAATGTTTGTTTTGCACTGTGCAAGGAAAATCATTTGCACCGTGCAAAAGACAAAAAAAAGTTGACCTTGCACAATGCAAAGGTTGCGACAAGTCCGTCGCCATTTTTGCACTGTGCAAAGACAAAAATCATTTTTTGTTTTGCACTGTGCAAGAAAAGTTATTTGCACTGTGCCAAAGACAAAAAAAGTTGATCTTGCACAGTGCAAAGGTTGCGACAAGGCCGTCGCCAATTCTGCACTGTGCAAAAGACAAAAAAAATCTTTTTTGTTTTGCACTGTGCAAGGACAAAAAAATTTTTTTTTGTTTTGCACTGTGCAAGGAAAATCATTTGCACCGTGCAAAAGACAAAAAAAAGTTGACCTTGCACAGTGCAAAGGTTGCGACAAGTCCGTCGCCATTTTTGCACTGTGCAAAGACAAAAATCGTTTTTTGTTTTGCACTGTGCAAAGAAAAAAATCATTTTTTGTTTTGCACTGTGCAAGAAAAGTTATTTGCACTGTGCCAAAGACAAAGAAAGTTGATCTTGCACAGTGCAAAGGTTGCGACAAGGCCGCTGCCAATTCTGCACTGTGCAAAGACAAAAAAATTTTTTTTTTGCACTGTGCAAGAAAAATTATTTGCACTGTGCCAAAGACAAAAAAAAGTTGATCTTGCACAGTGCAAAGGTTGCGACAAGTCCGTCGACAATTCTGCTCTGTGCAACGACGAAAATAATTTTTTTGTTTTGCACTGTGCAGAGAAAAATGATTTGCACAGTGCAAAAAACAAGAAATAGCTTATACTCCAGTCGCTTTGTTGCACCGTGCAGAGAAAAATGATTTGCACCGTGCAAACAAAAAAAAGTTGATATTGCACAGTGCAAAAATTGCGACTACTTCTGCACTGTGCAGAACGCAAAAAATTTTACTGCACAGTGCGCGACAGTTTTGGAGTTTCTGCACTGTGCGAAATACAAAACTACGGAGGGTGCACAGTGCAAACTTCAAAAATCTGCACTGTGCAAAATTCGAACCCCCCAAAAATCCGCACAGTGCAATGGAAATTGAATTTTTGTACAAAGAAGCCGAACCGAAGCACAGACGAAGGAACTAAATTGTTAAAAACCCATCGTTTTAATCGTATTTTCTGTGGACTCTCTGTCTTAATCCGCAATTACACGCCTCGAATCAAGTTGACCATCCAACTTTTGTAACCCAACGCCTCCGCTCGTTTTTAGCAAATCCAACGGTCCCGATTGCGCTGATTGTTCGCTTGAAAGAAATCTTATTTTTGGGTTCAAATTTAAATTTGATTGGTGATTTTGATACTTTTAAGGTTTTCTTCGACTGCTCTCCTCATTTTACGTACTCTCTCGTCTGCAAAGATTGTTGCATATCTCGGTTGCGAATGCACAGTGCGAGCTGAAGTGTTCGGCAATTGATTACTGGTCGATTTAAACCATCTATGCAAAATTTTATGAAAACTCCATTTTATACGATGAAACATGTTTGGAAAGGCTTTATCGTATAAAGTGTCACTTTTAAAGCAACAAAGTTTTTACAATTGATTATAGACCTATATAAATCATTTCTACAAAATTTTATAAAGATTCCATTTTATACGATGAAACATGCCTGGAAAGGTTTTATCGTATAAAGTGTCACTTTTAAAGCAACAAAGTTCTTCCAATTGATTATAGACCTATATAAATCATTTTTACAAAATTTTATGAAGATACCATTTTATACGATGAAACATGCTTGGAAAGGTTTTATCGTATAAAATGTCATTTTAAGACCTGGTTATGGATTGTATAGCTACTCTACCAGTAGATTTCTTCTTTTGTAATCAAAAATCTTTCTGAAAACAGTCGTTTGCGAGTAAATGGAAGCAAAAAAACTTATTTTTATTAATTTTTATTAAAAAATATGGCAAAATCATCTCAAAAAATGGCAAAGCATTATCGAAAAATCTCTAAAAAATCATTAAAAAACACAAATGAACCTTAAAACATCTCAAGACTGCAAAATAATTGCAACAATGCAACAAAAAACGGTCATAAAGACGATATCTTTGCTCGCCGAGTTCTCCTCATCGGCTCCTTTCAGCTGACGGATCGTCGTCTTGCTCCGCAACTGCTGTCCGAACGTCCCATTCACTTCGGGTGGGGCGTCGTCGGCTTCGATGGTGTAGTTGCCGGTGGCGGCGCGTTGTCGTTGTTGTTGTTTCTCCTGATGTTTTCGGAGCTCTTCGATCCATTCGGCCTTGCCCGACGAAATCAATTGCACGTTTTTCCCGAACTTGGGCTTCTCCTTGGTCTGAAGGGCTGTGGCACAAGTGGCGCCGCCAAAGCCCTCCGGGCATTCGCAGAAATAGGGGGGATTTCCGACGGTGGTGCGACAGGTCCCACCGTTTTTGCAGGGCGCCGCAGCGCAGGGCTCTGAAAAATGAAGGGGGTTGAAAAATGATGATTTTTAAATTGCCTGAGGGCAGAAAAGACAGAAAACAAAAAGTATGGCAAAATAGACACTCAGAGTAATAGCAAAGCAAAATCTTACTATCACACAGTTGTAAAATACGTCGAAGCTAATGACTGGAAATTTTGGGCAAAAAATTTTAAAAATTCGAAAAAAAAGTTTAGGCTGTATAAAACAACAATTTTTTTATATAGGATGGTAAAATACGTCGTACGTCATGAAGTCTATAAATTTCAGTATGCTTGGAGTATAAATATAGCCTTTCCTCCACTTATTCACCTTACTTCAGGATGTTCAAAAGAAATTGCCATAAAAAATGCCCTGAGGCATTAAATCAAAAATTGCTCAGCGGCGTCTTAGATTATGACATGCTAAGGTAAAATACACGAGAAGACTTTTTGTCCGCCTAAAATATCTGAGTTACACGCGATCTTATACTTGACATCAAGTTTTGAGGGTAAAATAAAAAAATCAAAAATTTGAAAAAATACAGTAACTTAAGACAAAACCTGTTACCTACAAACTTACTAGAGCCTATAAGGTGTCTAAACCTACTCTCTTCACAAGTCAGTCCACCATATCCAAAGGGACAGAAGCATTCGTAGGGAACGTCCTCCGGATTTTTCTTCACCTTTTTCGCTCCACAAGAACCTCCATTTTTGCATGGGGCACTGGCACAGGGGTCGGAACCTGAATTTAGAACCCATTTTCATACTGTAAGTGGTCGACTTACCATCAAAAGTTTCGCAATTTCTCCCTTTGAATCCATTTTCGCACTCGCAAAAGTGCGTTTGTTTCAACCGATCAAAAACACATTTTCCTCCGTTTTGACAGGGGTTTTCGCGTTCGCAAATGTTCCTTGATGGCTGAGTTGGTGGTTGACTCACTCCTTGTGATCCTAAAGTTAAAATTTCATCATCTTAAGCAAATTTTTTTCGAAAAACCAAAAAACAGTGGATAAACATCAAAAATGTAGACAATTATATCTACAACCATAGTGATTGAACAGTAACTATGGAGTATTTTCGATTATCCGTTAGTTTGGCCTCCACTAGAGCCATATGGGCCATTTAGCGGCCTCGATATGGTTTTCAATGGGGCTAGAAACTCTAAACTGTCCGGTTATTCGCGCGCGGGCTTGAACCTACGACTTTTTGACTGGAAGTTCAAACCACTCCCTCTAGACTATAGAGACACGGGTGCGCAAATGATCAGATAAGGTAAAAAAAGGTTCGATAAGCGGCAAAGTAAAAAAAATAAATGACTCTAGATTGTATATCATAACAATAAATCGTATCTTATACCCTTAAATTCGCTAAAAATCCGGAATTTTCACTCAATATCACAAGAAAATCCGAGTTTTTGCCATTTTCTAAAACCTTTTGACCGAAAACGTACCTCGAGTCCTTTCAGCAGACATTGCAATGGTAGTTCTTCCATTTTCTTGGCCTTCAGAGTATTTTAAACCATCTCCTTTGCTGACTGGCCGAACAGTAAACGGCTTCTGATGATGTCGATGTTGATGGGTTACTTGGCCAATTTGTGTGACATTTTGGGTTTGCTGATGCTGATTTCGGTCCGCGATGGCCTTATGACTCTGCTGATTTTCTTTTTCAGCTTCTGAAAAAAATTCTTGTTGAAAAAATTTGATTTTGTGACATTTTTTTCATTTTGCTACAAAAAGTCGGTGAAAAGAAAGAGAAAAACTTAATGTATGCGTTGTATTTTACAAAAATATTACTCTTTTTACAACAAAATCTTCAAAAAAACCCCAAAAACTATACAAGCCACCTAGGGGGATCGAACCCCTGACCGTTGGATTAAAAGTCCAACGCTCTACCGCTGAGCTAAGGAGGCCCTGTCCCGGCGGTCTTTCTTTTCGCTCATTTCAAAAGAGCCATGAGAAGGGGGTTGTGGGGAAGAGGAAAAATGCCCCTTTTCATTTGGGGCAGATTTCATTTGGGGCAGATCGGCTATTTGCCTATGAGGCCTAAAAATAGCTAGCCAAAAAAATTAGAACGGGCTTTAAGCATCTAACTGACAGCTGAATTTTTAAAAAGTACTAGCCAAAAACCTGAAATGGCTAACCAAAGTGTCAGAATGATTCACAAACTCCAAAATTGCTTGCCAAAACGGTTGGAACGGGCGTGAAACATCTAACTAACGGCTAAATGTTATAAATCGCTAGCCAAAAATTTTGGCTAGAAAATTTTTAAGTCTTAGAACCATTCTGACACTTTGGCTAGCCAATCCAAGTTTTTGGCTAGGAATTTTAAAAAAATTAGCGGTCAGTTGGATGTTTAACGCCCGTTCTAATTTTTTGGCCAGCTTTCTTGGTCTTCATAGGCAAATAGCCGATTTGCCGCAAATGAAATCTGCCCCAAATGAAATCTGCTTCAAATGAAATTTGCCCCAAATGAAATCTGCCCCAAATGAAATCTGCCCCAAATGAAAGGCTGCCCTTTTTCCATATAAAAAATGTTGTAATAAGTAAAAATAATAGGGTTGTTGCCGCCCGTCAATTTGACGGTCTGTCAAGTTGTCAAATTGCCGTCATTTTTGTCACATCAAATTGCTCTGTCATTTTGATTTGTCAAATTGATTTTTTTTGGGAATTTTTTAGAATTTCGCCAAAAAATCGAGAATTTTGACCCAAAACAAAAAACTGTCCCGCCAAAAATTCTTGCAATTTACTACAAGAAACCTACATTTCAACTGACTCAATTCATCAATGAAAATTGGGATCACAGTGACAGCGGGAACGAGGACGAACCTTGAAAAATGTTCGTGTTTATCATTAGACAGCTTCCGACCCACATAACGGCAATTTGACGTAATTTGACGCAATTTGGCCGAGATGACAGCAATTTGACGTCACTTTGAAAAATTTTGTCAAAAAATCACAACCCTAAAAAATAACGATGGGAACTGACCTTGCGCCGGGATTTCGCATACGGAGCGACAAGTGTTCAAGTCGGAATAGAGGTTTTGACTCGCTCCACGACATCCATCATACCAAAATGGAGTGCAACGCTGAAAAATGACGTCAACCCAAAGCAGAAGAAAAATGTCTCCCCTCCCACTTTGATGTTTCGTCAAAACGAAATGTCACAAATGACAAAAGAATTAAAATTATTCCGAGAAAAATATTTTTTTATCAAAAAAACGCCACGAAAAATTCATCTGCGACATTTCGTTTCATCTCAGTCGATACAAGGTGAGAGATGGTCGAAAAGGGGCGGGAGACTCTCTGCGTCGCAGACGAAGAGTCCTTTTTCTAAAGAGTCCGCTTTTCTGAAGAGCTTTGTTGACCGAAGAGTCCCGATTTTTTTATTTTTGCTAAGATACTACTCGCGCCATACAGTCCCGACAATTTTGCACGGTGCGTTTTTCTCAAATTTTCGCGGCCGTCGCGGCGATTTCCCGTTTTTACCCAAGCGACATGCACTTTCACGCGACCGCGTTCCAATTTTTGTGCGCGACATCAGCGATAAAATTGTCGGGACCTCATGGCGCAAGTAGTATACGGTGAAAATTGTACTTGATTTTATTAGAATGAGTTACATGTCATTAAATGAACATTTTACCCGATTTTTTCAAAATATAGGGTGACATGTTATACGATGAAAGTTTTACTTGATTTTTTCAATTTCAAGGGTGACATCTTATACGGTGAAGTTTGTACTTGATTTTTTCAAAATGAGGATGACATTTTATACGATGGACATTTTACCTGAGCCTTTTATTTTGGAAGGATTTGAAGAAAGGTTTTCATCGTATAAGATGTCACCCCTCATTTTGAAAAAATCAATTAAAATTTTCATCGTATAAGACGTCTCCTTATATTTAAAAAAAATCAAGTAAAATGTTTATCGAATAACATGTTAAACTTCAGTTTGAAAAAATCGAATAAAATTTTCATTGTATAAGATGTCACCCCTCATTTTGAAAAAATCAAGTAAAATTTTCATCGTATAAGATGTCACCCCTCATTTTGTAAAGATCAAGGAAAATTTTCATCGTATAAGATGTCGCCCTTCATTTTGTAAAGAACAGGACTCTTCAGTTTGACGAAACCAAAAAACCAAACTCTTCGTCTTTTTTGCGGGCTCTTCAGAAAAGCGGACTCTCCGTTTGACGCTTTGCCTGCGACGGTCGAAGAGGGGCGAGAGACTCCATGCCTCGCACTCCTTCGTTTTCTGAAGAGTCCCGCTTTTTGAAGAGCCCTATTGGGAGTCTCGATTTTTGTTCTTTTGCTAAAATATAAGGTGACATGTTGTACGATGAAAAATTTGCTCGATTTTTTCAAAATGAGGGGTGACATTTTATACGATAAACATTTTATTTGGCTTTTTCAAAATGAAGAGTGGCATCTGATACGATGAAAATTTACAAGAAAGATGTTCCTCGTACAACGGTCGACTTTCATTTTGAAGGGTTTGAAGAAAACTTTTTATCGTATACGATGTCACACGTCAAATCGAAGAAGCAAACGGAGGGAACCCTTGGCATTTCGTCACAAATATGGGATCCGAGAAATGTTTTTTGACCGATTTATTGTCTAATTTGGTAAAAACCAGGTTTTTTTGACAAAGTTTACCAGTTTCAAGCTATCTGGATTGTTTTCAGACTTGTTTCGACCGGTAATACCTAGCAGAAAATATTAAACTAATTTTTCCGATAAATCTTCGGACGAAAAGCCAATTCGAAGAGTTCCCTTCTGAATTTGACGTGTCTCACCATTCATTTTTTAAAAATCAAGTAAATTTTCATCGTATAAGATGTCACCCTTCATTTTGCAAAAAAAACAAGACTCTTCGGTTTGACGGACTCTTCACATTTTTCGTCAAAAACGAAAAAGCGGACGGACTCTGGGTTTTCCGTTGCAGGCGGGGAGGTCCGCTTAACTTTTTTTTTTAAATTTCAAGGGCGACATCTTATACGACGAAAGTTTTGCTTGATTTTTTCAATTTCAAGGGTGACATCTTATACGGTGAAGTTTGTACTTGATTTTTTCAATTTGGAGAGTGACACCTTATACAATGAAAGTTTGACTTGATTTTTTCCATTTCAAAGGCGACATCTTATACGATGAAAAATTCAAGGGTCATCGTATAAGATGTCACCCTATATTTTAGCAAAAATCAAAAAGCGGGTCTCTTCAAAAAGCGCGCCTCTTCGTTTGACGGGCCTCTTCGCTTTCAACCTGTCTTTTCTTTGCGGTCTCTTGAAAAAGCGGACCCTTTGCCCGTGACGCCAAAATGGAGAGCAAAAAAAGACGCAGAGTCCGCTTTTACGTTTTAAACGCAAAGAGTCCGTCCAACCGAAGAGTCTTGTTTTTTTTTACAAAATGAAGGGAGATATCCAGAGGCGCACGTCAAATTGAGAAGGGAACTCTTCAAATTGGCTTTTCGTCCGAAGATATATCGAAAAATTATTTTAAAATTTTCCCGCTAGATATTACCGGTCGAAACAAGTCTGAAAAGAGTCCATAGAGCTTGGAAACGGTAAATTTTGTCAAAAAAGACCTAGGTTATACCAAATTAGACAAGAAATCGGTCAAAAAACATTTCTCGGATCCCAAATTTGTGACGAAATGCCAACAGTTCCCTCCCTCTCGCTTCAACCCTTTTTTTTATCGAAGGTGACGTTTTATACGACCAAACTTGCAGCATTTTTGTTTTACAATGAACATTTTTCTTGATTTTTTCAAAATGAGGGGTAACATTTTATACGATAAAGATGTTTCTTGATTTCTTCAAAATGAGGGGTGACATTTTATACGATGAAGATTTTTCTTGATTTTTTCAAAATGAGGGGTGACATTTTATACGATAAAGATTTTTCTTGATTTTTTTAATGAGGGGTGACATACGATGAAATTTTTTTTTGATTTTTTCAAAATGAGGTCATTTTTTTAAAAAATAAGGAGACATCTTATACAATAAAAATTTTCAGGAATGAACTTAGAAGTTGTTTCAAAAGACGATGAAGAACTTATCCGATATTTTGAGGAAAAAGGAATCAAATTTCGTGAGTTATGAAAGTTTCATAAATACGACGGATTCGTTTAGCTCCAATTACGAATACCGCATCCACAGGAGAAAGCTCGGGACAAACCGAAGCCGGCGCTGTTCAAACGCAAGAAAAGGAGATGAAAGTCAAAAAACCAGTTCGCCGAACCGCGGTGGTCTACAAAGGTCCGATGGCGGCTCCAATGAAAGAATTTACGGTCTCCGGCCGTCATGTTGCACCTGGAACGTCGCAGAAAAACAACACGATCTACTACACCGCCAGCAACCGCTACAAAGGATTTGGGTACAAGTACTGTAGGAACGACAGCAGAACCAACAAAGCGGGAACATCCGTTCACGTCATCTGCGTCCAATGCAACAGACAAGGAAGAAAGACGAGGAATACCGTCAACACGAGCACGATGATGCTGCGGACGGACCCAGACTCGGACGTGCACATTTGCATGGAAAGTGGGAATGGTCTACCCACAGCCAAAGCCGTCACGGAGCAGAAAATACGGTAAGTCTTGAAAGACTTGTCATACTTTTGGTTCTAGATCCGTGAACCAGTTAGTGCACAAATATCCGAACACCATAACATCGAAGAAGGGCTCAGAGATCATCTACAACAATGTCAAGGAATGGCTTAAAGGAGCCCCGGAACAAAGCGCAATTTTGAGCAAATTGAAACACACAAACGCCATTCGAAGACTGCGGTATCATGGGAATACCTTGGAAGATGAAAATCCTCGCGATAACAAGCAAAAGGTAGGCCAGAAAAGTAGCAGCTTTGATTGTAAATTTAGGACTCTGATGTCACAAACACCCCTCCCGCTGTGATTTTCGATGTTCTCAATTCAGTGGCAGGCAGACCAACTCGAAACAGAACACAGAATAAGAGATGTTCTTCGGTTTAAAAATTCAAGTAAAATGTTTATCGTATAATATGTCACACTTCAGTTTGAAGAAATTGAATTAAATTTTTTATCGTATAAGATGACACCCATCATTTTGAAAGAATCAAGTAAAATTTTGATCGTATAAGACGTCTTCTTATATTTAAAAAAAATCAAGTAAAATGTTTATCGTATAACATGTCACACTTCAGTTTGAAGAAATCGAATAAAATTTTCATCGTATAAGATGGCACCGCTCATTTTGAAAAAATCAAGTAAAATTTTGATCGTATAAGACGTATTCTTATAATTAAAAAAATCAAGTAAAATGTTTATCGTATAACATGTCACACTTCAGTTTGAAGAAATTGAATAAAATTTTTATCGTATAAGATGACACCCATCATTTTGTAAAGATCAAGGAAAATTTTGATCGTATAAGACGTATTCTTATAATTAAAAAAATCAAGTAAAATGTTTATCGTATAAGATGTCACACTTCAGTTTGAAGAAATCGAATAAAATTTTCATCGTATAAGATGTCACCCCTCTCAGAGTGCACTGTGCATTGTTTACCCTTTTAAAAAGCATTCATTTTGCACTGTGCGTGGTCGCAGCGCACCGTGAATTGTACTCGTCGTCGCGCGACAAATTTTTCGCGCGACGGCGCACGGTGCAGACATGTCAAGACTTATTGGCCCGCCTTGTAGTCCGTCCGTATAGGCGCTGGAGTGATTTCCGCGACATGCACTGTGCGAAAAGAAAAGTTCCCATTGCACTATGCAATTTTTTGCTTTTTGCACCGTGCAATAGGCTTTTTTCGACTGTCGCTCGCACTCTGACTTTTGTTGCACGGTGTAAGCGCCAAAAATCACTCCAGCGACTTTCCAGACGGATTAGTAGGGTAAATTGAAGCTCTACAGAGTTTCTACTCTCTCTGTTAGCTACTTTCAAATTTTTTTTGCGATTTTTTGACTGAAAAATCAAAAAAATAAAAAAATTTTGAGTTTACCTTGTCTTTTTTGTTAAAATAATATTGCTGTCGCCATTTTCCACCACTACATTCGTCACGGTAGTGCTCATCGAAGGGCTCGAGACATGATTCTGAAGAAATGTTAAAATTTATGGAGAAAAAACGTTAAAAATTATGAATTATGGGCAAAAACGTAAAAATCGATCAAATTTCTAATAAATCGTATTTTACTACGGAAAAACTTACTGTCCTTGTATTTGGCTTGTTCTTCACACAGCCATTGACAATTTAGCCGGTCGTTGAAAAAATTCCGACTCTCGGTTCGACATCCATCATACCAAAAGAGCTGACAAGTCATCGAGGTATGGTCGTAAAAGTATTTTTGCTCCCATTTACCTGCAAACGACTGTTTTCAAAAAGAATTTTAATTACAAAACAAGCAAATTACTAGTGCAATACTTTACAAACTTTAGCCAGGTTTAAAAGGGATATTTTATACCATAAAACCTTTCCAAACATGTTTCATCGTATAAAATGGCATCTTCATAAAATTTGGTAAAAATGATTTAAATAGGCCTATAATCGATTGCTGAAACTTTTTTGCTTTAAAAGTGACATTTTATACGAAAAAACCTTTCCAAACATGTTTCATCGTATAAAATGGTATCTGTTTTAAATTTCGCAAAGGTAATTTAAATGGACCTGTAATCAATTTCTGAAAGTTTCAGTTCTTGCTATGTATGCGCAGTCGAGATATTCAACAATCTTTTTGGCAAGAGAGTATGGAAAATGAGGAGAAAGGTTAGAGAAAAATTCCTCTTTTGGCTAAATCTCTGTCAGTTTTGCTTGGGAAAAATTGATTTTTTGCAAGAAAAAAGATTTACTCTTCATTTGCCAAGACACTTATATTTTTATAGTAAAAAAATAAAAAATTGTTTGTAAAATCGAAAAAGTATTATACTTACCTCCTCTGCATGGTTTCTTCAAATTCTCATCAAATTTGTCCCAACAAACTTCTGAAGATGTGATGAATTGGATAAACGACAACAAAACAAAAGCCAGCAAGTCTAATGTGCACAATTTTGACGTCATTTTTTATGATTTGACTCAATTTTTTTGAAAATTTAAAATTTCATTTTTTAAAAATTTCTCCGATTTTTTTGGGTGTTCTGAAAAATAAATTTTGATCAGTTGAAAGAAAGCGTAACATATTTTAAAAGGTGAACAAATAAAAGGTAAGACGCGATGAGATTTTTTTTAAAAAAGAAGGGTAATTTTTTGTGAGGCGCATAAATTTAAATTTTAACTACCTCATAGGTCAAAAATTGGAGTGCGGTCGCGGAAAAGCGCATGTCGCTTGGGTAAAAACGGGAAATCGCCGCGACAACCGCGAAAATTTGAGAAAAACTATTTTTTTGGTCCCTAGCGCTTCGTTGCACAGAGGTTTGAGTTTACCGCTGTTAAAGTCCGTCTGTAAAGTCGCTAGGGTGCTTTCCGCGACATGCACTGTGCGCAAACAAAAGTTCCCTTTGCATCGGAGATTCATGCCCTTTACTAGGCCGTCCGGAAAGTCGCTGGAGTGATAACGTGCACTGTGCAAGAAATAAGTTTATTTTTTCACTGTGCAATTTTATGCTCTTTGCACCGTGCAATATATAGGCTTTTTTTGGCAGTCGCGCGCAGGGGTGGTCACCAGGCCCGGCGGCCCGGGCCGGGCCGGGCCTGACTCAAAAATGGAAAATTGAAACCGGGCCGGGTCTGCTTTTTGACGGGCCGGGCCGGGCCGAGCTTGTAAAAACCTCTACCCGGGCCGGGCCGGGCTTTTGACGGACCGGGCTTCGGGACCAAAATCGGAAAAATAGGTGCCAGTGACCACCCCTGGTCGCGCGCACCTTGACTTTTTTTCGCACAGTGCAAACTCCAAAAATCTCTCCAGTGCCTTTGCGAAGAAGGGCCGAAAAGTCTTGGCATGTTCTCGCACAGTGCAGTAGATGTCGCAAAGCGGCATTGCGCGATAAACGATTGGCGGGTGCAAAAATAGAGCGCACAGTGCATCGATTGCCCTTTTCAAAGCGGTTTGTTTTGCACCGTGCGTGGCCGCAGCGCACTGTGAATTTTACTGGTCGCCGCGCGACAAGTTTTTCGCGCGACGGCGCACGGTGCGGACATGTCAAGAAGCTTTGGCCCGCCTATTACCATTTAGTGAAACCTTGCACAAATTTAAATTGTTTTTTCTAAAACAAATGCAAAATTCCTTACTCGCATTTTGCAGAAACAAACAAAATTTCTAGGCCGAAAGTCGGAAAAAATGCGGCACTTTATTGCGAACTTTAGCATTAAAAAAGTTTTAGGTCTATTTTAACCATAGGGGGTAATGTTTTTACAAAAAAATATTTTTTCCGCGCGAAACTGGCAAAGACATGGCTGAAAAGTGTTTTCCCCTCTGACCGCTCTCCACGTTTTGTGCACTCTCTCGTTCGCAAAAAATGTCGAATATCTTATCTCTTTTTGCAAAGCGTGAGCTAAAATTTTCAGCAATTAATTAGAAGTCCATCTAGATTTTCTTTACAAAATTTTATAAAGATACCATTTTATACGATGAAACGTGTTCGGAAAAGTTGTGTCGTATAAAATGTCACTTTCTGAGAAAAATTTTTGTGGAGCAAAAAAAGATCTGATACAGAACGCAAATTAAAATTTTAAATAATATCCCGTTGCCCTGAGGCATAAAAAACATCAAAAATTTTATTTTTTCAAAGTTTTCCAAATCCAAATTCCCTTTGTAAAAACTTTGTTTTCCCCTTCCACAAATGGCCGGAATGGCCGAAAACATAATGATTATTATCTGAATACCAATTTCCATGACTTTGGAGGCGCCGCTGGATGCCTGAGGGCCACAAAAAGACGGGATGGGGAGCAAAGGGTTTGACGAAAAAAATTCGAATGGATTAAAAGAAATAAACTAAGATTAATTGACAAATCTTTTGGTTATAAAAAATTGACATGAGCAAAAAAAGTTGAGGAGTTTGAAGTCTGATAAACAAGATTTGATCGGGGTTTCGTATAGTCGATAAATTGCAATAGAATAAAACATGTTAAAAAAAAAATTTTTTTTGCCGTCAAGTGCTAAACATTTTGGCTGGTACCTTGCATCAGCAGCGGAGATATTCAACAATTTTTTTGAGACATCTTATACGATGAAACATTTTCAAACATGTTTCAGCGTATAAAATGGCATTTTTATAAAATTTTGTCAATAGAGCGCTTGACGGGTTATGGAAATAGGGATTCCAATTTTTAGCTTTACAGTGACGTTTTATACGATGAAACCTTTCCAGACATGTTTCATAGTATAAAATGGGATTTTAAAAAAATTTTGTATAAACAATTTTAATGAGCCTCTAATCAATAGCTGAAAATTTCAACCAGCGTTCTGCTGTAGAAGCCGACATATTCATCAATCTTTGCAGACGAGAGACCATTCAAAATGAGGAGAGACAGTCGCAGAGAAAAATTCTTTTTTGCCATATCTTTGCCAGTATTGTGCGCAAAAGAATTTTTTTTTGTGGAAACATTGCCCTCTACATTAGAAATAGGCGTGAAACTTTTGATGCCTGAATTTGCAAAAAAGTGTTACATTTTTTCCAAATTTTTGATCAAAAAATCTCGGTCGTTTCTGCAAAGCGCGAGCTAGAAATGTCGCATATGTTTTAGAAGGAATTAAACTAATTTTCCGTCAAATTTAATCAAAATGTGAGCTTTGGAGCAGTTTCTCAACAAAAAATAATTCTGATTTGGTCCCCTCTTACCCCACCCATTCCCAAAATCTCATCCTACCAAT
The DNA here is from genome assembly GCA_025436335.1 of Bursaphelenchus mucronatus. Taxonomy (NCBI): domain Eukaryota; kingdom Metazoa; phylum Nematoda; class Chromadorea; order Rhabditida; family Aphelenchoididae; genus Bursaphelenchus; species Bursaphelenchus mucronatus. Next base: position 10,385,951 of record CM046360.1, read on the forward strand.
AATCCCGAAATTCCCGCTCTTCCAGCTTGGTGTCATGTCCATTAAAAGTAATTAAAGCTCGCCGAAAATCCATGGCTAATTTGGCGGATCCGGCGCCGCAATCTTTGCGCGCATAACCTCCCTCCCCGCCCCCGCCCTCGCCCTTCGGTCCATTCTCGGTTTCCCGTGGCGCCGCCAAAAACGTAAACGAATATCCACTTGTAAGCGGCCGAATGTCCACCAAAAGAGCGGCGCATTAAATTGGAAGGAGAGAGGGGGATAAGGCAGCAATGGACTCGGAAGATTAGAAAAGGAAGGGTAAACTAACGGAGTTGGTGGGGAAAAAGTGGAAGAAATTTAGAGAAAGTGGTACTAGTCCGTCCGAAAAGTCGCTAAAGTGATTTTGGTTGCTTGCACTGTGCAAAAAAGTTTGACACAGCCGAAAAAAGCCTATTGCACCGTGCCAAAAGCAAAAAATTGCACAGTGCAAAGAGAACTTTTGTTTTTGCACTGTGCATGTCGCCGAAATCACTCCAGCGACGTTATAAACGGGCTAGTAAAGTCATCGTATTTTACAAAAAAAATTTACTAAAAAAATATTTAAAATTTTTTTAAGTGGAAAAATAATTTTTTTAAAAAAAAAGTGATTTTCAAGACATACCCTTATTACTTCAATGGAAAAACAAAGTCTCTTAAGCGTGGTACCATACTAGTCCGTTCGAAAGTTGCTAAACTGATTTTGGTTGTTTGCACTGTGCAGAAAAAGTCAGGGATAGCCGAAAAAAGCCTATTGCACGGTGCAAAATGCAACAAATTGCACAGTGCAAAGGAAACATTTGTTTTTGCACAGTGCATGTCGCTGAAATCACTTTAGTGACTTGCACGAATGGCCTAGTATCCTCTCAAAATTTTGAATGCGAGTTTTGATCTAGCCACAAATGACATTTTATACGACAAAACCTTTCCAAACATGTTTCATCGTATAAAATGAAATCTTCATAAGATTTTGTAAAAATACGTTACATAGCCTTCTAATCAATCGCTGAAAATTTTAGCTCGAAATTTCCAACGGCAGCCGAAATATTCAACGGTCTTGTTTTCGAGAGAGCACACGAAATGAGGAGAGTCGGACAGAGAAGACGCGTTTTTTGTTTATAACTTATTGGTTTTTGCTCGAAAAACTCTGATTTTTTGTGGAAAAACTGTAGGCTGCAATAGTAATTGAGCCTCAAAAATTTTTAGCTAAAAAATTAAATTTTTTTGGCGACTTTTAATCAAAAAATCTCGAAACCTAAAAATTTTTTTGACTTCTGCAAAACGCTGTCCAAAAAATCATCAAACATTTGTTTTGCCTGAAAAGAAGCCATTTCTCGAAAAAGGACAAATTTCCATTACTCTTTTGTTGAAATTGCCAAATTTTCTTTGTCATTATGACACACAGCAAATACAAGTGCAATATAATCCCTCTGACAATCTCAAATTTGGCTATCAAATTCTGAACCTTCAAATTTGCGAACCCTTGCGCGCCGGATGATATGTTGTTGGGGCCGAATCCTCGCCCTTATCTGATTCGGCCGCCAAACGGGCGGAAATAAATCGTCGCGCTTTTATAAATGTTTTCAGGCCTTCGGGGACAAAGGGAACGCCCGACATATGTCTTTTATATGGGTAGTGGGTGCGAAATGGACCGAGGCGGATTTTCGAAATTTATTTTTGAAGAATTGTGCGATTTTTTGGCGAGGCTTTGAAAAAGTATCAAAAAGTATCCAAAAATGCTTTGCATAAGATTTTGAGGAGTTTTTGACCAAATATATGTGTCATGTCATCAAAAAATTAAATTTTTTTTGATTGGCACAAAAGTATCAAAAAATATGCTTTGGAATACTTTTTGAGGCTTTTTGATCAATTGTTTGATAATGTCTTTTATTAGCCCGTTCACAAAAGTCGCCGACTCATTTTTTACGTCTGCTCTGTGCAAAAAAAGTGAGGGTGCGAGCGACAGCCGAAAAAAGCCTATTGCACGGTGCAAAACGCAAGAAATTGCACAGTGCAGTGTAAACTTTTGTTTTTGCACAGTGCATGTCGCCAAAATCACTCCAGCGACTTTAGGGACAGACTATCAGTTTTGTTGCGCCGCACAGTGCATTTTGCCTCTTTTTGCACGGTGCGGGCCATTTTGAAACATTTCGCACTGTGCAAACGTCTGTAGCAAGCGCAAAATTCGCGGCGACAAAGTTTAAAAAAGCTTGCGCTCAGCGATATTTCGATTGCACAGTGCAATCAAATGCACTGTGAAAAATGTGCACTGTGCGGCCCGTGACAGAAAGTTTATCCGAAATTTCGTAAATTTCCGCATTTTGCAACCAAAAAATCGCAGAATTTTTCAAAAATCTTAGTCTAAGCATAATTTATGATAACCTATGCCAATTTGCAGCAAAGTTTAAAAAGCTAAAATACAAAAAATTCCCGAAAAAACTGAATTCAAAGAACTGTCATCCATCTCGCAAAAGTTGATGTCAAAGATGAACGTTGCAAGTTGAAAAGGAAAACAAAAACTGAAAGTTCCGTCCGAAAAGCGGCCCAAACAGCGAAATGGAGACTTCTTTAGGGCGTCTTTTTCTCACCAGATTATTTAATCTGGGTTATTTCGGCCGCTCCTTTTTTGGAAGTTGGAAAAATTTTTTGACAAACAGAAAAAATTCAAAATTATGTAGAACGAGGCCCAAATTAGTGAAAAGATTCTCTCAAAATTTTGCAAAGAACTAACCACAAACGACATTTTATACGACAAAACCTTTCCAAACATGTTTCATCGTATAAAATGGGATCTTTATAAAATTTTGTAAAAATATGTTACATAAACCTCTAATCAATCGCTGAAAATTTTAGCTCAAAATTTCAACTGCAGCCAAAATATTCGACGGTCTTGTTTACGAGAGAGCACGCGAAATGAAGAGAGCGGGACAGACAAGGCGCGGGTTTTGTTCATAACTCTTTGGTTTTTACTTGGAAAAATCTGATTTTTTGTGAAAAAATTTATCGTCGCAATAGTAATTGAATACTAAAAGTTGTAAAGTGCAAATCACAAAAAAAATTTAAGAAAATGGGATTTTTTGGCAAATTTTGATCGAAAAATGTCGGAGATTTTTGGAGATCACCAGCTAAGAACAACGTATGTGTCTGACAATATTCCGCGCTAAATTTAGGCCATTCTTCACTTTTTCTAACTTGCCCTAAGGCTAATTTTCAGACTGGTTTTTTTAAATAAAATTTTTTTTCAATTTTTTTCAATTTTTTAAACTAAGTGAACTAAAAAATGATCTACAGTAACCAACGATCACTTTCAAGTTCTCAGCCCACCCTTGCGACACAACAAAAACTAAAAAATCTCAAAAAAAGCCCGAATCGGCCCTTTTCCTTTTGTAAAACAAGTCCTGTGGCCATTTGATCCGAAAAAAGTAAAAAAAATGAAATTCTCCGCCGAAAAAAAATAAATAAAAAAGGATTTGGGCCGGGCCCCAAATCCTTGGGGATTTCAAGTTTTTTTCAGAGTTTTTCGAGGAAACGGAGATTTTTTGACTGCGAAAAGATTCTTTAAATACGATTATAAAAAAGGGAAGCGAGGGTGATAATAAGGGCAAAGGATGGGGGAATTTGGAGGGCAACGCGATTTTAGAATGACATTTTGTTGAGAGAGGGGAAAAAGACAAATTAAAAAAAAAAATTAATTTTTTTTTCAAAAAAAAAATCAATTGTAAAATAAAGCTGGCTGAGTAAGTACGGCTTACTAGTCCGTTTGCAATGTCGCTGCAGTGATGTTTGGTGTTTGCACTGTGCAAAAAAGTCAGCGAGTCAGCGTAACTTTTTGTCGTACACTGTACATTTTTGCACAGTGCATTTCACTTTGTGCACTGTGCAATCGAAATATCGCCGTGGCTTTTTTCAATTGAGGCAAAATGCACAGTGCAGCGCAACAAAAAGCGGAAAAAAGTCTATTTCGGCTGTCCCTGACTTTTTTGCACGGTGCAAACACCAAAAATCACTCCAGCGATTTTCCGGATGACCTACTCCGTTTGCAAAGTCGCTGCAGTGATTTTTGGCGTTTGCACTGTGCAAAAAAGTCAGCGAGCGCCGAAAAAAGCCTACTGCACGGTGCAAAAGGCAAGAAATTGCACAGTGCAAAGGGAACTTTTGTTTTCGCACAGTGCATGTCGCCGAAATCACTTTAGTGACTTGCACGAATGGACTAGTATCTTCTCAAAATTTTGAATGCGAGTTTTGATCTAGCCACAAATGAAATTTTATACGACGAAACCTTTCCAAACATGTTTCATCGTATAAAATGAAATCATCATAAAATTTTGTGAAAATACGTTTCATAGGTTCCTAATCAATCACTGAAAATTTTAGCTCGTTTTCGCACAGTGCATGTCGCGGAAATCACTCCAGCGACTTTACAGACGGACGTTTATTAACGTATCTAAAAATTGGCTGTGTGTTTTCAAAAAGATATCTTTTATGACCGATTTTGTGCGGCCGAAATAAGGTTTCGCTATGTTACAGTAACCCAAATGCCAAAATTCGATTTCCTTTGTAATTACTAGATGCCATAACCTATACACTTTCAGTTTTAGCCATTTCTACTGCGTATTTTGTCAGCAAAACTTGACTACTGTACAATTATATTATTGTAAATCACGGTATGTTACCGTGACTCAGAAATCGTGTTCTAATCAATTGTGGATTACCTTTATTATTATATTTTAATTCTTTTTAAGGAAATTAAAAGTTTCTAAGTGGAAGTATTTGTAAAATACGGGACTTTAAATTCAATATCTTTCAAAAACGAAAAAATTAAATAAAAAAAAATAATTTTTCCAAAAAATTTTCAAAAATGTGCACATTACCTCAAAAACATATAAATAAGAGTACAAAACTCACGAGCTTTTTTCAAGATATGTGTTCTCACACACATTTCTTCGCACGTACTCAGATCCGAGAAAATGTTTCGCGATTTACTCGCACATCCATCGAACCAAAACATTGTGCATTGTTTTGTGTTGTGATCAAAGTAGTAGTGCTCTCGGTATTCGCCGGTACAAGAGGCCTCGTAGTCTCGGGACGGCTTGTCCAGACAGGAAACTGAAAAGTTTTTTTTTGAGAAATTTGCATAAAAATGAATGTTTTCTGTCTGTGACACTTTTTTGCGAATTTTGGCATGAAATGTTACATAGCTATTTCTACTGCAGAGGGTAATGTCTACACAAAAAATCAATTTGTTCTACGCGAAATTGGCAAAGATATGGCCAAAAGGTCTTGTTCTCTTTGACCGCTCTCCGCATTCCGCGTACTCTCTCGGCCCGCAAAGATTGTTGAATATCCCAGCTGTCCCAGTAAATCGCAAGCTAAAATTATCAGCAATTAATTAGAGGTCAATCTAAGGTATTTCTACAAAATTGCATGAAGATGCCATTTTATACGACGAAATGTGTTTGGAAAGGTTTTGTCGTATAAAATGTTACTTTTAAAGCAAAAAAAGTTTCAGCAATTGATCATAAGCCTAATTTAATCATTTTCATCAAATTTTATGAAGATGCCATTTTATACGATGAAACATGTTTGAAAAGATTTTATCGTATAAAATGTTCCCTTAAAAAGCTTGCTATAGACTGTAAAGTATTTAACTACAACCTTCTTGTTTTGTAATCAAAATTTTTTTCTAAAGCGGTTTTTTTCAGGTAAATGAAAAGCAAAGTGCAAAGATTTGCAGAAATCAATATGTGGCCTGGGCGTGAAGCACAGGCAAAATTTGAAGAAATCTTTTCTCTTGGTAAAACTAAACATGATTGGCCTCAAAAACGTTTTGCAATGCATATGCAAAAATTCTGATACACTAGCCCGTCCGGAAAGTCGTTGGAGTGATTTCTGCGACATGCACTGTGCGAAAACAAAAGTTCCCATTGCACTGTGCAATTTCTTGCGTTTTGCACCGTGCAATAGGCTTTTTTAGGCCGTCCCTGACAGTTGTTGCACGGTGCAAACACCAAAAATCACTCCAGCAAAGGACCGTACAGACTGGTGCTCATTTAACAAGAGATGTACCCCATGCTGAGAGTGCGACGCTCAGATTTTCTTTACATTTTGCACGCAATTTGGACATGTATCAATTTTTGAAATTTAAACTCGCGATTTGCAGGTACAGCCGATATATTCAACGATCTTTGCGGCCCAAAGTGCACGCAAAATGCGGAGAGCGGCCATAGAGGAAAAGAACCAAAGATAGGGCTGAATGTTGTTTTTCTTTGTCGTTAGTGCTTTGTTCTTTGCGTTGACTGCCTTCACAGTGCAAAAATTTTACGTATTTTACGAACAGAAATTGAATTTACTTGAATTATTTGTGCATTCGAAGCCATTTCCAGCGAATCCGGCGCTGCATTCGCACAAATACGATCCAATTGTATTGAAACATTCGGCGTTTGGGTCACATTTCGGTTCAAGACTCATGCATTCGTCAACGTCTAGAATTTATTTTAAAACACAATCGTATTTTACAAAAAATTTTTTTTACTATATACCTACCAGTACAATTAAATCCATCGCCTTCGAAGCCGAGTTTGCATTGGCATTTCCCACCGCGACAAATCGCATTTTCGTTGCAGCTGGAACAGTCGTCGGTTTGCGACGCCGGCCCCACGAATCGGCATTCTTTTCCGTTGCCAACGTAACCTTCAAGACATTCGCATCTAAATTTGAAAAAAGACGTATTTTAAAACATTCAGGCGCACAAGCGGACATTTTATACGACGAAACCTTTCCAAACATGTTTCATCGTATAAAATGGTATCTTTCTAAAATTTTTTAAAAATAAGTTAGATGGGCCTCTGATCAGGTCCTGAGAGTATTAGGTTGCGTTTGGCAGCGACAGCCAAGATATTCCAAAATCTTTGCCGCCGAGAGAGCACGCGAAAAGCGGAGACCGGTCAGAGAAACACTATTTTTTTGGTTGTATCTTTGCCATTTTGATTTTTTGTGGAAACATTTCCCTCCGCGGGAGAGAAATAGGCGTAAAATCTATCATACCAAGATTTGCAACAAAGTGTCACATCTCCGCCAACTTTCGACCTAAAAATCTCGGTCGTTTCTGCAAAGCGCAAGCTAGAAATCTCGCATGTGTGCTAGACAAAACTAGTCCAAAATTGGATCACCCTTTCTCATTTCATACAGTCTCTAGCTTACCAAGATTTTGAACGTTTTGGGACATTTTATACGATGAAACCCGTCTGGACATGTTTCATCGTATAAAATGAAATAAAAATTTTTGGTAACCTATTTAAATAGTGCGCAAATGACTCCTTGAAATGTTTAGCCCATATATTCCTGCAAAACATATTGTTTTGATTAAAAAATTTTAAGTTTGGACTTTAAAGCGCCAGAACGAAATGTCAAAAAAGTTTTTTTATGTCCTGCAGCGAAACAAAAGGAAGCAGAGTTGCAAAAAGTAAAATATTTATTAGTAAGCACGTAGAAAGTCACCATTACGCTTTTCCCGTTGTTTTTAGTACAGTATACGACAAAACCTTTTTGACATTTCGTTCCCACGCCGTAAAACGCGCAATTCAAAAGTAGCTCTAAAAATGCTACTCTTTAGAGGTAGATTTTTCTACTAAACTTACTTATAAGACCCCACAGTATTGATACACCTCGAATTGTCGCCGCATTCCGCTTGCATCAGCTCGCATTCATCCATATCCACACAATCCCCATTCGAGGCTTTGATATATCCCTCTCGGCATTGACATGAATATCTGTATTTACTTTCGGCTTCACAAAATGATGTCCGAACGTCGCATCGTTCGCAGGCTAAATTCGCAATATAAAATTGAGTCAGAACATTGTCAAACACGTCAAGTACCATCAGTATTAGTATTTATATACATACTACGCCTCCCGCAACCGCATAGTTAATTTTGAGCAAAGAGAACTGAATTACTACGACGCCTTTTCAAAAATGCGTAGACTTTTTGACGCGCCGCACAGTGCATTTTTCCTCTTTTTGCACGGTGCGCGCGCCTTTTCAAAGCATTTTGCACAGTGCAAAACTCAAAAAAAGCCTTTTGCACTGTGCGAATTCTAGGCGCCGACGCAGCGACATAGTTGAAAAAAGCTTGCGTCGCAGCGATATTCCGATTGCACAGTGCGAAAACCAAAAAAATTGAAATGCACAGTGCAAAATGGAGGGTTTTGTGCACGGTGCGGACAGCGACAAGATCCACGTCCTTAATGAAAATACTAATCCTTCTAGTCTGTTCGCAAAGCTATTGGAGTGATTTCGGCGACATGCACTGTGCGTACACAAAAGTGCCCTTTGCACTGTGCAATTTCTTGCTTTTTGCACCGTGCAATAGGCTTTTTTCGGCTGTCGCTCGCACTCTGACCTTTTTTGCACAGTGCAAACGCCAAATATCTCTCCAGCGACTTTGCCAACGGAGTAGGCCATCCGGAAAATCGCTGGAGTGATTTTTGGTGTTTGCACCGTGCAAAAAAGTCAGGGACAGCCGAAATAGAATTTTTTTTTTCGCTTTTTGTCGCGCTGCACTGTGCATTTTGCCTTAATTGAAAAAAGCTTCCGCCACGGCGATATTTTGATTGCACAGTGCAAAAAGTGAAATGCACTGTGCAAAAATGTACAGTGTACGACAAAAATTCTACGCCTTTTTGAAAGGCCGTAGTGTGTATTATTTACAACAACAAAAGAATTTACCAATCTGCGGATCCATTCGCTCTCCGCAAACCTTCCGACATTGATACAACGAATAAAACCGGTTGTCGTTCCCTCCGCATCCATAATAATAGAATTTGTCGCAGACCCCGAGTTGGGCGTTGAAGTAATACCACCATTGGCCGGCGCGTTCGTCCGAACAATGGGCCGGGTCTGCATCGAGAAGGCAGATTTCTGAAAAAAAAAAATATTTTTTTGTTAAAATACGGCCGCGCAGTGTCTGTATTCGCATTACAGCATTGTGGGCACTTACCAGGCAAGCTGACTGGATCGTTCATCTTGTAGACGCACGACTTCAGGCATTCTTGTTTGTTGGAGAACCGATTCCTCGTCCCAAGGCAACCTCCGTAATTGAAGGGGCGACACTGTTTCGAGGCTTGGTCGTAGTACCATTTCTTGACGAAAAATGTGCAAGGCCCAATGTCAAAGGGCTCAAAGCATTTGTCGTCGCCTAAGTTTGGTAATTTATCTCTAATTGATATCCGCATTAAAGGGCCAGAACGGCTACTTTTGAATTGAACTTTTTACGGCGTGGGAAACGAAATTTCAAAAAAGTTTTTTATGTCCTGCAGCGAAAACAAGGGCGGCAGGGTTGCAAACAGTAAAATAATTATTAGTAAGCATGTAGAATGTCACCCTGATTTTTTTTTGTTGTTATTGGTACAGTAGACAAAGAAACTTTTTTGGACATTTCGTTTCGCACGCCGTAAAAGGCGCAATTCAAAAGTAGATGTTCTGGTCCTTTAACTGTGACAAAGCTTAGTACAAAGTTAGGTAAATTTTTTTCTAAAAAATGCAAAATTCTTTGACGCGCTTTGCAGAAACAATAGGTTTTAAAACCAAAGTTTTGCAAAATACAGCGTTTCCTCGCGAATTTATAGCATAAAAAGTTGGGTGTCTATTCCAACTATAGAAAGTAATGTTTCCACAAAAAATCTAATTTTTCCGCGCAAAGCCGGCAAAGATATAGCCAAAAAGGTGTTTTTCTCTGACCGCCCTCCGCATTTAGCGTGCTCTCTCGTCCGCAAAGGCCGTTGAATATCTCGGCTGTAACTACAAACCGCGAGGTCTCTAATCAATTCCTTTTCAGGAATTGATTAGAGACCGCAAAGATTGTTGAATATCTCAGCTGTGCATTAAAATTGCAAACGGAAAATTTAAGGCGTTGATATACGACCTATGATCAGCATGTCTATAAAATTAAAAGTGGATTTGAGCGTCGCACTTGGGCCTTTCCCACGCTTACCGTAACCAAATCCATCTCCAAGATTGCCCAACAATCCGAATAGAACAATATAAAATATAAAATACGGCTTCATTTCGCATTTATCGGCCTCAAAACTTGGCCAAACACAAATTCCCACCCTCAACAGGAAGCGGTTTTGATGACTTTGGGGGCCGAAACGAAGATGCCCCATCAAAAATGCATGAATATTTGCGGCTGATGCGCGATTAAAACATCTTCTTTTCGTCGCCTTCTTGAAGAAGGGATCGAAAAACAAATGCCAACGAAAGGAGGGATGGAAAGCGTGCAACATGGCTGACAGTTGCGTTGCACGTCAAGTTGAGAAGGGAACTCTTAAAATTGGCATTTCGTCCTAAGATTTATCGGAAAAATTATTTTAAAATTTTACCGTTAGGTATTACCGGTCAAAACAAGTCAGAAAACAATCCATATAGCTTGAAAGTGGTAAACTTTGTCAAAAAAACCTGATTTTTACCAAATTAGACAAGAAATCGGTCGAAAAACATTTCTTGGATCCCATATTTGTGACGAAATGCCAAGAGTTCCCTCCCTCTTGCAATTCGATTTGACGTGCGTTGCAACGTTGCATCGAAAATACTCTTTGAGAAAACTGAAATTATTTTTCTTGCTGTTTTCGTATTGTTACCGTATTTTACAATACGGTAAGCGCTCGCCCGCGCTTTGCAGAAACAACAGAGTTTTTAGCTCAAAAATTGGCAAAAGTATAAATTTTTTTTGCTAATTTTGCCATGAAAAATTTCATAGCCATTTCTGGTAATGTTTCCACGAAAAATCAATTCTTTCAGCGCGAATTTTAAATGATATGGCCAAAAACGCGTTTTTTTTCTGACCGCTCTCCGCATTTTGTGTTCTTTCTCGGCGGATTGTTGAATATCTCGGATGCGCCTGCAAAGCCTGAGTTGAAACTTTCAGAAATTAAAGGGACAGTACAGCCACTTTTGAATCGCGCTTTTGCAACGTGGAAACAAAATGTCCAAAAAGTTTCTTTGTCTACTGTATTAATGACAACGGAATAAAATAATGGTGACATTCTACATGTTTACTAATAATTATTCTACTGGTTGCAACTCTGCCGCCTTTGTTTTAGCTGCAGGACATGAAAAAACTTTTTTGACATTTCGTTTCCTTGCCGTAAAAAGCGCGATTCAAAAGTAGATGTTCTTGCCCTTTAATATGTGGCCAATGCCTGACGCGCGTGCAAAAAGAGAAGCGAGTGGGACGAGCTTCACCATCGGTTATATATTAAAGATTGTTTGCGGATCGGCTAGCGAACAAATTGTGATTATGCTTTCAAAAAGATAGACAAATTAGTCAAAAGTTGTAATTTTGTGCTGATCCGATCGTAGTGCGAAAAACAAGAAATTGCACAGTGCAATGGTAACTTTTGTTTTCGCACAGTGCATGTCGTCAACGGGGGCCCGGATTTGGGGCCCGCTGGATTAAGGAGCCCCGGGCCTAGCTAGTGTTCGACACGAATGTTATCAAGACTTTTTTGGCAACTTATTAAATAGTAATTGCTTTTTATGAGCTTCGGATTTTTTGATGCAAACAGGGGACGCGTCTTCAGTGCGACGCACAGATTTTTTTCAAATTTTGCCCATTGCTTATAAATAGAATACATATAAAAGGGCCAGAACAACTACTTTTGAATTGCGCTTTTTACGGCAAGGACACGAAATGTCAAAAAAGTTTTTTTATGTCCTGCAACGAAAACAAAGGCGGCAGAGTTGCAAACAGTAAAATAATTATTAGTAAGCATGTAGAATGTCACCATTATTTTTTTTCCGTTGTTCTTGGTAGAGTAGACGAAGAAACGTTTTGGACATTTCGTTTTTACGCCGTAAAACGCGCGATTCAAAAGTGGTTGTACGGTCCCTATAAAAAATTTAATTTTTATTTTTGCTAAATCTCATAAAAATAAAAAAAAATTGAGATTTTTTCATTTTCCAAAAAAAAAATCGAATTTTTAATTTTTTTCAGCTGAAAATCCAAGGTCAACCGGGCGGGAATTTCGGCAACCAGAAGCCTCCATACTCTGTACGGTCCTTTTAACAAATTACTGTCCCTTTAAAAGCCCTTGATCTTCATATTATTTTTATTAAACTTTAATATCTTGATAATACGTTTCGTGAAAAGGGTAGTAAAAGTCGAATGAAATTGCACATGATGAACAAAGAAAGATAATATAACAATAGTTTTGAATGGTAAAGTAAACGGATTCGTGTACGAAAAATAAATCTTTTTTTGAGGCCAAGAGACAAGATGATGTTGAATCACAATTATGTTCGGGAGAGACTATGCCAAGCGACGGTAGCGAAAACGAGTAAAGTTACAGTAACCCAAAAAGTTTTTCGCTCCAAAATTACTGTAACAGCAACCTAGTGCACATTGCAAGATAAAAGTTATAGTGTACACTGGCTACTGTAGTCTCAAGGATACTGTAATTACAGTCACCGATGACATACTGTAACTTTGCGTGGGATACTGTAAGCTAACCGAAAACAGTTGGATCGATGAGAATTCGATGACAAAAAAGGCACAAGCGACAATACTGGCTACGAAATACGACTATGTACATGTGGGATTACGGTAGATTTTGGGCGGATTCAGAGGTTGGCTTCGGATTCAGGATGATTGGAGCTGAAAATTCGGTAAATTAGAGATTCCAAAAGTTGGAAAACTAAGTTTTGTCGTATTTTACATCGAAATAAAGCAAAATGTAACGTACTTATAGACCGTATGTTGCGAATACGCGTAGTTCGCGGTCGGCTTGCTCAACAGCCCATACTGTCCGTAGTAATCCAAGGGCGAGTCGACCAGTTGATTCACACTAAAACTCTGCCCACCCACGACCTGCTGCAACGCTTGTTGGGTCTGGAAATCGACCGAATTCGGGTAAATATTCGAGAAATTGTTGTATTGGTACGTGGGCATCGCGAACTGCCCCACCGATGAGATTACGGTGGTCTGCTCGTTGTTCGGCGAACTCATCGGAATCGAATTGGACGAGAGCTCGAAGGAATTCTGCTGATTCTCCGATTGGTTGTGCCCCGAATTGGAACTGGGCGAAGGGCCTTGGTTGATCAACATGGAAGGGGTAATGGAGGTGGGAATGGGATGTTGCAGAGGGTTCTGGAATGGAAAATATGTTTAAAAATTGATTCCAATGCCGATATTGCACAGTGCAGAAGAAATAATTTTTTTAAAATCCATTTTTTTAAAAGTTTTTTCAAAAAAAAACCGCACAGTGCGTCGAAATTTTTGATCCGTTTGCACGGTGCAGTCCCATTTTAAAGACTGCACAGTGCAAACTTTTTCTGATTTTTGCACAGTGCAGCAAGAAGAGAAAATTGTTTTGCACGGTGCAACGTTAAAGATTCATCCATTTGCACTGTGCAGAAGGCTGCACAGTGAAAGAAAATTTTGGTGTTGCTCATGCACAGTGCTGATTTTTTTCTTTTTTTCTTTGCACTGTGCAGAAAAAATTTAAAATTTTATCGTTTTGCACTGTGCAACCCCGATTTTCCACAATTGCACAGTGCAATTTGATTTTATGTCACATTCGCACAGTGCGGATTTTTTTGAACTGCACTGTGCGGAAAAGACAAAAAAAAAATTTTTCGCACAGTGCAAAAAAATTTTTTTTTTTTGATTTTTGAACAAAAAAAAGTGTTTTACAACTTCTCACCTCATGTTTCGGACTGACCATTTGCTCTTGTTGTTGATCTTCACTTTTGATCATCTCCTCCATCTTCACATCATCCTCATTTTCCTGCTTCACGTCCGGTTGATAAATATTCCTGTCCTGTTGAGTTTTGCGCTCCTTCCGTCGTCTTCCATCCCTCTCCTTATTCGGCAGTTTGAATCGCTTTTGGCGCCGCAAAAAGCACCCGTTCTCGAACATGTTGCCGCAGAGTGCGTGCAGCGTCCAGAAGCTGCCTTTGCCCGGCTTGTCCGGCGTGCGCGGGATCTTCACGAAGCAGTCGTTGAAGCTGAGCGAATGTCGGATCGAATTCTGCCACGAGCACTTGTTGTTGTGGTTGGCGTAATAGGGAAAGTACTTGGTGATGAAGTTGTAGATCTCGGAGAGGGTCATGCGTTTCGTCTCGCTCTCTTGGATCGCCATGGAAATGAGGGAAATGTAGGAGTAGGGAGGCTTCTGGTTGCCGAAATTCCCGCCCGGTTGACCTTGGATTTTTAGCTGAAAAAAATTAAAAATTCAATTTTTTTTTTGGAAAATGAAAAAATCTCAATTTTTTTAGATTTTAATGAGATTTATTTAGCAAAAATAAAAATTAAATTTTTTATAGGGACAGCACAACTATTTTTGAATCGCGAGTTTTACGGTGTGGAAACGAAATGTCAAAAAAGTTTCTTTGTCTACTGTACCAATAACAATGGAAAAAAAATAATAGTGACATCCAACATGCTTACTAATAATTATTTTACTGTTTGCAACTCTGCCGCCTTTGTTTTCGCTGCAGGACGTAGAAAACTTTTTTGACATTTCGTTTCACACGCCGTTAACGCACAATTCCAAAGTAGCTGTCCTGGCCCTTTAAATCTTAGTCAGGAAATAGATTTAAATACGCTGGATTGACGTGTACTAGTCGGTCCGGCAATTCGCTGGAGTGATTTTTGGCGTTTGCACTGTGCGACAAAAGTCAGAGTGCGAGCCACACCCGAAAAAAGCCTATTGCACCGTGCAAAAAGCAAGAAATTGCACAGTGCAAAGGGAACTTTTGTTTTCGCACAGTGCAAACACCCAAAATCTCTTCAGCGACTTTTCGTACGCATAGTACTATGGTTTTTCAAAAATGCGTAGACTTTTCGCGCTGCACTGTGCATTTTGCCTCTTTTTCCGCACCGTGCGCACCTTTTTTCACCATTTCGCACTGTGCAGACGTTTGTCGCGCACATGAAATTCGCTGCGACGGAGTTGAACAAGGTGAAGGTGCGAGCGACAGCCCAAGAAAGCCTACTGCACGGTGCAAAAAGCAAGAAATTGCACAGTGCAAAGGGAACTTTTGGTTTCGCACAGTGCATGTCGCAAAAATCCCTTCAGCGACGGATGGTTAAGTAAAAAAATTGGAAAAAACTGATTTTTTCCTCAAAAAATTGCCGAAGATGTGGTCAAAAAAATTTTCGGAAGTTTTTACTTTCCCCATCGCAAATAAATTTAAATTTTCCCTCGAAATTTTCAAAAATTTCTAGAAAAATCACCCTCGACGTCTCCGCCCACCCAAAAGAAATAAAATGTCGATCAGTTTCCTCCCTTTTACCTATCAATGTTTGCTTAATTATCACTTGTCAAACAATAAACAAATAGACAAACATTGTCAAGTTTATCTTTTTGATAACCGCGAAAATAAATAAATATGGCGTTGCCGGGAGCAACATGTTTCACCCGTCGAATTTCAAACCGGATTTCAGAGATTTTGAATAACAACGATTTGAAATTTTCAAATTTCCCGCGCATTTTTGGCATTCTGTTTTAAGTCGGTATATTTGAGATTTTTTGAGTGATAAACAGAAAAAATAGTGCCATTATCGTACTTTACAATGACTAAAATTTTGTCTGCGATTTTTACAATGTTTGGAGGTTAAAAAGTAATTTGAAATTAAAAAATTTTTTTTTAAAATTTTGATTTTATAAAATGGCCATATCTTTTGGCCAAGTGAATATCAAAAAGTGATTTTTAGAATATAAATAGCCTAAGGGCTTATAAATGAAAGGAAAAAGTGAAATCTAATTTTTTACTATCTGAAGGTCCTTAATAGTAACTTTAGCTTTGACAACTTTTAAAAAGTCTCATTTTTACAAACATTGGCCATAACTTTTGGCCAAGTGAATTTAAACCCCTGATTTCATAAACGTAAATAGCCTGAGGGCTTATCTACTTAACGTTCAAAACTGAGTTCAACTTACCAACTCTTGATGTGTGAAAGTTACAGTTCCATCTTCTCTGTTCCGTCTTCCTCGACCTCCTCCGTTTCCCCTCGAACTGTTGGTCAGCTCCTCCTCCAACGGCGAACTACTCTGTGGCACTGACGACGTATCACTCAACTGTCCCATGTTGAAATTATACGCTGCGCCGGCCTGTTGCAGTGCGGCTACTGTGCCCGCCGCATAGCTGTCATAGTTTTGGCCGTACAAGGTCGCATTGGCCAGATTCGTGCTATACGCGTATTGTGGGTAGTTGATGGCAGGTGCAGTGTATGTAGACATCATTTGGTTCGCATAATCCGCACTCGTCATGGTTTGGAACTGAAAAATTGGAAATTAGAGAAAAATGAAGGAAAAATTAGAGTTTTATGCAAATTTCGGGCAACATATGCAAAATTAGAAATTGACATCGCATTGACAACGCTTTAAAAGTATACTTAAGGCGTAGTAGATTCCATTTTACATTAAATCATGTTATTTTCTTAAACAAAAATTTAAGATTTTTTAACGAAAAATTGGATTTTTTTAATAAATTAGGGTTGAAGATGATGCCTTAGGGCAAAAAGTGTCATCAAAAGTGGCTAATAGATTTTTTAGCTAATTTAAAATACGTCATATTTTTTTTTTATTTTTTAATTTGGACACTTTTCAAAAGAACCTAAAAAATCGTATTTTAGAATACCTAAAACAATGTAAAACCATCCCAGCAGAGCTATCAAAACCTGGTCTCTAATTTTCCATCAAAAAATCGCTAATCCACTCTCTCCAAATCGCATAATCCGCAAATCTTTGCGTGCCATGCCACGCGCCTCGCTGATTGGCTGATCTGCCGGCTCGGCCAATCAGCGACCCGACCCTGGGAAATGACTAATTCATTCCAAAACTCGCCGACTTTTGGCCCAAACAAAATTCAGGACGAGCGGAGAAAGTCGAGCAAAAAGCGAGGGGACGATTTTTGATGGGGAGGGATGAGTCAGGGGCCCTCTCCAACACCCCCCCCCCCTTTCCTTCGATTGGCGGAGCAAAAAAGAGATAAAAAATTGTCGTCGTGATTCCAAAAGGTTTATGATGCTCAACGCCGGCGAATTCAGACCAAATTACGCATGGGGCGAAAGGTGAGGAAAAATGGGTGGGGCTAATGAGATTAGTCGCAGCTATGATCATGAATAATATAAAATTTGAGGGGAATCGAGATTTTTTGTCGGTAAATGGCTTTGAAATAGAGCTAGAGACTAGTTGGAATCTATTTATAGCCAAAAAACCAAAGCCAAAGGTCAAATCACAAAATTTGGGGAGAAAATTTTGATTTTTTATCCTTTTTGGGACAAAAACGAATACAACTTATGGTATTTCGTATTTTCCAATTAGAAAACAGTTAGGAAATACACGATCGAGTCTACTCTACGTTTCTAGAATATTTTCATATCCGACCATGCAAAAAGAAACCCAAAAATTGTAAAAAAATTTCAAAAATTGGCTGAAAAATAGAAAATAGAACGATTTTATGCAAATTTTTGAGGTGTTGGTGAAACCTAGTGCTTTCAATTAAAAAATGGCCAATTTTATTAATAATCCAACAGTTTTCTGACAAAAATTTGCAAAAAAATCATGTTTTGCGATCAAAATTATATTATCCATCACCCATCTGATGACTAACATAAAGTTTACCGTGTATTCCGCTTAATTATACTCTCAATTAGCCCAAAATGCCTCCAAAATCATTTTCAGGTCAGAGTTGTTGTCCCAAACCCGCAAATTCCGGAAAATCCGCCCCCTCTTCCCCATTTTCCTTACTTTTGCACCTCGAACCGCACGGAGAAGTCGATTACCGCAATACCAATGTCAAAGCGAACAATGGGGGGCCGGCCACAAAAACATAACCCCCACAGAAGACGGAGAATGCGACTTCCCTCGTCTCCATTGAACACGATACGGTCCCCCCCAATCCATTATTGCGCAATGCGACGTGAAAAGAAAAAAGGACCGTAAAACGGGCGAGTGTTACTATTCTTATCCGCCCCACGGCGCATACCGTACGGACATCAGGTGGTTATTTTCGGTCGTGCAACACTTGGAGAGTCGGTTTGCGCTTGTAATGGAAATCAGAGATCGGAATCCGAAAAAGGGGACATTTTATACGAAAGAAAAGTTCTGATGGTAAAAAGAGGCAAAGGAACATAGGAAATAGTGGGTTTCAATGAAAAACAAAACTTTGTGTCCCATAGAATAGTCTAAGTCAAAAAACTGCTAAAAATTTTTAAGGGTGACATTTTATACGAACAATTATATTTTGATGTTTAGAGTAATATAAAATATCTGTAAATGTCTTTTCAACCAGTAAGATAATAATTAACTGTTCTGGTATAGTAAATCACGTCCGTATAAACGTCTTACTTTTCAAAAAGTGAAAAAAAGAGGGACATTTTATACAATAAAACCTTTAAAATCCCCCAAACCCTCCAAAAACCGAAATTTAGCCTCAAAATCGCAGCCACCAACTCCAACACTGATTAGAACCCAAAAGAAAGCATCGATTGCCCTCCACAATTCATAATTTTCCCCCCGAAAAGGCGCTCAAATTCCCTCTCCCAAAGCGCCGATGAATCGCCACTTTCCGTTAGGACCCCCGAACTGATAACCTCAATAACAATATTCGCATGATAACTGGCTCATGAGCAAGCGGACATCGACTCATTTTTATGAGTAAGACGTTTCGGCGACATATGACATGCAGATTTGCAGAAAAATTGGTGAAAAGGCGAATTTTTGGATTAAAATTGAACTTTGGTGGGTAAAATAATGTTTTTGACAGAATTTGGATGAAATATTTAAAGAAATAAAGTAAAATACGGACAAACGAAATTTAGGTAAAATTTAACACCATACGAAAAGACATTTATTTTAAAGATCCTTAAAAGCGACAAGTTATACGACAAAATGCGTCCAAGCACATTTCATCGTATAAAACGTCGCTTTTTCAAATTTTCAACATAAAGTACATTGAATACTCTTCTAAGCTTCTAATAGAGTAGGAAATGCAAAATTGGTTGATAAAATACGAAGTGTTTTATCTTTTATAAATCTATTAAAACTAGGTTACGGTAACATACACGTGTTATTAGACAGAATTTGATGTCTCCACTCAGGTAATGACAAATTTATTGCTTTTTATGAGTGCGGTAAGATCTAATGCGACAAAAGCTTTGCGCAAAAGAAATTATTACGGCCGTAAAGTCGCGTAATAGCCGGGTTTCTCGGGATTTTGTGGGGTCAAAGGATAGGTCAAAGGATCTCAAGTTTTTGCAAAAATACAGTAAGAAAATCTAACCTGTAGTAAATATTAGTCCTCTAAAGACATCCCCGTTAAATTTTAGACACAAAAATTTTCGTTGTAAAGTGCGATAGGCCCTGGAAAAGGACTTTTAACCCAGCCAAAGATCCGTTTTGGCAATCAGCAAAGGTCCCTCCACAAAACTGACCGCTGATAAGATAAACCCTGTTTTTTCGAATGCCTGACACCGTGTCGGGCATCGCCAGCGATAGTGGAGGGGAATTATCAACCGCTCTTGCCAGTTCTTTATAACGAAAATGGGGTGGTCACTTTCAACCCGGAATTTTTCGAATAAAAATGCTTTGTAAGGAGAGGAAAGAAAGGGCCAAAATTTGCAAGCTTAAGAAACAGTGCTGATTAAAATTTGGCATCACATGTTCTTGGTTTTGACAATTTAACAAGATCTTTTTCAAAATCCGCACAGTGCGGTGACAAAAATAAAAAAATTGTATTTTAGCTGCTAAACTAAGGCGTTTTTGATTTTTTATTGGTTTGATATAAAGATAATTTCATTTAAAATACGCTGAATTGTGATTTGTCTTTAATTTTTGATGACAAATCAAAAAAAAGCTAAATTTCGAATTTTGATTGCACGGTGCGACGACAAAAATTAAATCGATTTTTCTAGTATCTAAAATAAGATAAAGAACAGAATAAAAATACATATTGAAGCTACTTGAGCCAATAAACATCCACCGAATGTAACTTTAGTCTAGTTGTAAGATACGTACTGTAATTCATCGATTCTGAAATTCCGTTGCACTGTGCGAAAAGGCTTGTTAGCTATAAGATAAAAGGGCAACGTATGAGCGCCCAGAAAAGAGCGTTGCACAAGATAACCATCATTTATCAAACACTGCAACATAGAGCTGTTTTTTGTCTCATTCAGACATTATATTAATGTTAATATAGTACCTTTTTTTCAAAAACCTCACTTTTTGAAATGTTTTTTGTTTCGTCCAAGCCTCGTCGTATATTTGCAAATAAACCGCACCGCTGAAGGGGCGGGGACGAAATTTAAAACACGGTTAAATATAAACATTTACAGCAAACATACGAAAAACTTGTGTAAAGAGAGCTACAACAAATATTTGTAAAAGATAAATAAGAAGAAGGAGGAAAGGGCGGCTGGGCTAGCAGTTCATCGGTTCGCTGTTCCGGTGAGAGGTTCGACTTTTTTGGCGGGAATTTTGTGATTTTGCGCGTTTTTTTATCAATCAAGCAAGCTTCCTCTCACTGCACCGTGCAGCAAAATTCATCTTGTAGCATTTGCACGGTGCAAAACATTTTTTGTTACCGCACAGTGCAGCGAAATTCATTTTGTAGCATTTGCACGGTGCAAAACTTTTTTTCACTGCACACTGCAGCGAAATTCATTTTGTGGCATTTGCACGGTGCAAAACTTTTTTTCACTGCACAGTGCAGCGAAATTCATCTTGTGGCATTTGCACGGTGCAAAACATTTTTTTCAGTGCACAGTGCAGCGAAATTGATTTTGTAGCATATGCACGGTGTAAAACATTTTTTTCACTGCACAGTGCAGCGAAGTTCATTTTGTAGCATATGCACGGTGCAAAACTTTTTTTCACTGCACAGTGCAGCGAAATTCATTTTGTGGCATTTGCACTGTGCAAAACATTTTTTCACTGCACTGTGCAGCGAAATTCATCTTGTTGTAGCATTTGCACGGTGCAAAACATTTTTTGTCGCTTGCACTGTGCAAAATATTCAGTTTTGTCGTTTGCACTGTGCAATAAAATTTTAGAGATTTGACAGTTGCCGCTGCACTGTGCGAAACTTTTTCTGACTTCCGCACCGTGCAAACATTTTTTTGATTTTTTGCACTGTGCAGTGAAAATTTTTAAAAATTTATGCCAAAATTAAATTTTAACTGCATTGTAACGTTTTTTTATATCAATTCAGATCTTTCTTAAACGTATTTTACAATATTTTCTTCACTTTTTCAAAAAAAAATGTCATCTTCTTAGGGTATTTTTAATTTTCTCGCAAAATTTTTAACTTACCCCATTCGAATACAAGTTACTGCTTTCCAACATCGCTGCGGCGTTCGCTGTCGACGATATTTGGAGGTTATTCAATAAGGGCAGGGCCGTGCCACCGCTTAAAGCTTGCAAAGAGTTGGCCATTGGAGAAGTGTTCGATTGGTTCGGATTCATAGCCAGCCTTGGCCGAATTCGAAGTTAAATCGCGTATCACTACTTCGTAATGACGTTCCCTAGTTTTTCTCCAACAATATGCAGCGTGACCTGGAAGGGAGACATTTTATACGATAAAAGGTTTTTGGGGTAAAAATGGAAAAATCTCGAAGAAATCGCGTCGGAAATAAATGTAGACGATAGTAGTAGATGTGAAATTGAATCAGCTGTCATAAAAGGTCATAAAATCTCAAGAAACATGGAAAAAGTATTAAAAAATGCAAAAAATTCGGTTTTTATTGCGATTTTCCTCAAAAATCTCATTTTTCGCACTTAAAATCGTTCATTTTAGGCGTAATTCAAAATAGTAAAGACTCCGAGCACCATAAATGTCCTATTCATGCCCTCCGGCATTTCGGGGATGTCAAAGAACTAATCGATAAAATTGCCTTAAGGTAAAAAACGGGGTCTCAAAAATTCGAGCCCCCCTTCGCTTCGGAGAATTCGGAAGACGGCGAGAGGATGGAGGAAAGGGGGGGACGTGTGCCTCCCTTCTGAATCCCGATCCTGTCACCCGCCTTCCCAATTCTCTTCGTCTTCCTTTCTACGGTCGGTCTCTAAAAAAACCGAGCGCCCAACCAGAAATGCGCGGGTTCCTCGGGGAGGCAAAGGAATTACTTTATAAGGATTTGAAAGGCATTGAAAATGGCTAGTTGGTGACATTAAAATGCATTTTAGAAAACGCTGGTGTAATTTAAAAATATTTTGAACTTGTCTCTAGGGCGCAGCTTGCGGTCTCGTCTTTGAACACATTTTGTCGTATAACATGTCAATTAGGCTGTTTTTCAAAAAATAGATAATCCAGTGAATAAAGTATGCCATTGAAAGCATTGTTAGTAGAAACAGGAGTGCACTGCTTAAATCGGTAGGGCGCAGCTTGCGGATTGAAATTTTGTAAGGTTTTATCGTATAACTTGTCAACGCCCCAGAATTATCGCGAAACCTAAATAAAAAAGGAGAACAAAGGTCATTTCCAAGGTATTTGATATATTGACTAATTCTATTGCAGGGCGCAGCCTGCGCTACGGCATTTGTAATATTTGATCGTATAAAATGTCCTAGAGCTCGAAAAGTTGCGCGAACTCAATCTTATGGCTGCATGAACGTCTTGCGGGTCATATTTAACAAGTTAAATAAGAAATAGTCAACATAACTACCACCACTCACCCACTAAACAGTAACTTCCCCTCTGGCCATGAGACCATAATCGATAATCGAATCAAAAACGCACGGGAAGAAGGTAGATGGAATAATATAATAAAAACTAGTTCATGGACCGAAAGAGAGAGAAAGGGGGGACATGGAGCACAACAGCCAAAAACCCCGCGACCGATATATTATTTTTGTGCGGCCAGAAGAACGCGAAGCACAAATGCGGGGCCAGCCGAAAAACGTCCAAGCGAGCGAGAGAGAGACTGTAGCTCTGTCACAGTTATTATGGTCCCGTGAGAAGCACGGAGACCTGCATTCGGATGGGACGTGAAAAACACGGCCTGGAGTTTTTGGAGGGACAGTGAAATTTGGGCCAAACTATCTTGCACTTGAGGATTTTTTGAAAAATATCCAAAAAAACAGGGTGTAAAATGCGTTTTTTAGCTAGTACCGGCTTATGATATATCATTGAATCCGTTAAAATCTTTAACATGCTATTTTAACATTTTTATCAAGGGCGCAGCTTGCGCCGAAAACTTTTGCATATTTCGTCGTATAACTTGTCGCCAGCGCACGGAAATCACGGAAAATTAACTCCACGCAGTTCTAAACAGGATTTTTTAATCGACAATTTTTTTACTGAACCTATTGCAGGGCGCAGGTTGAAATATTTAATTAAACAGGTTTTTTCGTATAAAATGTCGCAAAGGAAAAATGAGACTAAAACTAAGGTAAAATACGTCATAAGCAACTGTTTGCTTATATTTTTTTAGATTTTTGTTTATTTTTCATTAGAAATTTCCTTATTATGACCAAAATATTGATTTTTGCCAAGAACTTCCTGTCCTTTCTGACCAAAAACCAAAACTACAGTAACCCCAACCCTTATTTAGCAATTTTACTCCCAGCTCGCCACTAATTCCTCTTCGGCACACTTGATTCGCTGGCTTTTTAATCCCCCCTTTCGCCAATTATTCTCCCGTCTCGCTGCCAATTACTCTGTCCGTCGAAACGCGGTGAGTGGTTGTGAAATACGATAGTGGTGTCCATTTTCAATCATCAAGCGGGTTTCGACCGATTTACGGAGATTTGCCGAAAAATTTTATATTATCCATGAGAGCTGATGAAATTTTGATGAAATTTAGGCAATTTTTTATGTAAAAATATTATTTTTAGGCTTAACATAAGTTAATTTGTCCTGAAATATAAGTCTAAAATACGACAAAAATATTTCTGATTGTATTAATTTGAATATTACAAAATTATTCAAATTTATGCAAATTTTTGAATTCCAAAAATTACGTTGTTTTTAAACTTAAAGAGCTGTTTAATCTTGTAAAATACGACAGGCTGTACGTTGCATCCTTTACAGAATGTAAATTTTTAATTTATTCAAATTTATGCAAATTTTTGAATTCCAAAAATTACGTTGTTTTTAAACATAAAAAGATGTTTGTTCTTGTAAAATACGACAGGCTGTACTTTGCATCCCTTACAAAATGTAAATTTTTAATTTATTCAAATTTATGCAAATTTTTGAATTCCAAAAATTACGTTGTTTTTAAACTTAAGGAGCTGTTTGATCTTGTAAAACACGGCAGGCTGTACGTCGCATCCCTTACAGAATGTAAATTTTTAATTTATTCAAATTTATGCAAATTTTTTATCTCTGAAATTTCTCAAAATTCAAATTATTTTGAGAATTCTCTCATTTTCGCTCGAAAAACCCCTTCCGCACCGACCGTTGCCATCAAGGTGTGCAAACAAAAACGGAATGGCGGCGCTTTTTTTGAATCCAAAAATCGGCAAAATGAAAAAATCAAAAAAAAAAATTCCTTTTGCAGATTTAGGAAGTCAACGGCAACTTGATACCTCTTTCGAGCCGAGTATGGGCTCAGAAATGTCGCATTTTTGCCAATTTTGAGCAAAAATATTGTGAGGTGACATTTTATCCGATAAAATATGTTTTTGGAAAATTTCTTTTGTAAAATTCGGAATCTTGTTCAACGTCTAAAAGTCTGTCTGCAAACCACTAGCAAGAATGGGGCGTTTTGAACATTTTACATTTATTTTTTACCGAGATTTTAAGTTGCGGACGTGTTATACGATGAAATATGTTTTGGGATTTTTTGAGATTTTATGGCAAAAAAATTGGTAAAATACGATGTGTTTATTCATCAGATGTCACAAAAGACGTTTGAAATCTAAATCTCAAATATTTTAGAACAACATGACCGAATGAACATGTTATACGATGAATTGTGTTTTGGGATTTTTTGAGATTTTATGGCAAAACAATTGATAAAATACGATGTGTTTATGTCACAAAAGACGTTTGAAATCTAAATCTTAAATATTTTATAACAACATGACCTAATGGACGTGTTATACGATGAATTGTGTTTTGAGATTTTAAGCACAAATTATTAGTAAAATACGACAATTGGGACGATTTATCAAAAATTTTAGTTGTTGAAAGTAATCTCCACATTGCCTACTCAAAATTTGGCCTAGTGGAGACTTTATACGATGAAATATGTTTGCGACCTCAATTTGAGATTTTTTGAATTTTCGCTCAAAAAATTTGTTTTATGGCTTTTCCGCTCTCCAACGAGTCATCGTTCACGTAATCCCCTCAACGGTCCCCTTCCTTGTCCCTCGTTTTTCGCTCCGTCTTCCTTCATATCCACGCCAGGTCGGTCGGTTGGGCCGTTGCGCCCCTTTCCTTCCCTCGGTGGTCGCCGCGCACATGAAACTGTGCAAACAAACCCTGCCTTATACCGTGGGGCATTCGATGACAAAAAAAAGGAGACCCCTGCCCAAAGAGTCTCCCTGCCCCGATGCTCTCAACTCCCCCCCCCCCCCACCTCTTCACCTATATTATATTATGGTTTCGGTCTTCGTTCGCCGCCGCCCCGAATACCGGAAGAATCGCGGGCAAGAAGGGGGTCATAAATGCAAAGGTATGGTAGAGGCGACACTATCGATGCAGCGCAATGTCAATGAAGACCAAAAAATCGGAGGAAACGCAGAAATTTGCATAAATTTCACAATTGACGTTAAAAGTGACTAAATTAAGATAAAATGGTAAAAACTTTCAATTGCTTTATCAAGAAGATATCACAAATGCAAGAAGATGACAATCGAAGCACTGTGAAGAAATTATGATGACAAAAATTTTTAAAAAATTGAGCGAAATGCAAAATTTGCATAAATTTTGTTTACTGGTATCAAAGATTACTAAGGTAAGGTAAAAGCTCAAAAAATCTCAATTTTGATAAAATTAATGAGTGATAAATGTATAGATATAAAAGAAGCACCAATGTTGCGCTTATTCAGCAACAAGGACTTGCTTACACTATTTGAACCTAAAGAAATTTGCATAAAATACATCATAGTCATCAAAAAGCGAAAAAAATGCAAAAAGTGATATTTTTGGAGATTTAACGGTTGTAGATCATATAGATAGGAGTAATCCATGCCGCAAAGTATAGAACAGTAAGAAAAATCAAAGAGTAATATGTAAATTTGCATAAGTTTTATCATAAACGTCAAAAATTGCAAAAACGAGGTCTTACAGCCAAAATCATCAAAAAATCCCAATTTGCGAATACGAAATGATAATAAAAAAGATACTGACCACTTGCTGCTGCAATATACAATTCAACGAGTTACAATTTATCACTTGAAAGTGCATATTTGCCTATCAAATCAACCTTAAGCCCAAATTGACCTCATCAACCTCAATATTGCGAGATGGTGACGTCTTACCCACACATCTCCCCATTACAATGACGCAATTTGTGGGCGAGAACAAGTCCGCTCTAAGTGTTTTCACACCCAATTAAGAGCTGACTCGAAGCCATTTTACTTGAACCTTCTCCGGAGCCAAGTTGTTAAATGAGGTCAAAATCCGGGATCCTAATATGGTAATTACCACCAAAATTTCCTGAATTTCCTGAAGCTCTCTCTACACTCTCTCTTCTGCCCGTACACTCTAATTCCATGCGCAAAAATGTCCTAAAAATAAAAGAAAACTGCGAAATAAAAAGCGCAATAAAATGGGGCGCTTTGGAGGAACGGTGAATGGCCGCAGGGCGCGTCGAAATGAGGATCCCCCCCCCCTTGACGGTCCCCAGAAATGGAGAGCTTCAAAAATTGCAATAAGAGCCGGGTCCGATGGAATTTTTCTTTGGAAGAGGGAATTAAAAAAAAGTAATGGATTCCACGGGATCTCGGGTGTAATCCTACTGTAGACGGGCCCGAAAGGAAGGTTAGGCCAGCAAAATGTATAACAAGATGTTATACATGTGATACCTTGGGTTTCTTCATATATGGGACAAATTTAAATTAAAATTTTTAAAATAATTTTTTTGGGTCAAAAAATAAAAAAAAAATTAAATTTTCGACCGAAAAATCTCAATCTTTAAAATAAAAAAGACTGCAAGGTCGTTGCAAATGGTCTAACACATTTCCCAACAAAAAAAATAATTTTTTACCCGAAAAAATGGCAAAGATAGGGCTTAAAGTTCAAAAAATTATCATTTTTTTCTCGGACAGTCTCTCCTCAATTTCTGTAATCTCTCGTTTACAAAAAATCGTTGAATATCACGGCAGAGACTGTAAGGCATTTAGTGAAAATCTAAATGGCAGGTTTTTTGAAGACAAAAATTGATTTTTCAAAGTTTAAAGAAGATACGATGACTTTGTTCCGAGAATTTGAGTTTTTAGCTAAAAAATCTTATTTTCAGCTTTGGAAAGCTGATTTTTATTGACCTCAAAGGCCAATTCTATCAACTCATTCAAAACTACAGGATACAGTGACGTTGAGTTAGCTGAAATCACCGATTTTTTGGCTGAAATCTCAAAAAAATCCGCAAAAAATACAATTTTGGACTTTCTTCGGCTTCTGTGGCCGCTCTTTGGCCTGCAAATTTCGCATTTTGCTTTCAATCTACTCCATCCCCCTCAGGCATGATGCTCGAACGTTGGGGATCAAGTTCGGA
Organism: Bursaphelenchus mucronatus; assembly: GCA_025436335.1. Taxonomy (NCBI): domain Eukaryota; kingdom Metazoa; phylum Nematoda; class Chromadorea; order Rhabditida; family Aphelenchoididae; genus Bursaphelenchus; species Bursaphelenchus mucronatus. The sequence goes on from CM046360.1 coordinate 10,413,628, forward strand.
TGGCCGGAGCCAAGGTACACACCAGCTCAATGCAAATATTTCCCAGCGGCAAACACACGGGACGAAGATAAAGTGAAACACACACGCAAGAATGTAAATATTTGACAAGCTTCGCGGAAAATAAATACATATCCCCACACACTCGCGTACAGCGCGTTCCTGCGGGGTCAGCCGGCTACTGGGCCGGTAGCGGGATTTTCTCCGATTTTTTCGGGATTTTTTCAAATTTTTTTGATTATTTCTCAAAAACTGGGAGTGCCCGGAGGCTAAAATTTTTTTACAGATGGTGTCAGACCTTATAAGTTAATTCTAGACTAATTTTTAGCAAAATTTCCGAAATTTGCATAATTTTGCATAATTTGAAATTTTATGAATATTACGGTATACGGTAGAAAAATCACGTCAAGATGCGATATAAAGGCTAAAATTTAATTTTCACACAACTTTATGCAAATTCCCAGGACGCTTTTTAAAATTATTCAACTTTTTCCCCCAAAAAATCCCGAAATCCCTCGGAAATATCGATTTTCCACGTCGAATGCGAGTTTTGTAACGTCGGGAGGGGGGAATAATAAAAATTTTTGGCCCAAAAGTCAACGAGTGTTGTTGTGGTTGGGGAGGGTGCGCTCTAGTGGCGGCGGCTTAGGGGCCCGTCCCGACGATTGGCCACGAAAGCGCGTAGAGGTGGATGGATGGAGAAGAGGTCGGTGCTGCGGAGAAAAAATTCTTCTTTTCAAGGGTGGAGAGGGGGATAAGACTGGAAAATAAAAACGCGACGGACCCCGAAGAATACGAGAATCCCCCCTCTCGTTTTTTTTTTTTTTTATTATTTCGGCTGTAGAATTGGGGTTACAGTACGCGGCGGGTTGAATGTGTTGATGGAATATAGACGAAGGAATGGTCAATGGAGCTGCTGAGAGAGAAATAGACGCCGTTTTCAATGGTAAAGTACGAGATATTCAGACGATTGGATGACTCATGGAGAAGATTTGGATGTAGCGACTAGAAGAATGGTTTGTTGAATGCGAAACAAAGCTAGTATAATAATTCCTGTCATAGTTCATAAAGCCTAAATAGCTAAAACACTCAATATATTCAAAGAAAAATTTTACATCAACTTTCCTGATCAGTGGCCTCATGGATAATATAATAATAACACAACTAATACCTAAGAGACCTCTTAGGGGAAAAGTTATTATAGACGCTGCTTACGACATGATGGATCAAATAGTTGTTCAATTTGCAAAATATTATGTAGGATCGTGGGATAAAAACGAGTTTAGACATCAGGTGTGTCATGGATAATATAATGATGCAAAGGCTTACAAAAACTTTTGGGCTGAAAGTTTGTGGGAAGGTTAATTAAGCAATATAGTAACCATACAGGATTTGTTATTTTATTCGGGTTACTGTAACAGAATAAATTTGTAAAAAAATGAAAAATTGGGGTTAATTCGCAAACTTTTTAATTTTTTTTTATTAAAATGGATTTTGAAAAACCTTAGACAGCTTATTAATAGAGAAATAATAGTTTTAAGGCACGGTCAAGCAAATTACTGCTGCTTTAACCTATAAAAACACAAAATAAATTGATAAAAACAAAATTCGTTGGATCAAATCCCCCTAAATCAATATAAACCAACAACAAAAATCAAAACCCATCCCAACGAGCCGCCAATCCGCCTTCTTTGGCCCCGTCCAAGTTTCCCGAACCCTGTTGCCTTGCGGTTATTTGCATAAACCCCGCGGGGTGGATTGCGCGCGCGAAAAAAAACATTTTCAAATATTTATTTTGAGTCCGGTTGATATTTGTTTGGTAAATAAGTAAATAGAGCCGGTGTTTGTGAATATAACCGCTGCTCAGCGTCTACCGGACGTTCCAAACTTTACCTATGGTCGCAGGAATGGGGGCGGCCCTTCGAAACGGAACAAAGGGGCGGAGCCTGCGGTGTGACCGGCCAATCAGCGTTCGGGAAGGCAGAGGGGGGTCTGGAAGGTCGTTCGTTAGATGGGAAATGGAACAGGAAGCAATTGAGAGTAATGGATATGAGTGGAAATATTTTTAGAGGGCATAATGGAGCAAATGGATTCGAATTTTTGGATATTAAAAAAATTTTTTTTGAAATTTGAAAATTTTTTGATTTTTTAAAAAAAAGTTTGGTATAGCGCAAATAAAATTAATATAGGGTAACTTGGTATCATAGAAAATTTTAATGAACGTTTTTTTTTGCTCGAAATCGCAAAAAAATCGAATTTTCACCAAAAAATTCTGTTTTTTCCAATTTTTTGTCTGAATATTGCGAAAAATTTTGCATAACGCGATGTAAGATGTCTTACATGTCTTAAGAAGCTTTGCTTTTCATGTGCGCCAGGTTTTGTCATAATTTGCGACATCAAAATCTACAAAAAGAAAAATTTTTTTCGCACTGTGCGAAAATTTTCAAATTTTCAAAATCCCGCCGATTTTTGGTCCCAAATCTTTTTCCGTGTCATTTCCATTTTTTCACTCAATTTTTTGAAATTCAAACGTGGGTAAAACGGGACCACAATACGGGAGAAGGGGAGAGAGAGAGACAACCAATACCTTTCCGACATTCAATACCGCGCGACAATCGAGCAGGACTCTTCTGAAGAGGGAAAGAATGGGAGACGAAAAATACACTCGGGTTGTTTTCTCGGAGAAAATAATATTACATTTGATATGGTAAAAAAAATTTTTTTTTGAATTTGAAAAAAAAATTTTGAAACTTTGAAGAAATAGCTAAATTTTTAGTTCGCGCTTTGCAGAAACATGATTTTTAGATCAAAATTTAAGAAAAGGTGGCACTATTCGGCAAATTTTGATATTGAAAGCTTAATGATTTTTATACTAGTCCGTCCGTAAAGTCGCTGAAGTGATTTCCGTGACATGCACTGTGCGAAAACAAAAGATTCCTCCGCACTGTGCAATTTGTTGCTTTTTGCACCGTGCAATAGGCTTTTTTCGGCTGTCGCTCGCACCCTAACATTATTTGCACAGTGAAAACGCCAAAAATCCTTCCAACAACTTCCCGGACGAACTAGTATATATAATAAATTCCGGAAAATTTCAGCTTCCCTTGATGAACAACTTGACATAAATTTGAATATTTTTTGGTGAAATAGAAAGATTTTTGATCGCGCTTTGCAGAACCAACCGAGATTTTCAGATCGAAACTTGGGAAGAATGTGGCATTTCTGGGCAAATTTTGGTATAGAAAGTTTTCACGATTTACTTGCCGTAGAGGGCAATGCTTCCGCAATTTGAGAATCAAATGTTTCATGCCTATTTCTACCGTAGAAAGTAATGTTTCTACAAAAAATTGATTTTTTCCTCGCGAAACTGGCAAAGATGTCGCCAAAAACTGTTTCTCTCTCTGACCGCTCTCCACTTTTCGCGTGCTATCGCAAAGATTGTTGAATATCTCGGCTCTCTTTGCAAAATTGCGAACTAAAATTTTTAGGAGTTGATGTGCGGTCTATGCTTAACGAATATGAAGACTTTTAAAAAAATCTGAGCGTCGTCCTTGGGGTAATTCACTTTTTAATTGATCTGAAAAAAACTTCATAATACGCTTTTTCAAAAGTGCGTAGACTTTTTGTCGCGGGCCGCACAGTGCACATTTTTTGCAGTGCATTTGACCTTTTGCACTGTGCGATCAAAATATTGCCGCGACGCAAGCTTTTTTCAACTACGTCGCTGCGTCGGCACTCGGAGTTCTGCACAGTGCAAACGGCATTTCTGAGGTTTGCACGGTGCAAAAATCCTTAAAAAGGCCCGCGCACCGTGCAAAACAAGAAAAATGCACTGTGCAGCGGGACAAAAAAGTCTACGCACTTTTCAAAAAAGCGTGGCACGTCAAATCAAAAATGCAATACTTTTCTTCGATGTTGCGAAGTGTCAAAGAAGAATCGCCAATTTGAAGACTTTCCTTTTCGACTTAACGTGCGTGGTAGTGTTTTTGTATACTTTTGATCGCTAGGCGAAAAAAAGCATTTTGCACAGTGCATTTCACCCTTTTGCACAAGTTTCCGCACCGTGCATCAATCGCCGCGACGTAAGCATTTCTCAACTGCGCTGTTGCGGGCGTTCGCACAGTGCAAACCGCTTTGCAAGTTTGCACAGTGCAAAAAACAGCAAAATGCACGGTGCATGAGCGACAAATAGGAAAAAAAGGTAAAATGCACTGTGCACGGGCGATAAAAGGCCAAAAAAAGTCTACGCACTTTAAAGAAACATTTCAACTAGTCAAAACCGACACGCACTCTGAGAAAACAAAAGTTTACTGCGCACTGTGCAATTTCTTGCTTTTTGCACCGTGCAATAGGCTTTTTTCGGCTGTCGCTCGCACCCTGACGTTTTTTGCACGGTGCAAACATCAAAGTTACTTCGGCGACTTTCCGGAAGGACTAAGTAATCATTGCCAAAATCGCTGCCAAATCAACAGTTTGCTTTGTAAAACAAAAAGATAAAAAGGCATTGATATTCCATTATCATGAAAGACACATATATACACAGATAAGAAAAATAAAAAAAAAATTTTTTTGATTCAAAAATTAATGTAATTTATTATGCAAAAAAAACAAATTCACAAAATTGAAAAAAATTAATAACAGTTGAATTACGATTATCAAACAAAAAAACGACGGCTCTTCAAGTGATTTCCAGCCCCCCGTTTGATAAGATATGGCGTTATTATTCACAAGGTTGTTTTGATCCTTACGTCACAATCGAACGGTGTTATCTGAAAAATATGAGTTTTACTTTGTTTTTGAGGTTGTATCGTATTATACAAATGGAATTTTTTTATTTTTCGTATAAAATGTCTCCTTTAAATGGGTTTAAATTTAAATAATGGAGGATGTATATTACAATTTTTTTACAGACTGCTCTGCAAAGTCCTCTCTACTAGTCCATAAAGTCGCTAGAATGATTTCCGCAGCATGCACTGTGCGAAAACGAAATTTCCCTTTGCACTGTGCAATTTCGTGTTTTTTGCACGGTGCAATAGGCTTTTTCGGCTGTCGCGCATTTTTTGCACAGTGCATGTCGCCGAAATTACTATCAAATTTCCTAAAATTTACATTTTTTTGTCAAAAAAATTCAACTGTCTAAACTACAAAATGCTAAAAATAACGCAAAAGAATTTTTGTTATTATTTTTCTTTATTTTTTTAATCTTCTGCGACTTTTAGGTCGAAAAATTACAAAAATGCGACCGTTTTTTGCCATTTTATCCATAAAAAGTTTTAGGTCAGTCAGTAAAGTCGCTGGAGTGATTTCGGCGACATGCACTGTGCGAAAACAAAAGTTTCCCTTGCACTGTGCATTAGGCTTTTTTGGCTGTCTCTCGCACCCTGACCTTTTTTGCACAGTGCAAACACCAGAAATCACTAAACGAACTATTAGTATTTTAATACTAATAGTCGTTTCCGGACGAACTATTAGTATTTTAACTGCATTGCATGGACATTTCGTTGCTTCCCGCACCGTGCACAAAAAACATTCCGTTTGCACAGTGCATTTGACCTTTTTCGGGTTTTTGCACCTCGCAGTCTTCAATATTTTTGCACCGTGCAATAGGCTTTTTTGGCTGTCGCTCGCACTCTACCTTCTTTGCACAGTGCAAACACCAAAAATCACTCCAGCGACTCTTTTCGACTAGCAGTTTTTTTCGAGGAATAAGGCTCTACAGAATTTGCAGGGCAAGTAAAGTACTCCAAGCGCAACGCTTAGATTTTGATAAAACTTGAAACAAATTCAGAATAATTTCGTCCAAGACATATGCCAGATTACAAATGCTTGCAATTTGCAGAAACGACAGAGATTTTTAGGTTGAAAATTGGAAAAAATGACCACTTTTTTGCGAATTTTGGGAATGAAAAATTTTATGTCTATTTCTACCATAGAGGGTAATGTTTTCACAAAAAAAAGCAATTTTTTCACGCAAAACTGGCAAAGATATGGCCAAAAATTATTTTTCTCCGCTCTCCGGGTTTCGCGTACTCTCTCGGCCGCAAAAATCGTTGAATGTCTCGGCTCACTCTGTAAACCGCGCGCGAAAACTTTCAGAGATTGATATGTCGCTTAGGTGTAAAATTAAATTTTTTTGGCTTTAAAAAAATTGGTGATAGCTTATGCACGTCGTATTTTACCCAATTTTTTAAATTTTATTTTTGAAACTTTTGCACAGTGCAAAAAAAGAATTTTCAAAACTCTTCGTATAAAATGTCGCGTTCAGCAAAATGTTGAAAAAATTCAAAAATTTAATAGATTATGACAGTATTTTACCCAATTTTTTTTATTTTTATTTGCACTTTAAATTTTTTGGAAATTTCAAAAATTTTTCGTATACAATGGCAATAGCGCAATACGTAGTTTACGTAAAATTTTATATTTTTTTTTATTTTTCTCATGTTTGAAATGTGAAAAAAAAACATTTAAAACGGGTCAAATTTCAATTTGAAAAGTAAAAATTTTCTCCTCCAATCGTATTTTACACCTCTCATCTGTACCATAAACAACATCCACAATTCTGACCTCATTTTGCATGTGGCTGGAGAGAAAGTTCAAGTCAAATGACCTGAAGTCAGCCTCTAATTAGTCGTGAAAAACACTTTGAGCGCCCATTTTCACGCTTCACCATGACGTCATCGCTGACCTCAGATCGTCATCAACGTGCAAGGTTAATCTCAACGAAGCTTTCGTCTCCAAGTTTAGTCACTATTTTTCGTATGTTTACCCATGGAATTAACCTTTCTCTTCCCTACAGTATCCAGATAATCCAAAGGCTTTTTGGGGGCCTTTTGTTTGGCACTTGGCACCGTAAATCCGCCCGGAAACTTACGACTAAGCCAAAGACTATATATTAATGTTGCACCGTGCAAAAGGAAAAAAAAATTTAGTTGCACTGTGCGGAAACTTGAAAATTAACCTTTGCATTGTGCGGAAATTTGAAAATTAACTTTTGCACTGTGCGGAAAATTAAAATTGATCTTATGCACGGTGCAATGACAATTTACCACAAATTTTCTTGTGAAAAAATTGAAAATTTTACATATAATTACACTTTCAGTTTAAAAAAATTATAGATATTAATATTGCACCGTGCAAAAGACAAAAATTACAGCTGCACTGTGCGGAAATTTGAAAATTAACTTTTGCACTGTGCGGAACTTTAAAATTGATCTTATGCACGGTGCGATGACAATTTAGAACCGTTTCTTTGTCAAAAAATAGAACATCTATATTATAATTACACCTTTAGTTAAAAAAATATAGATATTAATAATGCACCGTGCAAAAGACAAAAATTTCAGTTGCACTGTGCAAAAAATCCAAATTCTCGTTTTTGCACTGTGCAATTAAAGTTTTTGCAAATCTGCACTTTCCAGAGATTAGATATATCATTGGAACAAAACTGCAAAAAAGATGATGTAAAATACGACAACTGAGGATGTCCTTGATTTAAATTTTTGCACTGTGCAATCAAAAAAAATTATTATTATTTTTCCGCACAGTGCAAAACCCAAATACCTAAAATCCGTTATAATGCAGATACGGTATGCAAACAGTAGTCCAAATCGCTAATCCTGAGCATTAGCAATTTCTTTTTGTCCATTTCCGCTGCGAACTTTTGATCCGCTCCGAGTTTTCAAGAGTCCAAATCCGAGAGAGGGCGCCTTTGACACAACTTGTATGATTGTGTAATCTAATGCATGAACTTGAGATTTCCGGCTCCTTTTAGGAAGTTTTGATCCGATATTAAGAGATTATGCCAATTTTTGGAAAAAGTTTTGGAGTTGCACTGTGCAGAAATATTGAATTTGAATTTGCACTGTGCGAAATCTAAAAACAAGAAATTTTTTAGGTAAAATACAAAAGGTGTACTTAGCATGTTAAGTTTTTTTCCATTTTCTTAAAAAAGCGACATTTTATACGAAAAAATTCCAAACAGCACTGTGCGGAAGTATAAAACTTTGAAGTTATATTATTGCAACGTTGAGTGAAACTTTGAAAACCAATTTTGCTGGTAGCATACAACGTCTTTAGCAATGGAGCAAAATTTTTTACGAAAATTCCTAAAAAGCGACATTTTATTCGAAAAACCGACAACCGCACTGTGCATAAAACTTTAATGTTGCCTAAGGCAAAATTAGAAAAACAAAACACTAAGCGATTGTAAAATACGGACCTTTTGTGTTTCGTCTGAAACACATATCCATTATTGTCGACTTTTTATGATTTGGAGACAATTTATACGAAAAATTATAGATTCCACTGTGCGGTTATTTCAAGTCTTGTAAGACTGGTAGATAAAAAGGAAACATGAAAAAGTTTTGTGTAAGATACGCTTCGTTAGGGTAAAATGCGATGTGTGAGAGTTTATGTTGTTTCCCTCATAACGGTACATTTTATACGAGGAAAGTTTTAAATTGCACTATGCGAAAATTTTTGAATTTGATCTTGCGCAGTTGACAAAAGAGTAAAAAAAACTAAATTTTTGGGTAAAATACGTGTTATAATCGATGCCTTTGAATTTTTTTAAGTTTATATTTTAGAAGGCGACAATTTATACAAAAAAATTTACGACTGCACTGTGCAAAAATTTTTGAATTTTTGAACTTTTGGAATTGGCAAAAAAGTAAAAAAAAAATTTTTGAGCGAGATACGATCTGTGGTCATCTACCTTTTATTTTTTAAGTCTATATTTAAGAAAGCGACAATTTATACGAAAAAATTTAGGACTGCACTGTGCATAACTTTTTTGCTAAAATATAATTTCCTTTTTTGCAAAAAAAAAAGATTTTCTCCTCAAATCCGGTCTGATCCACTGTTACGCAACTTTCCGTCGTATTCTCTGACCTTCCCATTGTCCCGTTTACCGTACTCTTGCCAAAAACGCATTCATTAGATGACCTTTTCCGGTCCCATTCAGCGAATGGATTCGCGTTCTCAATGTCCTGGAACTGGCGCAATTCCGTGTGTAAACATCGGGACAAGTGGAGTTAACCTTGGGCGTCAAGTGGTCAAACAACATGTTGGGGGGAGATAAGTGAACGAAGGAAATCTCATACGGCGCAAGGTGGGCCCTCATTAGGGATGGAAATGGGGTTACGGAGAAGGGTATGGTAACGGAAATGGAAAAACGGCCTTTTCAGACATGGCAACCGGGTTGGACTTTTGGAAATTCGAAAATGAGGCCGGCCCGGCCTTTAAAGCGACATTTTATACGAAAAGTTGACAACCGCACTGTGCAAAATGCTTTAAAGTTGCATAGCGCAAAAATTGAATAAACAAAAAAGTTAGCGTTGTCAGAAAATTGAAAATGGAGGCCGGGCCGGCCCTTCTTTTCATCGGGCTGGGCATAAAAATGGCTCTCCGGCCTGGCTTGGCCAAAAAATTGTCGCCCGGTTAAATGCACAACTTTATCCGAAAAATTAATACAAAAACTCCATATAACGAACAATTTTAGACGTTATAAGAGTCAATTAGGCTGCGTACGCCATCTGTTATCAGCGTGCAAAATTTTTTATTGTTCTTTCAAAAAAAACGACATTTTATCCGGAAGATTGACGATTGCACTGTGCGGAAGTATAAAAGATGAATTTATACAGTGCAATGTTAATTAAAAGTTTAAGAAAGTCATTTTTTGGGTAGCATGCACAATTCTTTGCAACTTCGCAAAATTGTTTTAGAAATCTTCCAAAAAAGCGACATTTTATACGAATAATTGCAACTGCACTGTGCAAGAAAGATTTAAAGTTACATAGCGCAAAATTAAGTGAATAAAAAAGATAATATTGGTAAAATACGTACCATACAAAGCTTTTCGGAAAATATATTCATTATCGACAAGTCTTCCTCATTGGGAGACATGTTATACGAAAAGTTGTATTGCACAGTGCGCGGGTTTCAGAATTTAAAAAACTAGTAAATAACCAGAGAAATGAAAAGATTTTTGTGTAAAATACAACCAATCATAAAGTGATGCGAAAATTAACATTTTTGAAGTTCGGGGGCTTTATGTCGCCAAAATAAAGACTTTTTTTGAATTGAATTCACCGATCTTTGAAATTTAAAGATCAATGAATATCTTGGCTGTCTCGAAAAAATGCAGCCTTCAATTTCTACGTATTAATTCAACTGCCATTTGTAATATACAAACCAAATTTGAAGAGGATCCCGGCTGTAGGCCTTGAGTTACATTGGTTTTAATGCCAAACTCAAATTTTTTTCTCAAAATTTAATTTTTTCGCTAAAAAATCGCAAAATTAACTCAATTTCCAGTCCAGCTGATCCTACAATATCCGCACTTGAAAGTCCATTAGTCTTTTCCGGCCGATTCCTTTGTTTTTTCGCTGTTTTCGGTCTCCAAAGGTGAACAAGGAGTTATGAGAAAGTTGCAAGAACCCACTCCACTCCCAAGTGCTTACTGTTCGCACAAAAAAAGCCGGCGCAACATGGTCTTACATGCGTGCCGCCCGAATTAAGTTTTCTTTGTTTTGACGAGGTAAATGTCTGCAATCGTAAGGCACTTCAGCGTGCATTCTGCAAAAAGCCTCGTTATAACGAACAAATTGAGTTTTCAGAGAATTTGGTCCCTTTCCCGCGGAAAATACGGATATTAAAAAAGGGCGACAAGTTTGGAGTGCCCTTGAAGACGAAATCTACATGAGCCCATTAGTGGGATATATTATATTCATTTATGGGCCGGATCTCTTCAGTGCCCGGAAATGGGATGCGCCAAATAATGGGGGAAACGTATTGGAAAAGTGAAAGGATATTAATAAAATAGGCTCAACTTGACGCAAAAAAAGGTTTTGGACAATTTACAACCGAATTTATGGAAAAATACAAAAAAAGGACATTTTATACCATCAAACCTGTACTTTCTCAAAAACAATTTGAACGACCATTTTTATTTGCCTAATAGTGTCTAATTGACCCTTTACTAAGTATTTTCCTTGAAATTCTAAATTTTTCAAGAAAAGCGACGAATTATACGATCAAAGATGTCTCATTTAGAGAAATTGTGTTTTCATTATTATTTAAGCATTTTTTATCATCTTGTGACATGAAGAAAATTGATGATGATTTCTAATCCTCACTAAACCTTTTTTTGCAAAAAGCGACATCTTATACGATGAAACATGTCCAAATATGTTTAATCGTATAAAATGTCACTTATGCAAATTTTATTTCACGCATTGGTTAATTATCAAAGAGACTAACATTTTCAGCAGTTTCCTGCTCTATGCCGCCACAAACCCCTACCGTATTCCCTTAAAAAATCTCCTTTTCCCATATTTTTTCTCCTCCGAAATCCCGACAAAAACGGCGGTTGCGCAACAGTGCGATGAACCGGAAAAGACGATTAAAATTTACATGGAAATCCATCCCATGTAAATAGATCAGACCAACGCGCCGACTCCTTTTTCGGGCCGAGAAAAAATCCCAAGGACATTCCCAAATAAGGCCGTGAAATATAAAAAAAATCAAAAAAAAGAGGGGTAAATAAATCAAAAATTGAGGTAGCAGTCTCTTGGTATACACAGAGTCGCAAATACTTTAAGAAAAAACCATTTTATACGATGGAACATGTCCAGACAGGTTTCTTAGTATAAAATGTCTCCTTTGGATTTTTTTTTGAAAAAACAGTACTAAAATTGCGATTTTGACAAATTTTTAAGGTCAAATAAAAAATTTTAGTTCAAAAATAATATTTATCACACTCGAAAAGCAAGTACAATATATTTTGACAGTATAAATGTTTCTTCAATTATAGCTAGCCGACCTTCCTGTTGATTAGAATGATATTGCACTTGATGAAGAACAAAGTGGCCATATAAAGAATTAAAATTCCACAATATTACTCAAAATTGCCTAAAAATAAAAAATTATTAGCTAAAATGTAACTTTCAAAAAAAAAAAAAAAATTCACCTGTTCCAAGACCCTATAAACCTTGCTCCACGTGTGAATGGAGCTTTCGGTGAGCTGTGTTTCCCCCCACCACTTGAATCAGCATCCCTGTCAGCCCTTCCATAAATGCCTTTCGGACCAAAGTCGGACACACATTGATCACCAAACAAGTGCTCACAAATTCTTGAAGAATCGAGGGCAAATGGACAAATCCATGTTCAATGGTGTAGAAATTGATGGTGATTTCGAGGGCCTGAACATTTTTTTATGTATAAATGAATACTAATTCGTCCGGAATGTCGGGTGCAAGCGACAGCCAAAAAAAGCCTATTGCACGGTGCAAAAACGGGAGAAATTGCACAGTGCAAACGGAATTTTTGTCTTCTCACAGTGCATGTCGCCGAAATCACTCCAGCGACTTTATTAGTCCGTCCGGAAAATCGCTGGAGTGGTTTTTGATGTTTGCACAGTGCAAAAAAGTGAGGGTGCGAGCGACAGCCGAAAAAAGCGAATTGCACGGTGCAAAAAGCAAGAAATTGCACAGTGCAAAGGGAACTTTTGTTTTCGCACAGTGCATGCCGCCGAAATGACTCCAGTGACTTAAAAGACTAGTAATTGTATCTTAAAAAAAAATAAAAAAAAAATTTTTTATTTTTTAAAAATGAAAAAATAAAAATTTTTTTGAATAAAAAAGTGATTTTCAAGACATACCCTGATCACTTCAATGGAAAACTTTTTAAAATCACTGTCGTCCGGCTTCAAATTCACGGCCATATCGATTTTATATTTCTCCAAGAGCTCTTCGTATGTCTGAAATAAGGTTTTTAAAATACGCTGAAACTGCTCTTGTTACTAGGATTGTGATTTTGACAGAATTTTTCGAAATGACGTCTTATTTAGGAAAATTGCTGTCATTTTCGTCAAATTGCCGTCCCTTTGGTCTGAAGCTGTCTAATCATAAAAAAAACATTGTTCAAGGTAGTATAGGGATCACAAACATGTTTAAGCCCATGTACAAGCTAAAACATCAGCTTATAATGACAAAGAGAGTTTAGTAGACCCATTTTCAGATCATCTTCGTCCTCGTTCCCGCTCTCACTATCATCCAAATTCTCATTGATAAATTGAGTCAATGAAACTGGACGCATCTTGCAGTAAATTCCAAGAATTTTTGGCTTGAAAATTTTACGTTGCGGGTCAAAATCTTCGATTTTTTGGCAAAATTCTAAAAAATTCCCAAAAAAAATCAATTTGACAAATCAAAATGACAAAGCAATTTGACAAGAAAAAAATGACGGCAATTTGGCAACGTGACAGACTGTCAAGTTGACGGACGGCACAACCCTAGTGGTAATCCTCTGCCATAAAAACTATCCATTCTTAAGCAGTGATTTTTTGTGCGAAAAATTGTTTTTTTTTCATGAAATTTCAAAAAATCTCAAAATCAAAAAATTTTAAATTTTTTGAAATTTCTGCGTCAAATTTTTCGCAGTCGATTACATGTGAGATGCACAATATTTCCACCAAAAATCACTTTTTCCGGCGGAAATTTTGCGGAGTTACAGCCAAAAAGATCTTTTCTCTGCCCGCTCTCCTCATTTTGTGTACTCTCTCGCCAAAAAAAATCGTTGAATATCTCAACTGCGCCTTTAAAGTGTAAGCTAAAATTTTCAGGGATTGATGTATGATCTATATAGAGACTGTAGGATAAATTTCGAAAAAAATTTAAATGATATTACAGTACCCTGATCAAAAATAAAAAAAAATCCAAAAATCTTGCAAAAATTTGAATTTTCTATCAAAAATTTCAAAAAAATCGGAATCTACCTTGAGTGCAATGCTCGTACAAACACTGCCGGCCTTGTCCAAGCCGTACTCTTTGACCTGGCCCCACACTTTTTTCACATATTTCATTTCCATGGACGTCATACATTGAATTAAATAATTTTTTCGCTCATGCGAAATCCCTAAATTGATATGTCGCTTTACCATGACGAAGAAACGCGTCCAAGCCCTAAGCAGATTGTCGTCCGGAGCGTCGGCGGTGTCGACGAGAACCGATTTCAGCGCGTGTAGAAGACTCTCTTGGAATACCTGAAGATGAGATTTTTTGGTTAAAAAAAACAAATTATCGGTGAGTTTTAATAGAAATAGAGTTCCTATTAGGCCTAGAGACTGTTAGCTACGCTTTTCATAAGCTATTTTTGAAATTAGATTAAAAAATGCCATTTTATACGATGAAACGTATTCAGACATCGGTGATTTTATTCAGATATCGGGAATTTTGATAGAAATAGAGTTCTTATTAGCCCATCAGGCTGCTACGCTTTTCATGAGCTATTTTAGAAATTAGAGGAAGAAATGCCATTTTATACGATGAAACGTATTCAGACAGGTTTCATCGTATAAAATGTTTTCTTCAGTGCGTGATTTGTATTGTTTTTGGTGTATCTGTCATTCTCATATGATTCTTACAGGGTGTACAACTTTTCTTGAAAGAAAACGTTAGTTGTGACATTTTATACGATGATAGCCGTTCATAAATATTTCATCGTATAAAAATGGAGTAGAAAATTCAACGTTTTATCTTTTTAGAAGGTATTCTAGAAGCAGTAGCAAATTATTTCGGAAAAAAATACTCAATGTACCGTCATTTTGTACGATGAAACGTGTTTAGACAGGTTTCATCGTATAAAATGGTTTGAGTTGTCGAAAATTTCAAAATTTTGATTGGAAAAACACTCAGGCTGCTTGCAAATGCTCTTGAAGTCAGGTCAAATTCAAAAAATTCGTTTTAAATACCGCTTTATACCATGAAACATGCTTAGATAGGTTTCATCGTATAAAATGGCACCTCAAAAAATTTAAAACCATCTTTGAAATTTTGCTGATGTTTGTTGCCGCTATGCAATGTAATTTGTGTCATTATTGAAGTAAATTCGTTTCGACCTACAGCAAAGAAACTTTTCATCGTATACAATGTCACCCACCTCCAAATGCGGTTCATAAGCATCGTAGAAAAAGTGATGAGCTCCTAACTGCTGCAACAGCTTTGCTAGACCATGCTCATCATCCAGGTTGTCCATAATCATCGTAAACGCCGCTTGTAAACTTGCACAATGATGTCTAAAATACGAAAAAAATTATGTTTTTATCCAAAGACTCACTTGAAAGTGTTGTCCTTCAAAATGTCATGTTCCCAGTTATCATTTTTAATGTTCAAAGAGCGACTAAACTGCCAGACCGGCCTCATTTGTGGGTAACTTCGAATCATGTAGATAAAAACTTCTTGGATCACATTCTGCTGCTGATTTTGTTTGTAAAGTTGAATCCAATGGGCTCTGGCCGCGTCCAGTGAGCCGGATTGAATATCTGAAATGGAGATTTTGGACTTTAAAACTTGAAAATTTCAAAAAAATTGCACTGTGCAAATTTTGATTCGCTCGCACTGTGCAATGAAAAAATTTTTGCACGGTGCAAAAATATTTTTTTATCGCACAGTGCAGATTTTGATCCTGGTTTTGCACGGTGCAAAATCTTTACTTTTCAAGATTTTGGTGCACAGTGCGAAAACAAAAATTTTTCGCGCTGTGCACCGAAAAATTGCTTGCACAGTGCCAAAATATTTTTTTTCGTTGCACTGTGCACTAACAAAAAAAACTTTTTTTGCACAATGCAAATTAATTTTATATTGCACAGTGCGAAATTTTTTTAGCACTTTGCTAATTTTGATTTTTTTATTTGCACTGTGCAAAACTTTTATTTTTTTAAGATTGTGTTGCACAGTGCAAAGGTTGAAATTTTTTTTGCACGGTGCAAAAATATTTTTTCATCGCACTGTGTACTAAAAAAAGTTTTTTGCACAGTGCAAATTTTGAGTTTTAAAAATTATTTTTTATTCGATCGCACTGTGCAATGAGAAATTTTTTGCACTGTGCATGATCTTACTTTTTTATCGCACAGTGCAGATTTCAATTATTTTGCACTGTACAAATTGCGACTTTCTTTGCACTGTTTTTTTGGATCATGTTGCACAGTGCTAAAATACGAATTTTTTCGCATTTTTTGCACAGTGCTAAAATACGAATTTTTTCGCAGTTTTTGCACAGTGCTAAAATACAAATTTTTTCGCAGTTTTTGCACAGTGCTAAAATACGAATTTTTTCGCAGTTTTTGCACAGTGCTAAAATACAAATTTTTTCGCACTGTGCGCCAACAAAAATTTAAAAAATTTTTTTATGACTGTGCGCAACCACTATTAATTAAACAAATTTCTCCCCACCATTACTCAGAATTTCGTCCTTATTTCCACTGTGCAATGAAGACAAATCGATCTCGGATTCGGAATGCAATCGCAACGGCGGCAACGGACTTTTTGCTCTTCGGCCCGGTGTAATATCCGACGACGGGTCCAGAACGCCGTTGGGCATATTAATAAAGTGCCGCGGGGGTCTGTCGTCGCTGTCCACGGAGGGGATTCGCAGCACCGTTTCCTCGGAAAACGTGGACGAAGAGGAGTCGGAACGGGCGCTTAGCTCGTGCAAATCAATCGAATCGTCGCGCAGGAACTGAAAAAATTTGAATAAGAATTGTAGAATGCGGCAATTCATAGTTTCTCCGCTACAATATACATGAGTTTCCTCCTTCCTCTGTCAAATAACAAATGAAGCCTCCTCAAACAGGTTTCATCGTATCAAAAGGCTTCTTCAGCATAAGCATTTCTAGTGTATTTGTCATTGCCATAAGATCCTAAGAATGTAAAGAACACTTTTTAAAAAATTGGTGACATTTTATACGATGAAAAGTATTTAGACAAGTTTTATCGTATAAAATGGCTTCTTCAGTATATGCAGTTTTAGTGTATTTGTCATTGCCATAAGATCCTAAGAAGGTGTAGAACTCTTCTTAAAAAATTGGTGACATTTTATACGATGAAAAGTATTTAGACAAGTTTCATCGTATAAAATGGCTTCTTTGGTATACGCAGTTTTAGTGTATTTGTCATTGCCATAAGATCCTAAGAAGGTGTAGAACTCTTCTTAAAAAATTGGTCACATTTTATACGATGAAAAGTATTTGGACAAGTCTCATCGTATAAAATGGCTTCTTCAGTATACGCAGTTTTAGTGTATTTGTCATTGCCATAAGATCCTAAGAATGTGTAGAACTCTTCTTAAAAAATTGGTGACATTTTATACGATGAAAAGTATTTGGACAAGTTTCATCGTATAAAATGGTGCAGAATTCATCGCTTTTTCTTTCTGTTATAATTTTTGGTAGCAAAAGATACTCTGAAGGGACTAGCGTAATAATTTGAAAAAACATTTAGTTAGCATTTTCATAAAGCTCATGGACGATTCGTCGCTGTCTGCACCGTGCACAAGAAACCTCGGTTTTGCACTTTGCATTTCATCTTTTGGGTTTCGCACTGTGCAATCGGAACACTGCTGCGTTGCCGGGCGGCACAACCCTAGTACCTTCTAGTACCCTAGTACTCTCTTGCTTTTTCGGTTAGACGTGCGGCGCACGTCAAATTGAGAAGGGAACTCTTCAAATTGGTTTTTCGTCCTAAGATTTATTGGAAAAATTATTTTTTAATTTTACCGTTAGATATTACCGGTCAAAACAAGCCTGAAAAAATTTTCCCCAAGTGTTTACGCACCGGGTCGCTTAACCCTATTTTGGGTCGCAATCGAAGGACTCCTTTTTGCACCGTGCAATTCGAATATGGCTGCGACGCAAGCTTTTCTCAACTCAACTTTTGGAAATTGCACAGTGCAAAAGGTTTTGGAAAGAATCTTTTTGCGTCACGCAAAAAGAAACAAAATGCACAGTGCGCGGCCGAAGAAAGTCTACTTGCAGCGCACGTCAAATTGAGAAGAGAACTCTTCAAATTGGCTTTTCGTCCGAAGATTTATCCAAAAAATTATTTAAAAATTTTCCCGCTGGGTATTACTGGTCGAAACAAGTCTGAAAACAATCCATATAGCTTGAAAATGGTAAACTTTGTCAAAAAAGACCTGGTTTTTACCAAATTAGACAAGAAATCGGTCAAAAAACATTTCTCGGATCCCATATTTGTGACGAAATGCCAAGAGTTCTCTACCTCTTTCTTTTTCGATTTGACGTGGGCCGCGCTATCCAAAACTGCACGGTGCGAAAACACGGAAAAGATGAAATGCACAGTGCAAAATAAAAGTTTTTTTGTGCACGGTGCGGCGGAAAGCGACAAGTAAATGTCAACTTGAACGGTTCCCTCCCTCTTGGTTTTTTCGATTTGTCGTGCGGCGTACCGAACGTTTACAGAAACTATTGGGAGTTTTAGTTTTAAAAACCCTTTTTTTCAATTTTTTGAAGGTTTTTAAATTTGCCTCTAAAATCTACCATATCCCAAACAAGTAAAAACAAAAAATATCTTTGTCATGCAATAGGCACATTCCCTTTTGTGCGCTGAAACCCCCTGAAATTCCCCGCTAAAAACGTGAAAATTTATAGTTGGCAACCAAAAGTCCCTTTACGGCTGAAAATTCACTCCTTTTTCGCCGAAGATTGCGTGCTTCAGGCGGATTATAGTCCCAAAAAGTGAATTTTTTGGGGGTTTGCTCGTCACGGCCCCTTAGAATATATCATGAACCGGGATTTTTGATGATATTGTTTTGTTATCCTGTAAATGGTTCTTTGATCTCAAGAAATTGGAAATTCAAGTCGATACACTACGTTTTGCAGATGTGAAAGTGTAAAAAAAGTAAATTTAATTTCATAGAGCACGCGAGACTTGTTAAGCCATTTAAAAAAATTGTCAGTGTTTTTGGCACTCCTTTTTTGTAGTCTTCAAAATGTAGCGAAATACTCAAAGTGGCCGCTTTTTAAACTACATTGCTAAGACCATAAAAAGTAAGACCATTAAACACGACATTTTATACGATGAAACTTTTCCAGACATGTTTCATCGTATAAAATGGAACTTTTGCAAAATTTTGCCCAAGAACTTTTGATAGTGCGCATTATAGTCGCTAAAATTTTTGGCATGCACTCCGCAGCCATAGTGACATTTTGTATGATGAAACGTTTCCAGGCACGTTTTATCGTATAAAATGGAACTTTTGCAAAATTTTGCCCAAGAACTTTAGATAGTGCGCATTATAGTCTCTAAGATTTGTGGCACGCACTCTGCAGCCGTAGTAACATTTTATACGATGAAACGTTTCCAGGCACGTTTTATCGTATAAAATGGAACTTTTGCAAAATTTTGCCCAAGAACTTTAGATAGTGCGCATTATAGTCTCTAAGATTTGTGGCACGCACTCTGCAGCCGTAGTAACATTTTATACGATGAAACGTTTCCAGGCACGTTTTATCGTATAAAATGGAACTTTTGCTAAATTTTGCCCAAAAACTCTAGATAATGCGCATTATAATCTCTGAGATTTTTAGGTTCCACTTTGCAGCAGTAGTGACATTTTATACGATGAAACTTTTCCAGACATGTTTCATCATATAAAATGGAACTTTTGCCCAATATAAATTTTGCCCAAGAACTCTAGGTAGTACGCATATCAATCTCTAAGCTCGCACTTTACAGCCGTAGCTGCGAAATTCAACGATTATAGGACAGACTTTGGCCAATGAGCAGATATGGCAATTGATTGTGCTTTCTGCAGTGTCTAATTGGGGCAATGGACCCATTTTTATGCTTACAATTTTCTCAATCCTATGCAGCTTAACGCTACTTATAAACAATTGACAAACCATTTGACATCTCAAAAAATCCGAAACCTCAAAAATAAATAAAAATCTCGAAAGCGTTCCCCTACCTCTTCCATGCTTGCCACCACACCTTTCTCCAACAATCCCAATAAAGTAAAGTAAGTCGAAATGAGCCACAAGCCTGCGGCGGGCCCAATTACTTTTTATGCGATAAAATTGTAAAAAGAAAAACACCCTTTTCGGCCGGGAATTCCGACGGATTGCCGAGTCGTTTGCCGCCTAATCCCCTCCGCTTACCTGCAGATATTCGTAATACATGGTTGCGTCAAGAAACGTCCCCCCAGGGATCCATACAAAAGCTGAAAAACAAGAGAAACTTTCAGAATAATGTTTTGAAATGTCGCAAAAACGTAAAATAAGTAAAAATCATTGAACGAAATATGAGAAAAAGGTCATTTGAGCATGGTTAAAGTACAAGTCCGTCCGAAAATCGCATTTTTGGCGTTTGCACTGTGCAAAAAAAAGTGAGGGTGCGAGAAAAAGCCGAAAAAAGCTTATTGCACGGTGCAAAAAGCTAGACATTGCACAGTGCAAAGGGAACTTTTGTGTACTCACAGTGCATGTCACGGAAAACACTCGAGCAACTTTACGGACGGAGTTGTAATATGTTTTATATTTTTGGATACCTTTTAATACCTTTTTAAAAATCAAACAAAGCCCGAAAAAGTAAAATGAACCGTGCAAAAAGGAAGTTTTTTGTGCACGGTGCGGTAAGCGACGAAACGCCAACGCACTTTTTGAAAATACTAATAGTCAGTACGAAAAGTTGCTGGAGGGATTTTTGGCGTTTGCACTGTGCGAAAAAGGTCAGGGTGCAAACGACAGCCGAAAAAAGCCCATTGCACGGTGCAAAGGGAACTTTTGTTTACGCACAGTGCATGTCACGGAAACTACTCCAGCAACTTTACGGATGGACTATATATCATTTGCAATTTTTTTAACCTCTCTTCAACAAACTCTCCTACAACAAAACTTCTGTTTAACAAACGACTTTACTCTGTTGCAATAACCGGTTTTTACATCAAAACAAACCTCCAAAATGCATTAGGTTTTGATAAAAATACTTTGCTGAAGCATTTGCACTGTGCACACGGCAGTTTTGCAGTTTGCACTGTGCAAAGACAACAAAATGCACAGTGCGTGGGCAAAAGCGAAAAAAACTCTACGCACTTTACGGAGACACTAAAATATCAGCGATGTAGTGTTTCCGCGAAAAATCAAATTTTTCGACACAAATATGACAAAGATATAGCCAAAAAAGTGTTTTTTCTCTGACCGCCCTCCGCGTTTCGCGTGCTCTCTCCGTCGCAAAGATTGTTGAATATCTCGACTGTCCCTCTAAAACGCGAGTAAAAATTTTCAGCAATTGATATTTGGTCCATCTAACTTTTACTCGAAAATTTTTTTGGTCATACCATTTTATACGATAAAACATGTTTAGAAAGGTTTTGTCGTATAAAATGTCGTTTTGTGTTGCAAAGAGAAAACTTGTAGGAAATGTGTTGTGACCAATAAAGGCTACTGACGCAAAAAACTGAATAAAAAAATAAAATATAGGTAAAATACGAAAACAAACAACTTCATGAATTTGGATACTCATAAACAAAAAAGAAAAAGCCTCTGCTACTCCATAAAAAGCGGCCAAATGCAAAAATAATTACAATATTGTAATTGATCATCTTAAAATAATCTCAAATCCCAATAGGAAAAGCCAAAGCTGATCCCCTAAGGCGATGAGAGTCATGTTTTGCAAAAAGTAATTACAGCAAATGGGTGGGGACCTACTTATGATTAAAAACTATGCTGTAAATAGGCTGTTTATTATGTAAATTAATTGAACAACATTTTTTCAACCTTGTTTTAGCGCTAAAATTAACATAAAATCAAAAAATCTTGTTTTTTCAAAACAATTTTAGGAAAAAGGCCAAATTTGAATTTATTTATATATAGAAAGCCCTAAATTTGTCTTCACCGCCATTTATAGCCTCCAGAAATTCCTTTCCCATAAAAAATGGCTCCGAAATCGCCCGTAAAACGCGAATTTAATCCGAAAAAAGTGTGGATGTAAGTGTAAAAATGGCGGCCATTTTACTTTCGCGGCAAAAAAAGTCTGAGAATTACCCAAAAATTGGGTGTTAATCTGCCCTGCGGAGAAAAGACGAACGAAAAGTGCGGGTTCATGATGTTTTTGCTCATTTGAGGTGGGATTCTTTCGGGTATAGCGAGGTGACCAAAAGAGATAGAAACAAGTAAAAGTGGTAAAGTAAATTTTGAATGAAACTCTGGGAATTTGGGCGGTGTTTTCGACTGGAATTGGGCCAAATTTTGGAAAAAAATTTTAAATGTTTTTGCAAAGCATAAAGCAGGCATGGCTGCAAAGCGGGCCAGCCCGGCCCGGCCCTAAATTTCCAAGCCCGGCCCGAGCCCGGGCCTGAAAAATTTAGAAAGCCCGGCCCGGTTCGGCCCGGAAAATTTTACACTAGGTTAAAAAGAAAAAAAATGGGAAATTTAGGCTAATTTTTACAAAAGCTAAGAAAGAATTTAGCAAAACTACAATTGAAAATTATTTTTTATTTGGGCGCGTGGTAAAAAAGGTCACTTTGTGTTCGCTATCAGCATGGTGTTCGAAAAAATGAAAAATTTTATCAAAAAAGCCTATTTTCCCATTTTTTCCGGGCAAAACCCAGATTTAAAAAACCGGGCCGAGCCGAAAAATTTTGCAAAGCCCGCCCCGGAGCCATTCCTATCCAGAAGGTCGCTAAAGGAATTTTTAGTGTTTGCACTGTGCAAAAAAAGTGAGGGTGCGAGCGACAGCCGAAAAAAGCCTATTGCACAGTGCAAAAGTAAAGAAAGTGCACAGTGCAAAGGGAACATTTGTTTTCGCACAGTGCATGTAGCAGAAATCAATTCAGCGACTTGACGGACGAACTAGAGGCTTTTTTCGGCTGTCGCTCGCGCCCTAATACTTCATCCAAAAAGTTTTGAGAATTTCGCACCGTGCACTTTTCTGCAAAAACTGCGTCGCTCTTCGAAAACCACATTTTGCACCGTGCATCTGCCAAAAAAGTGCCTCGCACTGTGCATTTTGCGATTTTTTTGCTTTACGTCGCGCGCAATTTCCATTTTTCGCTGCGACAAATCATTTTTTCGGAGTGCGACAGAAAAGCGCACGGTGCCGAGTCGCAGAAAATTCTCAAGACTTTTTGGATGAAGTACTACTCGGCGCAAAAAGTCCTGAGAATTTATCGCGCACCGAAATTTTGTCGCGCGCCGAAAAAAATAATTTGTCGCTGAGAAAATTGGGAATCGCGCGCGACGTAAGGCAAAAAATGCAAAATGCACCGTGCAGAATAATGTTTTGGGGTCAAAATGCACTGCGCGAAGCCGTTATTTTCGAACCGCACAGTGCAAATTCTCAAAAACCGCACAGTGCAAATTCTCAAAAACCGCACAGTGCAAATTCTCAAAAACCGCACAGTGCAAATTCTCAAAAACCGCACAGTGCAAATTCTCAAAAACCGCACAGTGTACATTTTCAGGTCTTTTTGCGCCGAGCAGCAACCATTGAGATTTTTAGGTCAAAAATTATATCAGTCTGTTGCGGAAGTAATGAGCACTCGTCCCGCCTTGGAATCGCGCATCATCTGGTGCGCGACTGCACAAGTTTTTCGACGGACATCCGGATGTCGCTGGAGTGATTTTTGATGTTTGCACTGTGCAAAAAATGTGAGGGTGCGACAGCCGAAAAAAGCCTTTTGCACGGTGCAAAAAGTAAGAAATTGCACAGTGCAGAGGGAACTTTTGTTTTTGCACAGTGAATGTCGCGAATTTGAAGAGTTCTCTGCTCGATTTGACGCTCAACGCTCTTTTTGGGACTTTTGAGATATCTAATTTACAAGGGGGTACCTTGAGTCCGACGCTCAAATTTTCTTCAAATTTTGCACACACGTCGTGCATAGGCCGCATACCAATTCCTGAAAATTTTAGCTCATGTTTTGCATTGAGAGCCGAGATATTTAAGGATCTTTGCGGCCGAGAGAGCAGGCGAAACGCGGAGAGCGGTCAGAAGGAAAAACGCTTTTTGGCTACTGAATTTTATGGAAACATCTATAGTCTATGTAAAGAGAAATATAGTAGAAATAGATGCAAAACTTTTGATGCCGAAATTTGCAAAAGAATATCACCCTTTAAAAGTAATTAAACCTTTTTATGAACTTTAATTTATTATCCATTTGCGACTTTAAAGTATTCGGGGAAGTCGATTAAACCGTCCTTGTCGGCATCCATCTCCTCCAAAACAGGATCAATCATCCGTTCGATGTCTTCGTCGGGAATTGAACGGCCAAATCCGGTGCCATCGTCGTCGTCGTTGTGGAATATAGCCTAAAAATGAAAAAAATGAGAGAAAATTGCAAAAAAAATTGGTTTTTATTTATATAGACAATTTAAACAACTAATCAACTAAGCAATTTTGTACCCCCATCAACTCCAGTCCATCAATGAACCCATCTTTGTTTAGATCGTGCATATTGAAATAGTGAAAGCGTTGCTTTTCCTCCGACATTTTCTCATTCTCCATGTCGATCTGTTGGCCCAAATGGTGTTTCATGTGTCTGAAAAAATGCTTTAAATCAATAAATTTTTTATTCGTAAAAATGCTGACAAAAGGTCATCAATTTATGAAATTTGAGCTCGCGCTTTGCATATTTTATACGATCAAACATTTTTCATCGTATAAAATGGAATCTTCATAAAATTTTGCAAAAATAAGTTAAATGGGCCTCATATTAATGCCTGAAAGTTTTAGTTCGCGTTTTGTAGAAAGAGTCGAGATATTCAACAATCTTTGTGGCCGAGTGAGACGCGGAGAGCGGTAACATAGAAAGACGCGTTTTGAACATAAATCTGCCAGTTTCGTGCGGGAAAAAATATGGTTTGTAGAATTATTGCCCTTTACGGTAGAAAATTTGTAAACTAATAACAATAAATTTTAAAAATTTTAAAAATTCCGTCATACAAGAAAGTCACTGGAGTGATTTTTGGCGTTTGCACTGTGCAAAAAAGATCAGAGTGCGAGCGACAGCCGAAAAAAGCCTATTGCACGGTGCAAAAAGCAAGAAATTGCACAGTGCAAAGAGAGCTTTTGTTTTCGCACAGTGCATGTCGCAGAACTCACTCCAGCGACCATACGGATGGACTATCAGTCTGTCGGATAAATAATGTGGATTTGTCGCACCTTCAAATCGCGCGCCATTGCTTTGCGGCGGTTGGGAATTTGATGCGCGACTGTGGCGAGGCGCGAAATTTTGTGGCGACAAATCCACATTATTTTCCCGACAGACTGATAGTAAAACATACGACGTTTTCCGAAATGAGACTCTGTTTCAATTAAAGGGCCAGAACAACTACTTTTGAATTGCGCTTTTTACGGCGTGCGAAACGAAATGTCAAAGAATTTTTTCATGTCCTGCAGCGAAAACAAAGGAGGCAGAGTTGCAAACAGTAAAGTAAGCAAATAGAAAGTCACCATTACGTTTTTCCCGTTGTTTTTGATACAGTATAAGAGAAAATTTTTTTGACATTTCGTTTCCACACCGTAAAAAGCGCGATTCAAAAGTAGCTGTACTGTCCCTTTAAGCAAGGCATCTTACAAATAAAAAAAAAATTTTAATTTGCGGCGACATTTTTCTAACCTACAATTTTTTAAATTTCAAAAAATGTGAAATAAGCATAAAGTCGGATTGCATCATACACAATAACTTACTCAACATCCGAGATTTCGTCTTTGGACCCAAATTTGTGCTCCTTTTGACCTAAAAATTTGAATTTTTTTATTTTTTAAACATACCATCCGCATTTACCGTTACAACAACGAGAATTGCACATAAAATTAATGTCTTTAGCATATTAAAAAATAAAAAAATTAATTGAATAGCCAAAATAAAGCACCGAATAAATTTGGAGCGTTTGAATACAAAGCGCCAAACGTCCAAACTGCAGAGACGTCGCCACCTTAAGCATACGTGTCTTATCAGTTTTCGGGAATAAAGAGCTCATATTTGGAGAAAATTTCGGAATAATAATGCATGTTATACTATAAAATAACAGAACTTTTCCTGAATTTGTGAATAAACAGGTGAATCATGATTTTTTTGGGAACGAATACTAAATATTATTTGTACATATTCCCACAAAGGGCATGGATATTTTGTCGCTTTCCGCACTGTGCACAAAAAGAACTCGTAAGTACTACATATGTATGTATAATAAATTGATTTTGCTTTTTTAGGATGGGAATTGAGATTTTTAGTATTTTCACTGCAGTGCATAGACATTTTGTCGCTTTCCGCACTGTGCACAAAAAAACCGCATTTTGCACCGTGCATTGACCATCGCGACGTCAAGCTTTTTTCAACCACGTCGCTGCGTCAAAGGCTGGAATTTGCACAGTGCAAAAGACCTTTCTTTGAGGTTTGCACTGTGCGAAAAGGAAAAGTTCACTGTGCAGTGGCGACAAGCGTGGGAAAGTGCACATCAGACATGGCTGGGGCCGGGCTTCGGGAATTTCGAAAAGGGCCGGGCCGGGCTTAGGGCCCGACCTGATTCTTTGGCGCCGGGCTTCGGGCTCGGAAAAATTTCGGCCCGGCCCCTTTTGGAAAAAAGTTTGGTTTTGGCGCTTGCCTGATCTTGGCATTCTGTTTTTACAGGTAATTGTAGCCTTTAAAAGGCTATTATTTCTGTATACTTTTTTGTTTTTTGATGATTTTTAATTTTTTTACAAGTTTTTTATACTAATTCGAATATTGCAAGCAACGCTATAAGGTTATTTTTCGTCTTCATAGCCCGCATATGGGCAAAAAACACAATGCCAAAAAATTGCCAAATGGCGGGAAATTAAAAAAAAAATAAAAAAAATTTAGGGGCCGGGCCGGGCTTTGAAAATTTCGAAAAGAACCGGGTCGGGCCGACTTTTTAGGGGGCCGGGCCGTGGGCCACGAAGTGCCAAAAGCCCGGCCCCCTAGCCATGTCTGGTGCAAATGCACTGTGCAATCAATGCGCCAAATGTCCGCGCATTATTCTTGCCGCTAATTTTTTCTTGGATGTCATTAAAAAGTGTTTGTATGGTCTTAACTCACAACCCGAGAGTCAGCAAGAAAGCAAATTTAGAACGGCCCGGCCCAGCATCGGGCCCGTGAGCCATGTCTAGTTCAAGTCACCTTGAGGCGAAATCGCCAATTGAATTCTTCAAACTGCCTTGATTTACGCTACAACTTGGATTCAAAAAACCTCACATTTTCTAATTCAAATTCTTCTTTTGCGATTTGCCTCAAGCAATCGTCCGAAAACCCCTGAAGCCCGCATTTTCCGAAACGTTTTGCGACTTCAAACAATACCGCCCATTAGCCACCAACTGTGTCATTGATCGCCTATTGTAACCAGTTTTTTGTTCCTTTCCAAACAAAAAAAATGTTCTTTTCTCGGAAATTGATCTGTTCCAGAAAGCCTTTCTTCTTTTCTAATAAATTTTCAAAAAAT
Organism: Bursaphelenchus mucronatus; assembly: GCA_025436335.1. Taxonomy (NCBI): domain Eukaryota; kingdom Metazoa; phylum Nematoda; class Chromadorea; order Rhabditida; family Aphelenchoididae; genus Bursaphelenchus; species Bursaphelenchus mucronatus. Next base: position 10,440,872 of record CM046360.1, read on the forward strand.
CCATTTTTTTTTGTTTCTCGAGAAACAAATTTTGATTTTTTTCGCTTCGAAAATCCCTTAAAAAAGTTTTTGTTCCGAGTGAAAACATTTTAGCCGGAATTCCTTCAGGCGATTTAATTTCGCGCCTCTGGCGCCGAGATTGGAATTTTTATTTTGCTGCGATTTTGACGAAGTGACGACGCTCTCTTTGGCGGTGAAATTTTTGTAAGGATTGGGGGGAATTGCTATATAAAATCAGTATTTTTATACATATTATTGTAGAAAAATTTTTGGGGTTGTGATTTTGACAGAATTTTTCAGAATGACGTCAAATTGTTGTCAAGTTGCCGTCAAATTCTGTCCTTTCTTTTTTTGTTATAAATAGACAGCTTTAAACCGAAAAGGCGGTAATTGACACAATTTGACGCAATTTGACAAAAATGACGGCAATTTGACGTCATTTTGAAAAATTCTGCCAATATCACTACTTTTCTCATTACGCATTTTACCTTCTTTTTGGAGGCCGACGTGCAATTTATGGAATGAGCACTCGTCGCGTCTTAGAATCGCGCAGTGCGCGACTGCACAAGTTTTTCGACATTTCGCTACAGACACATACATACTAGGCCATCCGGGGAGTCGCTGGAGTGATTTTTGATGTTTACACTGTGCGATAAAGGTCAGAGTGCAAGCGACAGCCAAAAAAGCCTATTGCACGGTGCAAGAAGCAACAAATTGCACAGTGCAAAAGAAACTTTTGTTTACGCACAGTGCATGTCGCGGAAATCACCCCAGCGACTTCACGGATGGATTGGTAGGAGACACAAAAAAAAACATTTTTTTACTGTAAACTTGTAAAATTTGCATATTCTAAGATAACTGAGATTTTCCGTTGAAATATTTCATTTTTCATCTTGAAAAAAAATGAGTTTTCCAAAAAAAATGTTTTGCAATGCATATGCAAAAAATCTGGTATACAGCGACTTTCCGCTGATGGAAAGTTGCCGGAGTGATTTCCGCGACATGCACTGTGCAAAAACAAAAGTTTCCTCTGCACTGTGAAATTTCTCTTTTTTGCACCGTGCAATAGGCTTTTTTTGGGCTGTCGCTCGCACCCTCACTTTTTACTGCAAAAATCACTTCAGCTACTTTCTAGACGGACTAGTATGTTTCAGAAAATTTTATTCTAAATTTTTGGCCAAAATTTTTCACATTTTTTTAATTTTCAAAAAAAATTTTTGTATTTTTTGATGACTAAAATTTCTCGTAAAAAATCACAAAATTAACCGTTTCCAAGCCACTCATTGCCCCCTCATTGCATTGACCCTCATTATTTCAGCCTTTTCCAATTATTTCGAATCAAAATTGCAATTAGAATCGTCTCCGAGGCATCGCGAAACCCAAAAGAAATATTACTCTCGAACAATGAGCGAAATGAGTTTAAGAGGTCCTCCACAAGGGAGGGGGGAGGGAATTGAGGCCGTTTAGAGGGCGATCCTTGAAGGCCATCCTGTACGTTTGTGTCGTCGCGATTTACGCACTCGGAATTGCGGCAATTGCCTGGAATAAGGGGCTTCGAAACGTCTGCGTTGTTTGTGGCTACAAATGCGATTTGGAGCTGGAGATCCGGTTTATTGAGTGAGGCTGACCTTATTTTGGGGGGTGATTAGCGACTAATTTGCGGGGAGATCAACAAAATAGTTTTTGCACAGTGCAAAAGAGTAAAATTTTTTTAAATAAAATTTTATGAAATTTTTTAGATTTTTACCTTGCGTTTTGCAGAAACCGTTGAAATTTTTTAAACGAAATTGCTCGGAGATTCGACCGTTTTTACTTTTTTTCAAAAACAGAATTGTCTCAAAAAGCGATCCTCAGATTTCCTCAAATCTTTCTGTCCAGACCACCAATAAATCCCTGAAAATTTCAATTTGCTCTTTGCAAGAGCAGTCGAGATATTCAATGATCTCCGAGAGAGCATGCGAAACGCCGAGAGCGGTCAGAGAGAAAAACACTTTTTGGCAGCATCTTTGCCAGTTTTGTGCGGAAAAAAAATGAATTTTTTGTGGAACCATCACCCTTTATGGTAAATAATATGCATGAAACTTTTCATCAAAAAAATGCTCAAATAAAAGTGTCTTTTTACTACATGGTCCGTCCGTAAAATCGTTGGAGTGATTTTTAACGTCTGCACTGTGCGAAAATGTGAGGATGCGAGCGACATCCGAAAAAAGCCTATTGCACCGTGCAAACCGAATTTTCGTCTTTTCACAGTGCATGTCGCCGAGATTACCTTTTGATTCTTTTTAAAAATCAAACAAAGCCCGAAAAGGTGAAATGCACTGTGCAAAAAGAAAGTTTTTTGTGCACGGTGCGGAAAGCGACGAAATGTCAACGCACTTTTTGAAAATACTAATTGTCCATCCGGAAAGTCACTGAAGTGATTTTTAATGTTTGCACAGTGCAAAAAAGTCAGGGTGCAAACCACAGCCCAAAAAAAGCCTATTGCACCGTGCAAAAAGCAGAAAATTGCACAGTGCAAAGGGAACTTTTGTTTTCGCACAGTGCATGTCGCCAAAATCACTCCAGCGACTTAACGGACGGACTAGGAAGTACTCCAAGAGCGGACCCACAATTTTTTTTATTTTTCAATAATTCAATATCAAGAATGTTCTCGTCCCAAACGCTCCTCCAGAAAAAACCAGATGGAGCGTTGATAATTGGCAATATTTCTTGTTCAAACACGCACTTGAAGAAGCACGTCGCCGAAATTATATTTTTTTTTTGTTCCACAGCAGTGAACATTATAATTGCGGTTGTTTTTTTTTTTGAAGTGAGGAAGGCGATCTTATACTCGCTCACCGCATTACCTGGTTCAGAAAGAAATGTTCGGTAAGAGTAATTTGAGATGATGCAACGAATATTACGTGAATTATTGGGTGGATTAAAGTGATCTTTTTTTATTTTTTTGACATTTCTTAAACGTTCTAGGGGAAGTGTTCCAAGTGCGATGCTGAAACAATGAGGGTCAATGCAATGAGGAGGAAATGAGTGGCTTGGAAACGGTTATTTTTGCGAAAAATTTTAGTCATCAAAAAATAAAAAAAAATTTTTTTTGAAAATTAAAAAAATTTGAAAAATCTTTGTCAAAAATGTAGAATAGAATTTTCTGAAACAAACTAGTTCGTCCGGAAAGTCGTTGGAGTGATTTTTGGAGTTTGCACTGTGCAAAGAAAGTCAGGGTGCGAGCGAAAGCCGAAAAAACCTATTGCACGGTGCGAAAAGCAAGAAATTGCACAGTGCAAGGGGAAATTTCGTTTTCGCACCGTGCATGTCGCAAAAACCACTCCAGCAACTTTCTGGACGGATTAGTATACCAGATTTTTTGCGTATACATTGCAAGGCGCTTTTTTACTTGGCATTAGACAAATTTTTTTAAGACGTTTGTGAGATTTCCAGCCCGCGCTTTGCAGAATCTTCTGCGACTTTTAGGTCCAAAAATTACGAAAATACGACCGTTTTTTGCCATTTTATCCATAAAAAGTTTAAAGTCGGTCAGTAAAGTCGCTGGAGTGATTCCGGCAACATGCACTGTGAAAGAACAAAAGTTTCCCTTGCACTGTGCATTAGGCTTTTTTCGGCTGTCGCTCGCATCCTCACCTTTTTTGCACAGTGCAAACGCCAAAAATCAGTCCAGCGACTTTTCGGATGGACTAGTAAGACACATACAAGATTTCTAAGCCGCGCTTTACAGAAACGACTGAGATTTTTTGGGACAAAGTTTGGCACTTTTTTACAAAACTCAGCACAAAACGTTTCAGGCCTATTTCTACCGTAGAGGGTAATATTTCCACAAAAAATCAACTTTATTATGGGTATTAGTGGTCTCCTTCTTACAAAATCATTTTTTTGCGAACCAAAAAAGTCATTCAAAAAAATTGCCTTGGTCCACTCTTGTCATATAAATTTTTTCATCTCCCTGTTTGCCCAAAGGAAGATTTTGCCTAAGGAAAATGTTCAACAAGATGCACTCTCCATTAGATGCACTCTTCGGACCGAATCCAAAAGGTGTTTTCTCTCTGACCGCTCTCCACACCTCGCGTACTCTCTCGGCCACAAAGACCGTTGGATATCTCAGCTCTCCCTGCAAAGCGCAAGCTAAAATTTTCAGGCGTTAATATAAGGCCCATTTAACTTATTTTTACAAAATTTTATGAAGATACCATTTTATACGATAAAACATGTTTGGTCGTATAACATGTTACTTTTGACAATTCCCTTTTGCGCGACAATTAATCCAATCAGAAAATTAGCATAATTCCATTTCAGATTGATGCCTTCGCCCTGTTGAAATTCCTTTTCGCTACGATGCCGAGTTCCGGGCATTATTATGCCCACTTGACGATCGTTTTGATCGTCTTCAACCTGTTGCTCAACGTCTCTTTCGGGGCTCGCAAAAACTCAACGATCATAAATTGGGAGCAAAAAACGACGGCGCGCCCCAAAGCGAGGAGTTTGAATCAGGTAATAATTTTGAATCGAAGGGTTCATTACGTATTTTACAAACCTGTTCCATCGATTTCAGCTGGACACTCTGATCTCCATGTGTTATCGGTCCGTTTGCAAGGACTGGGTGGACGAATGTCATTGGTTCTGCGAGCAGATCAAGGGAAAGGTAGGGCTTTCTTTCTTAAAGGGCCAGAACAGCTACTTTTGAATTGCGCGTTTTACGGCTTGTGAAACTAAATGTCAAAAAATTTTCTTCGTCTACTGTACCACTAACAACGGAAAGAAATAAGGGTGACATCCTACGTGCTTACTAATAAATATTTTACTGTTCGCAACTATGCCGCCTTTGTTTTTGCTACAGGACATAAAAAAACTTTTTTGACATTTCGTTTCACACGCCGTAAAAAGAGCAATTCAAAAGTAGCTATTCTGGCCCTTTAAGTGTTGAGAAGAATTAGTATTTTTATGCTGGTCTGTCCGTAAAGCCGCTGGGGTCATTTTCGCGACATGCACTGTAAGAAAACAAAAGTTCACGTTGCACTGTGCAATTTCTTGCTTTTTGCACCGTGCGATAGGCTTTCTTGGCTGTCGCTCGCACCTTAACCTTTTGTGCACAGTGCAAACGCCAAAAACTACTCCAGCGACTTTCCGCACGGACTATTAGTCTTTTTACGAAGTGCATATACTCGTCGCTTTCCGCCGCACCGTGCACAAAAAAACTTTTATTTTGCACTGTGCATTTCATTTTTTTCGGCTTTTCGCACCGTGCAGTCTTGGATAGCGCGGCGCACGTCAAATCGAATTGCAAGAGGGAGGGAACTGTTGGCATTTCGTCACAAATATGGGATCCAAGAAATGTTTTTTGACCGATTTCTTGTCTAATTTTGTAAAAACCAGGTCTTTTTTGACATAGTTTACCATTTTCAAGCTATATGGATTGTTGTCAGCCTTGGTTTGACCGGTAATACCTAGCGGGAAGATTAAAAAATAATTTTTCCGGTAAATCTTTGGACAAAAAGCCAATTTAAAGAGTTTCCTGGCTGCGTGCGGACTTTTCTCATCTACGTCGCCGCATTTTGCACAGTGCGAAAGGTTGTTTTGTTTAGGTTTGCACTGTGCAAACGGCATTTTTGAGGTTGCACTGTGCAAGAAAATCAAATTTTACTGTGTGACACGCGTGGGAACAAGTGCAAAGTGCACTGTGCGCAACAGAGCAAATATCCATGCACTTGTTGAGAGAGAGTGCTAGTATTAATACTAAACATTGTTTTTAGAATGGCTACTGGCGTTGCATGGAGTGTCTGTCCAACCGGGGTCAACATTGTTTCGATTGCTTCGAGTTGTAGCTGTGTTTTGCTCCATTTCACTTTCGCTTTACCCTCAAATCATAAAAATGCCCTGCCAACTAAATACATATATACTACTTCCTCCAACAAGAAGCTAATAATCATGTCTTCGGCGATTTTATCGCTTTGTCTTCCAAAATAATATTAAATTTTTACTTATACTGTCTCTTCAATCTGTTCAAATCAGTTTATTTACAATAACAAATAAATTATAACACCAATGAGTCAGTAATGTTCCCGTGAATGAATAGAATTCGAGTATTTTTGAGGTAAATACCATGGATAATGTAATGGCGACAGGAAAATGGGGGAATTTACAATGGGAATCATGAGAGTTTAGAGCGTACCATAGGGCTGAAGACTTTTTCGTACGTTTTTTTTTTGAAAATGATATAAAATTAGAAAAAATAGATGAAAAAAGAGAGAATCTAACCTATTATCAAAATAGGAAATGCTCAAAGTGCGACGCTCAGATTGCGATCAAACTTGGCACAAATTTAGAACAAGAGTTTCTAAAAAATATGTTCGGTTCCTTTGCGGAAACGATCGAAATTTTTTTGCTTGAAAGTTTTCGAAAAATCGACATTTTTTGCGAATTTATCCAAGAAAAATTGGAGAGTTAATTCTACCGCAAAGAGTAATATTCCCACAGAAAATCAATCTTTTCCGCGCCGAATTGCCATAGATATGGCCAAAAAGCGTTTTTTTCTGACTGCTCTCCGCATTTTTTGTGCTCTCTCGGCAAAAAAGATTGTTGAATATCTCGGCTGCGCTAGCACATCGGGCGCTAAAAGTTTCAATGCTTAATGTGAGGCCTATTTAACTTATTTTTACAAAATTTTATGAAAATGCCATTGTATACGATGAAACATGTCTTGTCGTATAAAATGTAACTTTACATAAAAAGGATTTTTCGTCGCACTTGCGAGATTTACCTTGTAAATCAAGGTTACTATAATATAATAAATTGCATCCACTTTACAGCAAATGTCAATATTCCAAAAAATCGACCCTAAAAAATATTTTCCGACCAAAAACGACCAGCCTCCGACTATACACTCATCAAGTCGCCCATCACATCCCTCAAACTGCCTCGATTTACATTACAATTGTCGGCACTCGAGCAACAGCACACGACCTTGTCGCCGTCGCTCACACAACCGTCGAAAAGTTGGAAAAGATCGCAGACCTGCGAGAAGTCGCATCCAAACACTGAATTCTTGGTCGATGTCGAGTTCATGCATTGGCGTTCGGCGCACTCCACCGAGCCCGCCGCCACCGAATCCACGCCGGTGTGGCATTTCAGCGCCGAAACCGCGACGACGCAAAGGTAAATCGCGAAAATAAAGGTGAGTTTGTTGAACATGTTGAGGGAGATTTGGGATTGGGGTTAGCTTGCCAGGACGCTAAAAATAGACGGAACATTATATGATTATATTATATTAATCATCACGTTTTGGAAATAAATCCTTTTAAAAAATCTCGAATTTACAATTTTTACAATGGAAACGTCCCCAGTGCGACGCACACATTTGCTTAAAATATTGCACAAGCCTTGTGTTTACCCCACAAGGTGACATTTTATACGACAAAACCTTTTTTATTTAAAGTGACATTTTAGCAAACAAGTTTCATCGTATAAAATGGTATCTTCTTTAAATTTTGCGCACGCATTATGTGTTCTCTACCTAAAATTTTTGTGGAGACATTACCTTCTATAGTAGAAATAGACAAGAAACTTTTCATACCAATATTCGCAAAAAAATGTCGCATTTTCGCCAATTTTCGATCGAAAAATCTCGGTCGTTTTCACAAAGCGCGAGCTAGGAGTCTTGCTTATGCTAAATTGTGCCAAGTTTCATCAAAATCTGAGCGTCGCACTTGAAGTACTTCTCTTGCTTCTAGTCCTTCCGAAAAGTCGCTGGGCTGATTTCCGCGGTGTGCGAAAATTAAAGTTCCCTTCGCACTGTGCGAAAATTAAAGTTCCCTTCGCACTGTGCAATTTCTTGCTTTTTGCACCGTGCAATATTGCCCTCAACCGTAACTTTTCATGCCAAAATTTATAAAAAAAGTGTCAAGTTTTTCCCATTTTTTGACCAAAAATCTCGGTTTTTCCTGCAAAGCGCGAGTTAGAAATCTGACATATGCTTTCAAAAAAATTATTCTAAATTTGTGCCAAATTTCATTAAAATCTGAGCGTGGTACTTGGAGCGCTACCCCAGTTATAAGCAAAAACTGGTTTATCGCCTGTCCGACTCTCCAAATTTTGCGTGCTCTCTCGCAAATGTGACTTATTCGTTAGAAATTGTGAGCTTAAACTTTCGGGAACTTATTTTTGTTTTATCCATAGCCATTATGCAAAATTTGAAGCAAATCTGAAGGCCCCCAACGCGGTCAATAAACAAAATGAACGGGTTTTTAAAGATGGTAAAGTAATATAATAGAAAAGCAAAAACAAAAAATGGAAAACAATGTTAAAAATAGCTTCTATTTTTGTGGAAAAGTGTTTACCAGAACGGAAAAAAAATCCTTCGTCATAAAAGTGTTTACAGTCAAAAAAAAATATAGCTAATAATAGTAGAGCTAGAACAAGAGAGTCGTTTAAATGTATATAGGGGTGTACGGTAAGGAAGAGAGAAACAACGAGAAAAAACATGCCAAGGGCAAGGTCATTTCTTAAAAAGAGATGCCCCAAGTACTACGCACGTCAAATTGAGAAGGGAACTCTTCAAATTGGCATTTCGTCCTAAGATTTATCGGAAAAATTATTTTTTAATTTTCCCGCTAATTATTACCGGTCGAGACAAGTCTGAAAAGAGTCCATATAGCTTGGAAATGGTAAACTTTGTCAAAAAAGACCTGGGTTATACCAAATTAGATAAGAAATCGGTCAAAAAACATTTCTCGGATCCCATATTTGTGACGAAATGCCAAGAGTTCCCTCCCTCTTTCTTTTTCGATTTGACGTGCAGCACCCAGATTTTCTTCAAATTTTTTACACGTTTTATACGACAACCCCTTTTTTATTGAAATGACATTTTATACGACCAAACATGTTTCATCGTATAAAATGGCATTTTCACAAAATTTTGTAAAAATAAGTTAAATGAGCATTATATAAATGCCTAAAAATTTTATTTTGCGCTTAACAGAGATAGTCGAGATATTCAAAAATCTTTGCCGCCGAGAGAGTGCGAGAAATGCGGAGTGCGGTCAGACGGGAAAACACTTTTGACCGTATCTTTGCCAGTTTCGCGCAGAAACGAATTATTTTTTGTGAAAATATTACCCTCCACAGTAGAAATAGGCATAAAAGTTTTTATGCCAAAATTTGCAAAAAAAATTCACATTTTCTTCAACTTTCGATCAAAAATCTTGGTTGTTTCTGCAAACCGCGAGCTATAAACCTCGCGTATATCTTAGAAAAGATTATTCTAAATTTTTGCCAATTTTCATCAAAATCTCAGCATTGGAGCACTCCCCCGACCGTTAGCCCGCTAGCCGCCTCAGGAAAAAAGTGCACTCTTTGTAACTGGCAAAGAAGAATTTTGAGCCTTTCTAGTCCCCATACTAATATAAACTTCTCTTCTTTAATTTTGATGCAAAAAACAAGCCATATATGGGTCGGTTTTGCTCCCTCCCACCTGTTTCTCAAACAACCTTGTAGTTTGAGTCATCAAAACAACGGAAGTTCGAAGGAAACGCCGATTTCTCTTTGATCAATGAACAGAAATGGGGTGACTTTACTATCGAAACAACCTAATGAGTACTTTGAAGGTGTGAATTGGAATTTTCCAAGAATCAAGGGCTTTCCTAACTATAGGTTTCCAAAAATATACTTTTGGAAATTACATAGTAGTATAAGGTCCACCGCACTTATGATCATATAGATCGTTATTCCTAACAAATCCTCAATTTTTGCCCTTTAAATACGCAAAGATACCAGCAAAAATGCATTTTCTCCGACTGTCCCTCTCACTTTCTCTGCTCCCTCATAAAGATCGTTGAATATCTCGGCTCTCACTGCAAAGCGCGAGCTAAAATTTTCAAGCATTGATATAAACACAAGATAGGCTTGATAAAAAAATTTGCGGAAAAACTGAGCGACTAACCTAACAGGGGAAGTAATTCAAGTGCATCGTTTTTCCCTGCGACCGCTCTCCGCGTTTCGCGCACTCTGTCGGCCGCAAAGATTGTTGAATACCTCGGCGTTCTCTGCTAAGCGCGAGATAAAATTTTCAGGAATTGGTATGTGGCCCATTTAACTTACTTGTTTTCACAAAATTTTACGAATATACCATTTTATACGATGAAACATGTTTGGCCGTATAAAATGTCATTTCAATAAAAAAAACGGTTGTCGTATAAAATGTCTCCTTCTGGCCTAGACATTCACCAAAATTGCACTAATTTTTGCGCCGTCGGAAGAAATTCAAGGCAAAGCTTGGCTTGATAATCAAAATTTGCGGAAAACCTGAGCGTCTCATCAAAATAAATTTACATAAAACGGAATACCTGTACAGAAAACTGTTGACCATCAAAATCTCTGTATGACCAACAAATTTTAGGTGTCTTAAGGCTCAATTTTAGGTTGAAATTAACATTTGTACCACAAAAACCGAACAAAATTTCGGTCCTTCATTGACTGTATAAACAATGAAGCGTCGATGCACCAATTCAAGCAATATCCTAACTAAAAAAAACCCCAAAAGTTCCTCCGCACCCAACAAAATGTAATTTCCACAACAATACACATATCTTAGTTGATTAAACCAAATGCTTAATCCACAAAACCACTTTTTATCTGCGAAAACTACGAATACGAACTCTTATACAGGTTCTAATCACGTAAGACCTCTTCCGATCCCTGCAAAACGAAAGAATAACACATTTCCCAACATCTCCAGACCCACAGTACATTGTTATTGCAATTTTAGCGCAGCAAACATCGGGGCTCGAAATTTGTTTTTCGCCCCAAAAACACACGTGCTCCGGGCACGTCCTGTGCAGCGAAATGGAATGGGAAACATTTTCTTTTTCTCCCTCCGCTTTTTATGTGTCCCTCCACCCTTTATTTCTTAGAGCAGAACGCGGGGACCCAAAATGCCCTAAGGAGTCGAAATTTGATAAAAAAATTTTTTGGGGGGAAAGGGAGAGAAAAATTGTTTTTATTAGGAAATTTGAAAAAAATAAAATAAAAAAAAGAGTTTTTGTCTTTAAGGTTGATAAAGGACCCCATCGGAGAAATGTGAGAACTTAAGACTTGATTAATTAATCAATGGGATTGAAAAATAGTAAATTTATCAAATTCAGAAAGATATATGAGATAAGTGGAATCTGAGAAATCCGGGGATTACGAAAAGGGAAAACGAGAGAAAACAGCAATGTATGAATTGATAGACATGCTCAGATAATTAAATTTTGCACGCACGACGGACATATGAGGCATAACAGTGTAACAGGGGGGTAATCCAAGTGCGACACGTAGATTTTGATGAAACATGACACATTTTTTTTTTTCTAAGACATATGCGAGATTTCTAACTCGCGTTTTACAGAAATAACCGAGGTTTTCAGTTAAAAAAATTTGACACTTTTTTGCGAATTTTGACATGAAAAGTTTCATGTCTATTACTATCGTAGAGTGTAACATATCCACAGAAAACCAATTTTTTCTACGCGAAACTGGCAGAGATATGGCCAAAAAGAGTTTTCTCTCTGACCGCTCTCCGCATTTCGCGAGCTCTCTCGGCCGCAAAGATTATTAAATATCTCGGCTCTCACTGCAAAGAATGAGCTGAAATTTTTAGGGATTGATATACAGCCTAAACACAACGTGTGTATAAAATATCCAGAAAATCTGAGCGTCGCACTTGGGGTATTTCCCTAGTTTTATCTCGCACTTTGTGGACGAGAGAGCATGCGAAAAGCGGAGAGCGGTCAGAGAAAAAACACTTTTTGGCAATATCTTTGCCAGTTTTGTGCGGAAAAAAACGATTTTTTGTGGAAACATTACCCTCTACGGTAGAAATAAGTCATAAACTTTTCACAGCAAAATGCTCAAAAAAATCGGTCGTCTCTGCAAAGCGCGAGCAAAAATTTTGTTGTCTTCAAAATTATTTGTCTAATTCAGCTTCAATTTTCATTAAAATCCAAGACCAATTTTTTCCAAATTTTTCCTCCAATCTTATCGATTAACAAACCCGCTAAACTCCCATATGACTGCCCGAAATAGCTCTTTGACCCTTTTTTAACCCCCATTTGCCCCCTCCTGCACTTCCAATCCCCTCCGGAACGCTCGGCTCCACCCCCGTTCCGCAATAACAACCTTTCTTCGTTTGTTTTTCGAAAATCAGAAAAATGGGAAAAAACAAGCGCCTAGGACACGCTGCAGCGCGCTGCTTTCCGACCTTTGGGCCGCTCTCATCACGTGCGATGGTCAACGGCGATTTATGGCAAAAAATCGAAAAGAAATTGGGAAATTAAAAGGATTTTTAATAAAAATGAAGTCAGGATTACTGTAACAAAAAACATTTTTGGTTTTTTAACGAAAAATTGCTGTTTCAGCCAAAAAAAGAAATTTTTGGCCGTCCTTTATTTGGGGCAGATTTCATTTGGGGCAGATTTCATTTGGGGCAGATTTCATTTGGGGCAGATTGGCTATTAGCCTATGAAGCCTAAAAATAGCTAGCCAAAAAGTTAGAATAGCCAATCCAGGGTTTTGGCTAGCAATTTTTAAAAAATTAGCTGTCATTTAGGTGCTTAACGTCCGTTCTGATTTTTCGGCTAGCTATAGGCCCATTTAACTTGTTTTTACAAAATTTTATGAAGATACCATTTTATACGATAAAACATGTTTGGTCGTATAAAACGTCACCTTCAATAAAAAAAGGTTGTCATATAAAATGTTGATAAGTAACCCATGCACGTACGAAATTTAAAAAAATCTGAGCGTTGAAATTCAAACACTTTCGCTCGCTATGTTCGCTATAAAAAGACTTACGAAAAACTCGATGGCTTGTCATCAACTTTAAGAGAAATTAATTCAATTAAATCTGCCCTCAATTTTCTTGCAAAAAAAGTCGGGAAACTGGAATTACAGCGATTGAGAACGCAAAGAACGATCAAATATTTGTCAATGAAGACGTTTTCGTAGCAATATGACTTCTTGACTACAGACATCGCTAGAGGGACTTTAGGTCAAAAGTCGACAAAGATGCGCCACTTTTTACGCAAATTTAGGCACAAAAAGTGTTAAGTCTTATTTTTAATGTAGAGGGTAATATTTCCACAAAAAAATCAGTTTTTTCCGCACGAAACTGGCAAAGATACGGCTAAAAAGTGTTTTCCTTTCTGACCGCTCTCCACGTTTCGCGTACTCTCTCGGCCGGAAAGATCGTTGAATATCTCGGCTCTCCCTGCAAATCGCAAGGTAAAATTTTCGGGTATCGATATGTGGCGTATGCTCGAAAAGTGGGCAAAATTTAAAGAAAATCAGAGCGTTTTTTTTTTGAATTCTTTGTAAATTTATCGTTTCAAGACAAAATTTTTTTTTTCTAAATTATTCCAGAAAGAACGGTAAACGATTTTTTACAAAAAAACATCTTAAAACATCCGGATTGTTTTAAAAAAATATGAATAACACCCATCCCTTTGGCCGGTGAGAGAATTCTTCTCTCCGATTCTAGAAATTTCCTCGCCCTCCATTCTCTCGCCTTTTTTTTGATATTGAAAAAGACCCCCACTCACTAAAAAATCTTGGTGCGGGCCGCTTGTTTGGCCCGAAAAGAACGAAATAAAAGTCTCAAAAGTGAATTTGAGGCGTAATAAATAAATCTTCGTACAACAAACTGCAAGAAAACAGAAAATTTATTTGTTATAGCGGGGTTTCGTTATAGAGAGGTTCGTTGTAGCATCAAACTGACTCATAGAACATCAGAAATCATTTGTTTTAGACAGATTTCATTGAGTAAAAATTGGTTCCGCATTGGTTATACGGAAAGAAACCTCCGCATAACAAAACTTTTCTAAAATGGGTTGTGACTACTTGCAATTTTTTGTATCACAGGCGAAAAAAAGGAAGATTCGACCATTCTGCTGGTCGGTAAAACATCCATTCTTTCTTTAGTTCGCGCCATGTGACTTTTCGAGTAGAATCGCAAAATTTCATGATAATATTTATCTTCTGTTATGAGCAATAAATTTGACCCGACAAAAGTGGAGTTTATGACTTTATAAAACCGTATTTGGCGATAACAAAGTAGTAGTTTCGTCAAGGGCGAGAGGTATTTTGGGAAGTTTGAGCGGTTAGTCATCGATTTTCTTACAGGTACCACAGATGAGATCATTGGATTTTCTTCAAATTTTGCCTGCATTGTCCAGATATACCACATATCAATTCCTGAAAAGTTGACAGCCACAAAGTGACATTTTATACGATGAAACATTTCTTGTTGACGACAAGACATTTTTCATCGTATAAAATGGTAACCACTTGAAATTTTGCATAGACAAGTTAAATGCGCCTCTAATGAATCCCTGAAAATATTAGCGCAAGCTTTGCGGATCTAGCCGAGATACGCAACGATCTTTACCGAATATGGAATTGTTCTCCCTCAAAGATCCTTGAATATCTCGGTTGTGTCTGCAAAGAGCGAGCTGAAATTTTCAGGCGTCTATATGAGGCCCAGTTAACCTATTTTTACAAAATTACCATTTTTATACGATGAAACATGTTTGTCACCTTCAACAAAAGAGGTTTTGTCGTATAAAATGTCACCCTGTGGTTTTCACCTTTTCAGAAATTGGTATGTGGTCGGTCAATCTGGACAATTCAGGCAAATTTGAAAAAAATCTGATCGTCTCATTTGGGGTGCCTGTCTGTAAGAAAACCGATGACTAACCGCTTAAACTTCCCAAAATACCCCTCAACCTTGAAAAAATTTCTTTATCATCGCTAAATATCATCGCATTATATCATAAACTCCGCTTTTGTCAAGGCAAATTTATTGCTCATAACAGAAGACAAATATTATCACGAAATTTAGCGATTCGACTCGAAAAGTCACATGGCGCGAACTGGAGAAAGAATGGTTTTTTTAACGACCAGTAGTAAAAGCATGATAAATGCGGCGCCAAAAAGGACAAAGTTTACCTTTTTACGGCTGAAGATTGATATAAATTTATATCAAACTCAAAAATTCACAGAACAAAGAAGCTTAAAAGAGTTTTCAATTTTACTTATCGACCCATTACAGTACCGAGCACAATATTTCTACCGTAAAAAACCTCTTAGATTTTGATCACTTTGATTGATGTAAAAACTTACATTTTGCTATAGAAAACATCAAAAAAACAACATTGTTTTGCACAGAAAACTGTCGAAACAGGAGAATCCCTAGTGTACGAATCGCTGTTGTGTAAAAAACAACACAGAAACGTGGTCTTTCCCGCTGCACCACCCAATTCTGTTCAAGGTCGGATTAATTTGCGAAAAAAGATTGTAAAGTAATATTTCTGGTCAAAACAACTAAAACCAGAAGCAGGAAAAGAACCTTTGTACTGTTGGTGAAATATATGTGCAAATTTTAAATCAAAAGTTCAACAAAACTAGCAACTTTTTGGCACTTGCAGATTAGAACCAAGTGTAATCTGAAAAAGCCTTAAAAACCGATAATTTAACGGGTAAGGATGGGAAATGTAATTAGTATATTCCTTCTTTCAACTTTAGATTTCAATTTTAACTTCAAGTTTCAACAAATTCTGACAAAATTACTGTATCTTCTAAGTCCCACCACGAAAACGTCGAAGGCAACTACAACTTTGGCATTCTCTTTCATATTGATTTATCTTCGGAAACCCGGATTTCAGAGCATTGCGAAGAGCAATCTAGTTTCAACGTCGGAAAGGTATGCTTTCGACCAATTAATTTTTCAAATTCGTCATATTGTAGATGTCTTCACGTAAAATTATCATAAATCCAGAAAGTAGCGAGTTTGAAGATAGCGTTTTCGAAAGCAGAGCCTCCACTGAGAGTGAGTGCACCACCTCTGACATGGTAAGTGCCTTTTCTTACATTGTTTTCTTGTTTTTAGGAAGATTTGTTTTGTTTGGGCATGTATAATATAAATATATGTGAAAGTTGACGGAAATGGTTGTAGATTCTAGCAGTTTTAGCTGGAAACTGGAGTTTACGAAAAATTCTAACTGGTTCTAGATATTTTGATTGATTTTGAGAAGTATCTTATGGCAAACTTTTGATGTTCTCGTTTTTGATGAAAATCATAGATAACATCCAAATTTCTGCTGTTATCTTTGAAATAGCTGCCTGAAAATCTTTGCCCAGATTTTACATGTCATACAGAACCATTTTAGAGCAAACGCGACGGTAATTTACTTAGTTATTTACGTATTCATCTATCTCCGTGATGGTTAACATAACTTTGTCTCGTTTTTTGACTGAAATGAAAGTTGGATTAGTGAAAGATCTGTTTACTGTCTTACTGTATAAGATTGCATTCGTTTCTTTCAGGAGATCAGACCATGCACTCCGCCAAAGGTCGCTTTGTACAGATATAGGAAATGCGCCGTATCCGCAGATAAGACGCCTTTGGCCAATCAAAGCTTCAATCTTTCGACACATAAGTCCAATAGGACTGGTTCGCTCTCTACATCCATTGGCGAACCAAAGAAGCCGCAGAATCGTCTCAATTTGGAAGGAGATGCGTTCCAAAAGAAAGCTATCACCAACTCCAACGATATTCCTCAAGATTCGATGGCTAGCAAGATCTCTTTCGCCTCGAATATTGGCAGATACGAGCAGAAGAGCACCGAATTCAAGTTCACTTTGCCCGAATCAAAAAAGAGAGTCCAAGCGTTGTGGAAAACGAGTAACATGGGGAAGAGACATATGAACCGGATGAATGAAAGTATGAGTCTCAACGAGACCTTTAGTGGAGGATCATGCACAGGATTCTTCAAAGAGCACGATTCTGGATTCACTGAGGTAATTTGCACATTTTTTGTTGCTTGGTGTTTAGAGGTCTCAACTATCAACCATAGATAATATAAAACTTCGTCATGGATTGCGTAATTTATCCCCTAAAATTGAAGAGTATTCAATTTCAGCTCGAAAAGTTTGAGCGAGACCTTTTGGCCGATGTCCCACCCAACGCCAAGTACATTAAAGGCCAGCCAGTCAAATGCGCGCTGCATAATGTCAACAGAAAGTATCTGATCAGAACCTTCCCTGCCCATGTGGACATCATGACCTTGATCCGGAAATTAAATTAGATGCCGAATCGGGATGTAAATGCTCTTCCAAGAAATCAAACGGTATATTGTTCATAATAATTGAGTTTTGTATCAGCTTACGTTTTATTTTTATGTTTCCTATTGAAGGTTATCCAATAAATTTGCAATTTGAACAATTTATGGCGTTGTGGTACTGTTTGCAGAGGTATTGGACAAATCTGTTAGGTTAGAAGCTTTGAGAAGACTAACCGTCTTTTTGGCCAAGGATCATAAGAAAAAATTAGGTCAATGCACTCCAGTCAGAAAGAGCGGTTAGTGTCTACCACAACATCAGAAGTCATACCTCAAAACCTCATCTCGAACTTTGGTCAATTTGACGAAATTGTGGGTCGAAAACCTGCAGTGTGCCACCAAAGCTGTGTGCAGCAGAATCGACTAGTCGAAGGGTCCAAAAACGACGCACTGTGCGCATTTTCGCAAAAACGACGCACTGTGCGCATTTCGCATTTTGTTTCTTTTCCATCTTATCCGAGGTCCGCAGATCAACGCAACGAGGACTGAAATTGACGGCAACGAAGTCTTGGAGGAGGTAAGCTGCTTTTCTTAGTTTGTTTTTCATTTTTAGGTAATATTTTATAAATTCACGAGATTTTTTCCAAATTGCTACCTAAAATAAGGTAATTTTTTTAATTCCGGCAAAATCTCGTTGGAATTTTTTAAAAAACCACTTTATTTTTAAAAATACTTTACGTGGTTTGATTCGTATGAAATTTTTTAACGGTGTTGCGCATGTTTGAGCGTCTTTCGGACCTCTGACATTACTCTTGGTGCGTTTTTGTTGAAAAAATCTTAGATTCCAGGGGACAGTCAACCAAAAGGTGATTTAATCTTTATTCGCAAAGAAAACCTTCTCCACCATCAGTATTTACAACGAATTCGAAGAAAATCACAAAGGAATCGCCGTTTTGAGTCAAAATGCGAAAACTTTTCGCTCAAGACTTATGACATTCGGAAAGATAGTTCAGGTCAAATTCAAAGGCATTTCGAAGAGGTTGGGACAGAGACTTGGGCATACACGTAGTGATCCACAGAACACATCGACTTTAGAAGGGGGATTTGTCTCGGTTTAGGCACTCAAATTGGATAAAACTGGGGGAATTCGGAGAGGAATTACTGCAATCTACTGTTCCTTATGATTTTTACTGGATTTCCCAGAAATCGCTACAATTTCGTCAAAAAAAATTCGAAAATTTCCAAAGAAAGCAATTTCAGACCAGACCAAACTTTAGAAAGTGCTGTAAGACTTGAAACACTGCCCATAAGCTAGCACAATCTCCATAGATGACTATAATATTTTTTAAAATTTACAGTGAAATAAAAAAATTCAAAATTTAAGACTACAACGTATTATGTTGGAAGAATGATATATTTACAATTTGATAATGCTATTAGGACCTGTAAAAAGTTGGACTTGATTTGTGCGTTGAGGTGTTAGTCGATTTCCATGGGGCCTTTCTTGGCCGGGAGGCGGATCCCATTCGATGTTGTGGGCGAATTTTCCTCCGTGGTTAGGTTCTTGATCGAGTTCCAGAATCGTGAGAAGACTTGTGTAGTGTTGTTGCCGACAGCCCTGGCAGTGTTGGGGACCGACCCTCCAGTTATTTCCGAGACTCGGCGGGTGAAGAATGAACGGCGAGTTCCAGGGTTGAGGTTTTGCTCTAAAATTTTGAAAAATTGTAAATTTTTGTTTTATTCTAATAGTGAATGTAGATGAAAACACCTTGAAAACAATTCTTTCTACCTTTTATTTCTTTTTCAGTTCAGATTGGAACACAAAACATCGATTTGGGAATAAAAATCAGAAATTTTGCCTAGTACAATATAAAATTTTCTCGAAAACTTGAAATCAAACAATTTTTCCCTTTTAATTAGATTCTAGGCCCGCGAAAAAAACAATTTGTAGGCATTCTCCGTCAAAACTGTTCATTACCATTCGACATTTTCCTCCTTGAATTTGGGGATCCACATTCAAAAAGTGCTTCCTCCGCCCTTTCGACCGGATAATTCAAGGTCTTTTTCTCTTCCCTGTCCAATGATTCTGCTAATGCCATGGGGGTAAGCCATTCCTGAGGGATCCATTTATCCAAAAATGGGATAGAATTTGAGACATTTGCCAGTCGATTTACCCATCCTGGGACCTCAGTTCCAGTGAGTTCTCGGGCAAATTCTGCTGTGAAATGATTGCAGTTCTTGGTGATCAGATGATATCTGAAATTTAGATGGCATTAGAGCTACTTCCACTCATTAATTTTTCTAATACGTCAAGAAATAAAAATTTTAGGTACCTAAAATAACATTTAAGGTAAAATTCTTTCAAAAACTCTTACAACAATTATTCAATGGTCTCAAAACGTCGTCAACCTCTTACCTGTCGCCTCTGAACTCGTCTCCCCAACTTTTGACCAGTTTTTCGACCGCTTTTTTGGTCAAACTCGTCTCGCCTATGAGAATACTCTCCCTGAATTTAAAGTTATCTCCAAGCTCTTCGGCATCCTGTGGTTCGTTATGGAATATGCCGGAACAAGGGAATTGATGTCCTCCATAAGCGTATTCTGAAAAATGGGCATAAGTATCTCGGATTTTAAACTTTTATGTTATGAATAATATCTAGAAGTAAAAATTGACGTCAAAATGAGCAAGACCGCTGTAGACACCGAGCACTCTAATTTTTATGGTCTTATCAGCAGCTTTGGATAAAAAATCTAAGAATTTTAAGACCTTTCGTCAACTTTTTGTCATGGATAATATCAAAAGATATCAAAACTCCAACAAAACCTTCCGAAATATCCAAAACGAAGATAAAATCCAACCAGAAATCCAAGCTCATTCTTTTCTATCAATCTAAATGAAGAAAAAAAACAAAATTACTTACCAACACCATGAACTTCCACACCAGAATGGAAGATGCCAAATCCAATGGGCGAAGCATAGTCATTCAGCCAATACATGTCATAAACATTCAATCGGACAGGGACAGGCATTTTGAGGATTGGGGATGGCTCTAAATTCTACAAATCCAATCCGACTACGAGCACCAAAGCATGAACTCTGAAAAAAACTGGTTAATTGGAACGAGTAATTAAAAAAACCCGTGCGTGCAAACGAATGTCAGGGATCGCCCTCAGGCTAATTGTCATGGGTAAATAAGCGCGGACCTATAAACAGAGCTGCGTAATGTTTTTCGAGATTTGATAAAGCTGATGGACAAAGTGTAATATTCGTAAGGAAAAAGGTTATAATTTGATCAAATTTTGCACAAAGATATATAAATGCGTGGCCAACATTATTATACGTCCAAAATTGTTCAAAGACTTTGTTATCATGTTAAAAATGACAGTACATTCTGATGTTGTACTAGGTAACTAAAACCGTCGAAATTCAAAGAAAAAATTGGTTTTTTACAGCGAAGGAAGCCAATTTCGTTTGATGACAGTGTAATACCGCTTTGTACAAAATTTCAGGTCGATTGAAAAACAAATAGCCGAGATATATAGCTATATCTTATCCACGACCTGGTTTCCAATTTACAAAATTGCAAAAAATGATTAAAAACTGTACCTCATATAAAAAAAAGGTCATAAATAACCGTTAATTAAATTTACAAAAACTTATACGCAAAATATTTAGTCGATATCCGGTTTCCCAACTGGAAAAAATTAGATGTTACACATGATAAAATTTGAACAAAAATGCGGTTTAAAAAGAGACTCAATAACCACATCACATGACACTGTTGCCTCCACCCCTCTCGCAGTCCTCCGCAACCTGAACTGAGAACATATTTAAAAATTCTCTCAGCTAACATTACAAAACAAACGATCGACAAAAGTCTGCGGGTTGCTCAGCTTTGTTAGAATCGGAAAATTAGTATTCGAAATGAATCATCTTAGAAAAAGAACTGCGATCGATTCGGAATGGAACCCTCTCTCTCTCTTTCGTTTTAACTGTAAAAACCTCCGGGAAATTGAAGAGAACTGAAATGAACCTATCAAGGATAATATACGAACGAGATATCAGCTGGTTGCAAGCGCGAAAAATTGATTGGATTTAACGCTCCATAAATTATGCAGGCCCCAAATTATACATCAAGTCGGGTGGGACGGATATTTCGAGGAATTATAACGCGCAACCCCTTAAAACACAATGCCAGGATCTCTTGGCATCCAATGTTTTCGTGGCGGAGCGCGAAAATTAGCATAATGCTTTTCCGTTTTCTACAGAGTAAGCTTGGAATCGTAAAATCGGGCGTCCAACAAACTTCTGGAGTCGGGGGGAATAAAATTTTTTATCGAATTTGGGGCCCGGATTTTGCGTGGAAATTGCCTATCAATTTGGAGTGCGGATTTCCGCGGAATTCCGAAGAAAAACTAAATTTTTACGATCCGAAAAGATTTGTTATATCCGTAATATCCTTTGAAGGGTCGTAATCCACAATGAGCTTTCTTTTCTTTTCTCCTTTGTTACGATTCTTGCAGAAATTCCGATTTTTTTGTAAATTTTTTGATGAATCATATAATTTTTGTTGTGAAATTACTAAGTAGTACTACATTTTATACGGTGATTGAAAAATTATCTTCCTAATAGAACTGTCTTACGATTCAAACGGTCATAAAACTGATTTTGCCACAAAAGTTGGGACTGTTTTAAAATTTCCTCATTTTAGTCAGTAAAATTTCGAAATTTTCGAAAAATTTCGTTTTTATTAGCTAAAATACGAAATATTTTTTTAGTCCAAGGAATTTTCGGGCCATTTGGAATAGTATTCACCATTTCCCGAGCAAACAAATCAAATAAATCCTGCGTAAAATCCCGGTTTGTTTCCGGTCATTGGGGGTATTGAATGACATATTTTATTCAATCTTCTTGCAATGAATTTGGAGTAGCCGCTTGTTTTTCGTTTGGACAAGACTTTGAGAGCGTTTTGGAAAAGGTGTACGGGCTTTGAATGGGCCAGGAGCTTTCGTCTTGAAGGTGAAAGTTATGATGGTCTAGTGTAATATTGGAGGTGCTTTGTTGTCGTTTATGGTTTTAGTTGGTAGGAAACCAGGTTTCAACAGATAAAGAAGGATCTCTTTTACATTTTGGGCAATTGTTTTATAAAATACGAGAGTTTAAAATAATTTTTTAACTCGCGATGTCTAATCTCATGGATAATATCGGAAAACCCTTCGAAAAGGCTGCTAAATCATCGGAAAGCATGGCAATCATAACATCCCGATCTTTGACCATCCTTTTTCTCGCAAAGAGCGCCAAGAATTCGTTGAGTTTATGGCCAGGTTGTGGCCTTTTCCTCCCTCGTTTCGCGATCGGACCGGGGCTTTTTGAGTGGGCGATGGGAGAAGAAAGAGAAGGCGAAAGAAGCACAACCAGCTTTCGGGAGGTATTGGCATTTGATCGGAGGCATAAGCCAAGCCTTCCTCTCTCGCATAATGAATAAGAATTTTGCATTAAACGCTACCTTGATTTTGCGGCTCTTTCGGAGGGAACGGGTTTTGGTTTGTTTTTGGTGTCGTATTGTAATCGGAGCTTGATCCGTGCGGTTTAGATGCGATTTGGGGCTTGTTTTCGTAGATTAGAATAGTCATTTGTCGATTTGGAGATTAAAATTAGGGAAATTATTTTATACTTAGTCATCAGATTTTATTTTTGAAATTCGTAGTCCATGTGCAATATGATTTGGTTTATGCTACAAGGAAGGTCTTAATTTAGTCACAAATGTCGCAAAAATTCCATTTCAACCACTTTCAGCAATTGTTATTATTTTTTTAAAATTTGTTATCCAAAATTAAGATGTTTTATGGAGAATTCCGCCAAAATTACTCTCTAGATTGCCTTTATGCTTTTCCTCATGTCGCCAACGGCCGATTCCTTGTTTATCAGATCGTTTCACACAATTTCCACCACAAAAATTATTGTTTTCATCTAAAAACACCTTATTTTAGACCCAAACCTTCTAAAGACTGCCTAAAAGTTTCCTTGATTCAATTTCTTTTTCTTTTTCGCTCCTCAAGCGTCAAATTTGACGCTTTACTTAATACTGTGTACAAAGCCCAGCTGACTCATAATCGTCTTTTGTAAGAATCGAAAAGAAAAACATCTCTAAAAGACCCGAAATTCTGTACAAAATCTACGCATTTCATTGGAAAAATGTCGTTTGATTTGACATTTGGGCTGAACAAGTCTTGAAAACTTAATTTTGATTTGAGAAATACCTAGCGCACTTGGGAAATTACCTGATTTTAGAAAAAATTATCTTACCTTAGGTGATTTTTACTAAAAATGTTCAATTTTCTGGTTAATTAACAAGGAACAGCCGTTCCCTGGCCATTATTTTTCTTCTTGGCCAATGTTTCTGTTGATCTCTCGTAAATTCCCAAGGATTTATTTACTTTTCCCTTGGGGTCATTTGTTGTCCGGACTAATTATATGTTTAAAATAAGATGATTTTTTGGTATTTTTGTGTAAAAAAAGACTAGTCTGAGGTGAAATGATATGAGGAGACTATTGTTGAGCAGTATTATACATTGTCTGGGATTTATAGTAAAAAATTATATTGTAATTGTAATTTTTTTGCCTAAAATAAGGTAAATCATCCTGAAATTTGATAAAAACTCTGAAATTATTGGTATTAAAATATCCGTGGCTGTGCGTAGCACCTTTAAAGCTTCGTTTTAAACTGTATCAGATATAAAAAAAGCTAAAAATTA
Source organism: Bursaphelenchus mucronatus (assembly GCA_025436335.1). Lineage (NCBI taxonomy): Eukaryota > Metazoa > Nematoda > Chromadorea > Rhabditida > Aphelenchoididae > Bursaphelenchus > Bursaphelenchus mucronatus. Next base: position 10,464,723 of record CM046360.1, read on the forward strand.
CCTTATTTTAGTCTTCATCATGACCCATCTTATCCAAGATGGGTTCTCGGTGAACGACGCCCGTTGGAAGTTGGGCGTCTACATCACCGACCTCCAGGCCTCACGTGAGATCGATGTGAAGGGCGATAGTGCCTTGGGGCAAGTCATGTCGCAACTGGTCGGTGAGATCAGAGATACCCGAGACTGGTCGGATCACGCGTTATGGTGGCCCGACCGTCGCCGCTGGCTCAAACACACCAGAAGTACGCTGGATCAGGTCGGAGTGAACAGCACACACTATTTGGAGTTCACACCAATGCATAAGGAGACTCGGTAGGGCAAAATATCCAAAAATTCCCAAAAAATGGTCTAAAACAATATAATTTCCTCATCTGACCTCAACATGTTTTAGTGTCGAGCTTCCCGACGGTCAAATTATCACTCCACATCTCGATTTCTCCGTCCCCGTCCTCAAAGTGGTCAAAAAGTTGGCCGCTGAGTTGGGAATTCGTCATCCAGTCGAGCTCTCCATCAAACGAGACATCCCCGCAGATGTGCTCAAGAAGGGCGCTAACATCGAATCCGACAAGCCGGCCGCAATTTCCGCTGCGAAACCGGGAGAAGAATCGATTGGCCCCGGAACGATGAGGACATTGAAGCCAATTAGAGCCGGAACGATCAATAATACCGCCAGACAGCAATCCCCTTCGATTGCTGGGACCTTAGGTAAGATTATACGATGGAACTTCAATCTAAATTCCTAAATAGGACAAAAAATTGTAAAAGAAACAAAAAAGAATGAAGGTGGAATCGAACTGACTCATCAAGTGCTTCGTCGCTTAACTTGTCAGATCGGACGGGATACCCTTTTTGCGTTCGGTTTAGTACGAATTGTTAAAGTTTCCCGAGTAAACACAAAAAACGAAGAGGGAGTTAGAGAAGAAGAGAAATGTGCTACCCCAGTTCAAAAGTTGTTAGTGATTGTCTTACTAGCAGTTCTAAAGCATTTTGCGTTGCTATATACAGCCTAATTTGAGGTTAGTCGCATTCTCAGCCCTTTGAATGTGGCTGAAAAGTGAAATTTTGGAATGTCCGGCGGTTTTGCAGGACAAATATCACTTGAAGTGGATAGATCGCGTGCTTTATGATATTATAGTGATTATTTTGGCGGTTATTGTCTGTCGAATTATCAAAGACGTGTTCTTATTACATTAGAAATGTTATGCAGCACTTTTTTTTAGTACTGAAATACTAAAATTCCCACGTTTTAGGTCCCGGCCACTCGTTCAATGCCTCCGAGATCGGCACCATGCCCAGAGCCGGCACCTTGCCTCGGGGCATGAGTCCCGGCCCAGCCGCTTATCGGGAAGCGGTTGGTCGAACCCCGGAGCCCGGACTCACCGAACCCCTGGATGCCGACGAATTCGACCCGCGTTTCGTGCATTCGCCACAAACTCGACCAAGCCGTGACGCGTTTCGACCGCAAAGTTTGGTCGAAAAGGCGGCACTAAATCGCGGATGGCTCGACTCCTCTCGCTCGCTGATGGAGCAAGGAATTTGTGAGGGCGATCTGGTGGTGTTGAGATTCAAGTTCCTGACTTTCTACGACCTGAACACCAAATACGATCCCGTTAGAATCAATCAAATCTATGAGCAAGCCAAGAATTCGATTCTGCTGGAGGAAACGGAGACCACAGAGGAAGAAGCCAACTTGTTCGCTGCATTACAGGTGAGATTAGAAGCTAATTAGATAGATTTTGTAAGGAATTCATCAGAAAATGACTAAAAAATGGGAAAAAATTGATTTTTGGACTATTTTTGTCTAAAATAAGGTCAAAAATCTCTTATAAAGTCCGATTTCCTCAAGGTCTTAACTTGTATTTTCTTTCTAGCTCCAAGCAACCCTCCAACGACAATCTCCAGAACGGGAAACCCCGGAAAGAGATGCTGTGGACATTATGTTAGATGAATTGGAACGAACTCTGGATGCCAGTGCCACGCTTCAACGTCGCGATCTGACTCAAGTCCCGGAGATTGCGGACTATCTGCGCTATTGCAAGCCAAAGCGAATGTTCAAGACCTTCAAGCGTGCGTATTTCGTCTTCCGCGACCTGTATTTATACATGTACAACAGTGCTCAAGAGACGAATGCACGTCCGCAAGCCGACTACAACTTGAAGGGATGCGAGATTGGCCAAGAAGTCAATGTCTCAAAGGCCGTCTATCACATCAAGATTCAAGTGCCTACAGCGGAAGGAATGACCGATCTGATTTTGAAGTGTGACAATGTAAGTTTAGGTCGAACGATGAAGGAAAGTTTTGAAAAAATGGAGGAAATAGCTAGTAATAGATAGAATACGACCTATTCTCTGTTCTGGAAGCAGATACGGGTAAAAAATGGAGGTAGACACTAGAAAACGACAATTTTCGCCTAAAATAAGGTCCAAAAAGCAACAAATGACCTTAAATCAGCTAAAACTAAGTCGAAATATATGCTTTTGCTATCAACATGTAACAAATTGAATGAAGAATACAGTAGGATACCCCTAAATGACTTTGATTGTCTTTTAGGAGCATCATTTCGCCAAATGGATGGCGGCTTGTCGTCTTGCTTCCCGCGGAAAAACAATGGCCGATGCCGGCTACACAACCGAAGTAGAGAATATCCGCAAGGTCCTCCAAATGCAGGCCACCCCCAAGGATCAGAATGGGCAAGCCCGACAGAAACGAGCTCCATCTGTCCAACTTCCCAACGACTTTATTGTGGAGGACTTTGTTGCCCAACGCTACGTCAAAAAAGCCCGATCCAAGCAGAATCTGCAACAACGAATCGCGGATGCTCACAATAATGTCAAAACGTTGTCCTCGACGGAAGCCAAACTTCAATACATTCGGACCTGGGAAGCCTTACCGGAACATGGCCTACATTACTTTGTTGTGCGATTCCAAGGCGCCAAAAAGAATGATCTGATCGCCATTACTCATAACAGGTTGATGCGGATCAACCCGGACAATGGGGAGATCCTCAAGACCTGGCCCTTCAATCAAATGCAGAAGTGGCATGTGAACTGGGAGATCCGACACATTAAGGTAGGCATGGAGAATATAAAGTGGCATTCGAGGGGGGTTTGGATGCAAACACTAGAGGATTTTGATCATTTTAGATAGAAAATTACTCGCAGTTTGATCTTGGATATGAAAAAGTATGCAACGTATTGATTTTTTAGTCGAAATTTGAAAAACATTATATTGTAGTAGCTCAAATGTTAGCTCGCCAAAATTTTATAGGGAATTACAGGCGGATTATAACTTTTTTAGATAATAAAGGAGGTTATTTTCAGTTTAGACAGTAAAAATTGGCAAACAAACCGTATCACACTTCAAAAACAGGAAATCTTGAGATTTCCCATCTAAAAATTAGAAAATTTACCCCTTTTACCCATTTTTCTTCCAGATTCAACTCGACAACGAGGAAATCGAGTTCAAGCCCCTCTCCGCAGACTGCAAAGTAGTCCATGAGTTCATCGGAGGCTACATTTTCGTCTCTCTCCGCTCCAAAGAACAAAATCAACAGCTGGACGAGGAGAAATTCCACAAACTCACTGGAGGATGGGGATAATTCGACGCAAACTCGATTGAAACATAATCAGAGAACAATAATCTAGTCCTTTCTATGGTGCTGCCTTAGATTTCTGCCATTTCCGCCCACTAACATTCAGTTTTCACAATTTTTCTACCAATTTACCTTGTTTTAGTGTAAATACCCGACTCTCCTCAGTTGTTCGTGTCTTATTCTTCACAAAAAGGTTGACAAAAAATAAATTTTATTGTTATACAGACTTTTGTTTGGCTGTTTTAAGCTGTTTTTGAACAATAAAAAAGCGGATTTTGTATCAGCACCTATTACAATATAAAATTGGCTACAACTGTGGGAAAATGACAGAAAGGCTAGCTAAACTTCTTTTGTATAGCACCTTCAAGAAACTGCCGACATTCTGCGACTGTTTCTTGTACAATTTTGGAGAAAAATTCACTTTCACGAACCAATTCTCTGCGTTCCACCACGAAAACAAAATTTGAAACGAAATGCCAACAGAACAGCTAAAACTCGGATTTTTTGTCGGAGAAATCTCCGGTCTAATATTAGCTTTCGAAACGCCCATAGTTTTTACCCCTTCGTCATTCGTTCCACCTTTTTCACCACCGATTATATTACACTTGCCATAATGTAAAATGTAATCGCATAAAAACGCTCCGTTTGCAGTTTAATGCCTATTTCGGGGGTGTTTATGACTCCACCGCTATGGCAACCGAACTTTTGAACGTAAAGGGCGTGCAATTAGAGAGATGAGAGTTTACAACGCGCAATAATCTTGTTTTAGGTATAAAATTGTAGTGTATTCGCGAGTTCGTGCATTTTGACAGTTTTCCGCCTTCTCGAAAGGATGTAGTTGGTTGGTTTCAGTGTTCCGCACGAAATGAGTGCCTTGGATGAAGGCGACTTTGATGAATTTGGAGGCAACAACGACTTTGATGGGAATGAAGAGATTGACGAAGATGTTTTGCTTGGAATTGATGAAAATCCGACCGAATCCGAGACGCTGAACACCAGTCAAGAGTGTGAGGACGAGGAGCAGTTGGATTATGACGAAGACGAGGAGGAAGAGAAGAAACCGAGGGATAAATTTGAGTCCGAAAGGAAACCGACTACTACAATATCAGAGGCTCCAAAACCGGATGTTGCGGCAAAGACTGAGGTCAAATTGGACGAAACTGGAGATAGTAAGGTCGTGGAGAGCAAGCCTGTGCCAAGCACACCACCAGTTAAGAATGGATCAGTGAAATGTTATGTTAATCCGAAATTTAAGGGTCGGCTACCTTGTAAGTCTCTTTTTGATATTTCCTCTTCGATTTTTAGATGAGAGATTGATTTTGAGAGCACAGCAATCTCTTCTTCTTTCTGTCCGTGCTAAAATTGGATGGCAATTTCGAATTGCCTTGAAAATAAATCTATTTTTACATTAGCATACCTAAAATAATATGTTTTTTGTCAAAAAATTACGATATTTCAGTTAATGTTGGTCCACGCCCTCTAACCACCTTACCACCTCCTCCAGTGTTCCATGTACCGCCCACTAATATTCATGCACCTCCTTTTATTCCTATGCAACAAGCTCCCGTGCCAATTATGCGCCCGCTTCTTCCAGTTGCTCCAGGACAAACAGTAGTCAGTCAATTCGTTCCTTCAGTGCCGACAAGTGGCCCATTAGCTCAAGTTGTGCAAGATCATGATGGGACAATTAGATTCAGAGCCATGATTCCACCTCCAACTCAACCTAAAGTTACTATCGCTCGAGCTGGCCATGTTGATCAAGGGCCAAAAAGCAATTGGGATAGCAACGTAGAGGACTTCCTGAAGAGGACGCAAGCTTGTAAGTACTTTTGATTTTAGGGTTTTGGTTGGATTTTTTGGATATTACACTTGATGGATAATATAAAATTATGAATTTTTGATCTAAAATCGTGCTGATTTTGATATTTTCAGCAAAAAGACGTCGATCCCGGTCGTCCTCAAGGTCCTCATACTCATCCAGAAGCAGATCATCATCTTATTCATCATACAGCAGGTCCTCGCGATCACCAAGTAAATCAAGGTCCAGGTCACCAATACGATCAAGAAGCAAGTCGGCCAGTAAAAGGGGTCGCAGAAGATCCTCTCCAAAACGCAGTCATCGACGAGACACTCGAAGATATCGAAGAGACAGCCGAGAAAAAGACCGTCAACCTTATAGACCAAGAAATGATCGGCCGAGGCCAAAAAGAGACGAAAGGAAGACTCAAGAAGAGAAAAACACAATTGAATGTGCTGAAGCATTGGGCCTGGATCAGGAGTATGTCAAGAAGTTGGAAGAACAGAAGAAATTGCGCGAAGAAATGGCCAAAAGAAAGTATCGAAGAGACGAAAAGGACACAAAGAATGAGACAAAAGTAGTCGTGGAAGTCGAAAGACCCAAAAGAAAGCAAAGCACACCCGACCAGAAACTCAAACCCTACCTGGCAGTGGTGATCCATAACCTAACGAACCTCAGCGACGCCTACAAACGCGTGAAATTGATTGCGAACGCCGTGGGGCCCACCAAGGTTAGTCGAGGAAATGGTTTTGTTTTTGATTATTTTGAATTTTTATTGAAGAATTTGTTAGGTTATATGTCGTAGAGCGTCAGAATGGATCTGAAAATGGTTTTGAGGATATATATTTTAGCTTTTTGTCGAGTATTTCATCGAATTTTATATTGACTTAGTTAATTTTTATCAATTTTTGACGTTTTTTATTTTTTACTTGAATATTTGAGTATTTCCTGAAGTATTATGATAAAATAAGGTCTTATATGGCGTTATCTTGTAATGCGGCTTCTTGTTTCAGCGAAAGTCATTGGAATTTTACTTGAAATTTGAGGTTTTTGGTGTTTTAGAAGGTTTTTAAGTTTTATCGATTTCTCAAAAGATTACAATGATTTTTGTTGGAATATGAGCTTGAACTGATATGTTATTGTCTTCGGTGTAATACAAATGCAGTATATCGGCTTTTCCGATGCGTATTTATCGATTATTTTATATTATCTTTGAGAGAGATCTGACATTTTTTAAATTTTTGTTGTTTTTTAATGTCTAACTTCTTTTTTCCTTTATTTTATACGTCATATGCCATCTACAAGAGTTGTAGAAAGGAGTTTTATTTTCTTTTCTATTCAATTTTGATTTTTTAACCACATTTTTTGTCAATTTTGACCCCGATATGAATCAAATTTTCTCAAAAAGAAATGTTGATTTATCTCGTGCACCGTGCCGTCCGTCAAGAAGTCTTTGAGTACAAAGAAGATGACGCTGTTTCCTTTATATCTCAATAAGTTTTGTTGGTTTTTAATCAATGTTTGATATCAAATCGAGCTCTTTGATCAACACCTTATTTTAGACAAAATTTGATGAAATTTAATTTTAATGCTGATCAAAGGGTCGATCCGTATCTGCGATGGATCAGTATTGTATGATCAGCCCTTGTGTCATGTCTAGTCAATTTATCTCGAATATCCGATCTTTTTTGCATTTGATCTCAAAGTCTATGAAATTTTACTGGTTTTTTTCGATTTCCTGGTGATTTCACTATTTATATATCGAATATCCATAATATATCAAAAAGGATTTGTTGTAATATCATACAGTCTTGGTATACCACCCATCTGAGTAAAGGATTTTACCAAAAAACAATTTTTGGGACCTTATTTTAGGATGCCTGGTATACCAAGAAATGCTTTGCATATCGAATGAGGTTGATCCAAAAGGATTTTATTTGGTTTATAATGCATTTTAAATACCGTTTTGAGTATCCTTAAATGGTAATATTAGTGTATTTATTATTTTTTTACAATAAATACCCCAACGGATTCGGCAGCTAATAATGCCTCGATTATAACTGCGAAAGAACGTGGTGTTGACATGAAAGGAGTAACAGAGTCTGGTGAAGGTAATGGTGTTTGGTTGGGGGTAGTTTTGAGGCAATCACAAGGTGAAATTTTCACAATTCCAGATTTTTTGCCCAAAAAAGTTGTTTTCAAAAAAGTTTCCATTGAAAACTATCATTTTTGGTTGACGAATTGCAATATAAGCACGTATAATCAATTCTACTGCATTTTGAACATGTTTCAGCTAAAACTTGTTCGATTTTCAAAATAAAATTACATTATCCATGTTTCAGAAGGTATGGCAGACTTCGGACGACTCAATCAGCGTCATATTCGAGAGCCATGAGAACGCCAAGAAGTTCATGTTACAGTATCATATGTAAGTTGCATTTTTTGGTCAATTTTTTGTTAGTTTGGGATTGAAGTCAGGGCGCAGCTCGCGAAGTTTGAATTTTGCGTATTTTTGTGTTCAAATAAGTGGAAGATAATTCAAACGGAAGATTCAAGGTCTTAGAGCCGTATAAAATAATGTTAGTAGGTTTTTGTCATCTAGGGCGCAGCTCGCGGAATTCAAAATTTCCTAGGGCGCAGTCTGCGGATTGAAAAGTGGGTTTAGGTTGCAAAATACATCGTTTTATATTAAGTTGCCTAATTAATCGCATTTTCAGGAAATCTTTCAACGGAGTCACATTGGACATTGGCCTCGAAAAGGTGTTCCTCAACCTGAATGCGATCCCATAAATGTACACCAATAATTTTTGTCGATTTTGCACTGTAAATCAGTTTGTTGTAATCTATCGTTTCAAGTCATTCTTTGTTTGTAAGTTTGAAATTTACAGTTGATATTGTCCTTTAGAAGTTTTTTTGGGTTTGGGGTATCTAAGGTAATGTTAAGGTGTTTTTAGTATGGGGGTTGTGTTTATAGCGATACTAGAAGGAGCTTAGTATATTTTGCGGTATTTGGAGGGACATTTGAGGATCGAAAATTAAGATTTTTGGAAATTTTTGCAAAATTCTGAAGTTTTATGGAGAATTTTTGCAATTTCTGGCCGAATTCCTGGATTTCCAACAAAAATTCAACGATCAATAGCGACTACAGGCTGCTAGAGAAAGCTTTAGCCTTGAATCTTATCAGTCACCCCCCAATTTTCAGGGATTCTCACATCTCTTTGTTATTTCCGCACTGTGCATTCATAATTCTTACTTTTTCTATTTTTCTGCGGGCTACTACGGTTATTTTTTCAATTTCAAACTTTGTATTCTCTCGTTTCGTTATTACTTCTAACTATTAAACGTTTCTTTCTAGTTGTTTTGCTATCTTTTTACGGATATTATACTGTAATCTCATTTTAAAAAAAAGTAATAAATTTAATTATTTTTTGATGGAATTTGGTGTTGAAATATGTTCGTATATACAGCGTCAGGTCTGAAAATTTTATTTTGAATTTGAAATCACCGAAAAATTGAGTTTGGACATTGTTTTAGAGCAATTATATTACACATGACATTTTGAGGTCGAAAATTTTAAAAAAATACGGATTTATGCAAATTTTCTGCATAATTATTAATAAAATTTATAGTTTTTGTCTTTTCTATGTTTAAGGTACTCTAATGAACATTAGTTTTTGCCAAATTATAGTATTCATGACAGTAATACCCTAAAAAAAATCAAAATATTCAAAAATCAGAAATTTATGCAAATTTACATATTGTTAGTAAATAATTGGGAAACCAGTTACTCCGTCTTTGATTTGCCCGAATATTTGGCCAGGAAGAACTGCAGGAACAGGACCGCATACGAGGCGTAAATCCCATATGCCAAGTACAAATTCTGTAGCGTTTGTTGACAGGGCAGATGTAGAAGGTGTTTGGCGATGGTCGCAGAGAACGAAACAAGTAGTCCAACGAACATTTGGATCAGCTGAACGGAGGTCACGAACTTGGCCACACCTTTCGGGACTTTGAAACCGGCGCTCATCAAAGCGTAGTAGCTGTACATAAAACTGAAAAATGAAAAGTTAATGCAAAAGGATGTGAATTTTGATGCGAGTAGTTGATAAATACGCTATGTAGAGTATTTTGAGACCGTGACGACTATGATCGAACTATTAGTTCAGAAGTTATGATCAATTTCCCCAACCTAGTTCAATATATTGATGATAATAAAAGTTGGTGGCAAAATGAAGGTGCTATTGAGATTTGTATAGGCAATAAGTGTCAGTATGCGATAACAGATGCAAGTGGTAATATCATGAGACCATGACGGCTCTGATCTAACTATTAGTTTAGAAGTTGTGATCAATTTTTGTCAACCTACTCCAATATATTGACATAGGTCGAAAAACGACGTATTTTCTGCAGAAAACAGACATGGCAAATAGGGCCCTAAGCCCGGCCCGAAATTTTTTTTTCGAATCCCGGCCCGGTGAGGTTTACAGGCCCGGCCCGGTAATTTTTCAAAATTAAAAAAAAATCCCGCCGTTTTCCTGATTTTGGCATTATGTTTTTCAATACTTTGGAGTAGCCAAAACAAAAAATAAATGCTACTACGTTGTTCGCAGCAGGGGTGGTCACGGGCCGGGCCTTTTTAAAAAAAATGCAAAAAATTTCAAAAAATCATCAAAAACAGATGATTCTTCGGGAAAAACTTGTGCATAACTTCTACCATTTACCCTCCAGGCATGTGTCATTTACACATTTTATAACAACACTTCTTACGCTCCACGAAAATACCATAATTCCCCCAGAAACCCCGTTCCCGCTTACCTATGTGCGATAAAATTCATTCCCATGAACCATCGGCCCATTCCCAAAACCTCGGAGCCGGAATGAAAGGTGTACACCAGCACGGTGCAATGATGATAGCAGTGCAAAAAGGTCAACGGTCGCTTTTTGAGGGCCAAAAACACGGTGTCGCCGAGTTCGACAATCTTGGAAATGGCGAAAAAAAGGTACCAGTGAGCCGCCACGGAGCTGGGCTCGTACCCAAAGCACAGAGATTTGTGGATCCCGTGGTTGGACAGGGTGGAGACAAGCTCTTCCAGGGTGCGGATTGTGCTGAAAACAAAATTATTGTAATTTTTTTTATTTTGACCGGATTCCTGAGTCTCACCACGAAAACTTGATTTTTTGGCATTCTGCAATAAGCTGTAAAAAAACACCTAATTTTGGTTGCCGGGTCTATATCTTAATGTGTTATTGTATTACAAAGTCAAATGGAAGGTCTTCGAAGCTTGTTGCAGAATGCCAAAAAATCAGGACTTTGCGGTTAGACTCAAAATTCCCTTAAAACTAGTTTTTTGAGGCCAAAAAGTTTCAAAATAGATGAAAGACGTATTTTACCCCAAAAACCTACCCCATTATACTAAACACCGCTAATCCCCCGTTCCACGCCACCAACGTCCATTTTAGCCTCAGCGGTTTCCTCGTCAACATGTACTGCTGCAATCCCAACACAATGGCAATGTAGAGAAGCGAGAGGTGGATGGTGTAATGCCAGTAATCCATGAAGAATCTGACGATTTTCTCGTGCGGAAGGCCGTGTTCGAAGGGGAGCACCACTGAGGGCGTGTATGGGACGTGGAGTGAGCTCATCGGATCTGCTTGGATCCTAAAATACGCAAAAACTTAATTTGAAGTGAGATTTTAAAAAATGGCAAATTATAAAGTTTGATTTTTTTGGTCAAATATGGTTGTGAAATAGCTATAATTACTCAGTAAACACATGTTTCACACTTAGAAATTACTACAGTAAATCTTGGCTTATGTTCCATTTTAGCGCAACTGGTTAGCCATCGGACTGAAAATCGAACGGTCGAAGGTTCGAATCCCGCTTCCGGAAAGTCTCAGAAATTGGGTTTTAAAACCTTTTCTCATTTGTTTTTGGAGTGCATAGTATTATTAGTAACCTGCGAAACTATTTTCAAACGAATAAATAGTAAATATTTGCTCAGCTGTTCCAAAAACGCACAAAAAATTGTTGAATTTGAAATTTCTACCGACCTGGCCCTTTCTTCATCAACAAACAAGTCCACAATTGCCTCCATATTGTCTTTAGCACCTTCTCTCAGGCAATCCACAAAAAGTTTTGCGGAAAAGTTTCCGAAAACCGACCAGTTCCACCCAAAATAACAAAAATTTCGGGGAAAAGCAAAAAAAATCAGAATTCCAACCAAAAGTTGCGAATAATTTCTGGCCCGCGGCGCATGAATGGAGAGGGAGAGCATTTGGCGATGAATAACGGTGCAATGAGTCAAAAGTCCAGAGGGGTTTTGACCATTTTCGTTACGAAATTTTTGGAATCAAATGCAAGACAAATTAGGCGTTTATTGTGGTTTTATAATCGAATATGTGGGGTGGTATTGAGATTGGAATGACTATTCTAGGAAATTTTAGGATTGAAACACAATGCCAAGAAATTGAAAAAGCCCGGAAAATTTGAAATTTAAATTTTCATGTGATGTATTATTGGAAATAGTCTGAAAAGTTGCTGTGCATAGTAGAAAAGACCTCAAATTTGCTAAAGTAGCATTTTTGTGACATTTCTTAGCAATTACAACCATCTGCCAAAAGCCCGGGAAATTTGAAATTTCAAATATTACAGATGCTACCAGCTGGCCAGAAATGTTGTAAGAGCTAAAATGATTTTGAACATAATCTTAAAACAATTTTTAAGCAATGCCAACAATTTGCCAAAAGCCCGCGAAATTTGAAATTCAAAAATTGAAAGAGATCCATCCGGAAAGGCTGGAATTGGCCTAAAATTAAGTCTGAGTGTCCAAACAGTGAACCAAGTTTTTATGTAGATCCTTCGAAACCCCTAAGGCAACAAAAATTCAAAAATTTTAACAAAAAATTTCAAAAAATTTAAAAAATTTTGGAGAAATAAAAGAACTCATGGCCGGAAAATTCCTCCAGGAACAGAAGTCGGCATTCCGTGTCCTAGAAACCCTCCGAAAAATACAGGAATATTTGCATAAAATGAGGGGAAGTCTGCCCGAATAAATTTACGATTTTTCGGGCCAAATGACTTTTTATAATAGGAAAACATACTCAATATGGAATTTAAAGGAACGAAATGATCTTTGGAATAGCTGAGGCTTAAATATGAAGCTTATTTGGAGGTGAAAATTGCAAAAAAAGTTGAATTTGGAGATTTTACGGTGATTTTTCGGCCAAAACTTTAATTTCTTGAATTTAAATGCTCCAAACAGCTCCAAATTTGGCGCACATATTGCCCGTTGGCTAAAAAATGCCTAAAAATCAATGCCTAAAAATTTGCACAGTTTTTTGAGGTTTGCACAGTGCAAAATGCTTCAAAACTTTAGGCGCACCGTGCAAAAAGACAAAAATGCACTGTGCGGCGCGACAAAAAGTCTACGCACTTTTTAAAGTGCGTATTATACTCTAAATAGCTCATATTTTGATCCCTGAAAATTTTAGTTTATTGTATACAACGAAAGCCGAGATAGTGAACAATCTTTTGTGAGAGCACACAAAATGAGGAGAGGCGGTCAGAGAAAAAGCACTTTTTGCGATATCTCTGCCGGCTTTGATTGGAAAAAAATTATTTTTTGCATACATATTACACTTTACGATAGAAAGAGGCAAAAAAATTTTCATGTCAACATTCAACAATCTTTTCGCGAGAGAGCACGGAAAATGAGGAGAGCCGGTCAGAGAAAAACGGGGTTTTTGTTAAAACTTTTTGAATTCAGTATGAAAAAAATTGAGTTTTTATAGAAGTGTTAAGCAGCTCACTTGTAAAAAATGATGAAATTTTCAAAGTAAAAATTACAAAAAAAAGTGAAAATTTTGGAAAAATTCCAAATTAAAAATCTCGATTATTTCTGCAAAGCACGAGCTAAAAATTTTGTACACACCAGTCCGTCCGGAAAGTCGCTGGAGTGACTTTTGGCGTTTGCACAGTGCAAAAAAATCAGGGTGCGAGCGACAGCCAAAAAAAGCCTATTGCACGGTGCAAAAAGAAAAAATTGCACGGTGCAAAGGGAACTTTTTTTCGCACAGTGCATCACCCCACTTTCCGGACTTACTAATATCAGCTTAAGTTGTGCCAAAGTTTTGTGAGGACTTTATTTTTCGTCCAAAATCTTTGACAAAAAAATATTTTTAATTTTTTTTTTAAATTTTCAAAATTTGCTTACTCTTTTCAATAGCAAAAAATAAATTTAACAGAATCCCGTAAATTCTAATATTTTGTAGTTTAAAAGTCTTTGGCCGGTCTTTGCTCTAGTCTGCATTTAAAAAAAGGTTTCCTCCAAGTGGGCGGAATTTCAAATTCGAAAAATCTTCCGCCTTGTCGAATAATAACTTGTAAAAAAAACTCTTTAAGAAAGCAGAAGGTACAGACAAAAGAATACGGAGATGAGTTGTGGAGGACGAGATTGTTCTTTGCACCTGAAGGCAACAAACATTTTAAAGAAATTTACAAGAAAAATTTTCGAAAATCGACCGGTCGATTTTTCTAAAATTTATCATATTTGCTCTAAATGAGCTAAATATTTTAAGTGCTGAAAATTTGCAGGGACAGCCGAGATATTCAACAGTTTGGTGAGAGAGTACGCAAACTGCGGAGAGTGGTCAGAGAGAAAGCACTTTTGGCCATATCTTTGCCAGTTTCGCAGGGAAAAAATTGAATTTTTTGTGGAAATATTACCTTCCAATGTGTAAAACTTGTTGTGACAAAAATCGCAGAAAAGTGTCACATTTCGACCGAAAAATCTCTGTCGTTTGAGCAAAGCGCGAGTATGTATATGTTTCAAAAAAAAATTTTAAAATTGTCCCAAGCTTTATCAACATTTGACTGCAAATGACACAAAAAATCTTTAATAATCCAAAGCAAAGGTACTATTATACTATACACGTTTAGTAATGATAATCGCACCACGCGTGGCCCCGCGAACAATGGCCCGTCGCGAACTGGTGAGCGTTGCAACATTCGCGGACATCGTAAGGACCGTGACAATCCCTGTCGCACGGCGGCATTCGAATTGAACCGGGCACAGCTTGTTCGTCAGCTAAAGTTGTGAAATTTTTAGTCGTTGGACGTTGAGAGCAACTTTTCAATGAATTTAATTGTCAGCTGAAAGGGGAAGTGTTTGAAGTGCGACGCTCAGAATTTGATAAAACTTGGCCCAAATTTGCATTAATTTGTTCTGAGACAGATGCGAAATTTCTAGCCCACGCATAGTTGAAACGACCGAGATTTTTTGGTCGAAGCTGAAAAAATGCTACACGTTTTTCTGAATTTTCGCATGAAAAGCTTCTTACCTATTTCTACTGTAGAGGGTAATATTTCCACAAAAAATCAATCTTTTCCGCGCAAAACTGGCAAAGATACGGCCAGAAACTGTTTGTCTTTCTGACCGCTCTCCGCATTTTGCATACTCTCTCGGCCACAAAGACCGTTGAATATCTCGGCTCTCCTTGCAAAGCGCGAGCTAAAATTTTCAAGAATTTGCATATATGCGGCCGATCCACAAAATGTGTGCAAAATTTATCGAAAATCCAAGCGTCCCACTGCTTAGTACTAATCTATCCGGAGAGTCGCTGGAGTGATTTCCGCGACATGCACTGTGCGAAAACAAAAGTTCACTTCGCACTGTGCAAATTCTCGCCTTTTGCTTCGGATGTCGCTCGCACCCTGACCTTTTTCGCACAGTGCAAATACCAAAAATCACTCCAGCGACTTTAGTGTTATATTTTCATAAAGTGCATGTACATTTTTCTCTCTCGCACAGTGCATTTTGAACTTTTCCCACGCTTGTCGCCACCGCACAGTGAATTTCCCTCTTTTCGCACGGTGCAAACCTCAAAAAAGCCGTTTGCACTGTGCAAATTTCTGACGCCGACGCAGCGACGTGGTTGAAACTGGCATATGTCGCAGCGATATGTCGGTGCACAGTGCAAACATTAAAGAAAAGGTGAAATGCACGGTGCAAAATGGGGTTTTTTTTTGTGCACGGTGCGGAATGCGACGAAATGTCCGTGCACTTTATGCAAATATTTATAGAACACTTTCCTTACGAAATATACTGATTAATCGAATTGAAAATTAAAGACTTGCCTTTGAAATTTTGAAGCTTTTGAGCGGCGGCAAGGTTGGGGTTGAGAGTCACTTTTCGTTCATTGCCAACTGAAATTGACATTAACGTAAAACAACCGCGCTGCATAAAAATCTAGATCCCTGTCAACAATAAGAAGGCGTACCAGTGATATTATACGCCTTAACATCAGTCATCGTCGCAGTCCGACGGGGCTTGTGAGTAGTTGGCGGTGCTGCCAACACGATGACGACAAGAAGAACCAAGACAAGGAGAGAACGCATTTTGAACTTGTAATGCAGCAGCTATGGACTGATACGTTGAAACGGGAGTTCCTCCGCTATATACTCCTCTAAATCTTATCATCATGCATGCCATCTCGTTCTAAAACGGGGATTTCTTGACCGTTCTTACGAAAAGTTTGTTTTTGTTTGTTCAATTTTCGGTTTTTGTCCTTATCAGTTGTCCTTTTTTCGGGTCGATGTCAAAAAAAAGTCGCCAAAAGAATTATGCAAACATTTCTAATGTAACTGTTTGGTCTTTTCAAATTTTTCACAGCCACTTTTACTAGTTCGTCCGGAATGTCGCTGGAGTCATTTTTGGTGTTTGCACTGTGCAAAAAAAGGTGGGGACAGCCCAAAAAAGTCTACTGCACGGTGCAAAAACCAAGACATTGCACAGTGCAAAGGGAACTTCTGTTTTATCGCAGTGCATGTCGCGGAAATCAGTCCAGCGACTTTACGAAAGGACTAGTAAACTTACCGCACACCAATTTCTGCAGATTTCTGTTGACGCATCCAAACAAGGTTTACGGTTGTGCTTTCCAGGAGCAATCGCAAACGAGTCGACCTTTTGCCCCCTAAAAATTTTGGTCGTTATCAAAACTCTGAGGATTGCGCCAGACCTTATGCATATGTGTTGAAGCGAAGTTATTTTTGTGTCAATTTTTATCAAAAATCCGTGCGTCGCACTTGGACCATGTTTAATGCAAAATTGCCAAAACTTAGCGTATTTCTTCATTCGCGTATAGATAAAATTTCACAAATATATAAATTGAAGTTCAAAATGTCAGATTATAATCCTGGAAAATTTAATTTTCAACCTGATCATCACCATTATAGGGCTTCAGAGTGGTAGGTTTTGGTTTGCGAGTGATATTTCGTTGAATATCATCGTTAACAAGGCCATCAGCTGCAAAATATTGTTCTTAGTCCTTATTTGGGAAATAAAATAACTCACCTTTGAATGTATAATGTTTTTGAGTGGTAGTTGTGGGATGTTTTGGTTTATGAGTAGTTGTCCTAGCCACGGCATCTTGTTCAGCCTCTTCATTCGCATCATTATCAGCTAAAAAAATGAAATTGAACGGATATAAAGACACAGTCAAGAGTCATCTTGTTCATCAAAGAACTGACCTTTGAAAGTATAAGGTCTTTGAGTGGTCGTTGGAGGTCTCGGCTTGCGAGTAATGTTCTTGTGAAGGCTCTCATCAACAAGTTCATTAACTGAATTTTGTAAAAATGCAAAGTTTTGAACAATCAACCAACTTACCTTCAGAATGATGGGGCTTATACGTTGTAGTCAGACGTCCTGGCTTGTGAGTGGTCGGCGGAGCAGCCAAAGATACGGTAACAAGGAGAATCAAGACGAGGAGAGAACGCATTTTCAAATACAAACACAAGAGTTGTCGGACGATGATGTGGAGAGTAAAAGTGTGCTTGTTATATACTTTTCCAAACCTTATCAGTATCCGAGATTCAAGTGGGGAATGCCGGATGTAATCACGACCATACGAATGTGGGCTTTGCCTATTTCCGGAAGGAATTACGAATCGGTTGTTCATTTCTTATCAGAGAACGTTTCGTTTGTCGTGGAATTCCGGGAAAGTCGTCGGGACTTTGTAAATCATTACATGGGGAGGGCGGACGACTCAAAATAACCATTTTTGGGTCGTAAACTGGTCAATTAAACTGTCTAGGCCAAATCTCTGTACAACGAATCGCAAAAGGAAAAAAAAGTTCATTACTGAAGGGTTCGTTATGCGTAGACATAGTTCTCGGGCCAGGCCGGCCCGGGCCAAAGCAAATTTGAAACGGCCCGGCCCAGAATCGGCCCGTAATAACTAAAATTTTGAGTCTGAAAGAAAAAATTGGTATAGCAAACAAAAATAAGGTGTCGAAACCCCATCGTACAGGCAGAGAAATCATACACGACTATCTATGTTCATTTTCAAAAGGTTTACAGCACTGTTCTAAACTTTTCTTTCGTCCTATCTTAGTTATGTTATATTTGCCGGGCGAATTGATATCTGCGGACCGGGCCAAAGCAAATTTGAAACGGCCCGGCCCGGTAGCCATGTCTAGTTATCCGGAGGTTCATTTCTGTGGCAAATTGACTTCTAGCGCTCGGAAATGGTTCGTTATAGTAAGGCTGGGTTGTAGAAGGGCCCGCTGTGAAGAGTTTTCGGTGTATCAAAGTTTTTTGAGTGAGTTGTTTGAATCAAAATCGAGTATAGTAACTGTGGTTTTTTCGATTCGTCCATTGCCGAGTCCCGACAATTTTCCCGGAATTCCACGACAAACGAAACGTTCTCTGATAAGAAATGAACAACCGATTCGTAATTCCTTTCAGAAATAGGCAAAGCCCACATTCGTATGGTCGTGATTACATCCGGCATTCCCCACTTGAATCTCGGATACTGATAAGGTTCGGAAAAGTATATAACGGGCACACTTTTACTCTCCACATCATCGTCCAACAACTCTTGTATTTGTATTTGAAAATGCGTTCTCTCCTCGTTCTGATTCTCCTTGTTACCGTATCTTTGGCTGCTCCGCCGACCACTCACAAGCCAGGACGTCCGACTACAACGTATAAGCCCCATCATTCTGAGGGTAAGTTGGTTGATTGTTCAAAACTTTGCATTTTACAAATTTCAGTTAATGAACTTGTTGATGAGAGCCTTCACAAAAACATTACTCGCAAGCCGAGACATCCAACGACCACTCAAAGACCTTATACTTTCAAAGGTCAGTTCTTTGATGAACAAGATGACTCTCGACTGTGTCTTTATATCCGTTCAATTTCGTTTTTTTAGCTGATAATGATGCGAATGAAGAGGTTGAAGAAGATGCCGTGGCTAGAACAACTACTCATAAACCAAAACATCCCACAACTACCACTCAAAAACATTATACTTTCAAAGGTGAGTTATTTCACTTCCCGAATAAGGAGTTAAAATTATATTTTGCAGCTGATGGCCTTGTTAACGATGATATACAACGAAATATCACACGCAAACCAAAGCCTACCACTCTCAAGCCCTATAATGGTGATGATCAGGTTGAAAATGAAATTTTGGGCGTTGACAAAGCGTTGCAACGGAATGTAACCCACAAACCAAGACGTCCGACCACCACTCAAAAGCCTTATACGGTCCATGGTAAGTGATTTGATCATCAAAATATATATTTTTGCAGTTCTTTCACCTCTTACACTCATTTCAGCCAATGATCTTGTTGATGATGACCTTCATCGGAATGTAACTCACAAGCCACGTCCCACCACTCAAAAACCAAAACTTTGAAAACAGAAAAGGTTTAAAAAAAAACTGGTGTGATTAAGAAACAAAAGCAAAGGCGGATATTCCAGGAGCATACTCCAACATCTTGAACTTCTCATGATTATATATATTATAATATATATATTTGTGAATTTTTTTATGCGAATAAAGGTATATCAAAAGTTTTGGAACTTCTCCTTGAAAGTGCGACGCACGGATTTGGATAAGACTTGGCAAAACAATTAACGTCGCTTTTTCAAGGACATGTGCGAGGTTGTTAACTCGCGCATTGCACAAGAGTGGTTTCTCTCTGACCACTCTCCGCATTTTTCCTACTCTCTCACCAAATTGTTGAATATCTCGGCTTTGCCTGCAAAACGCGAGCTGTTTAGAGAAAATATGGTAAATTTTAGAAAAATCGACCGGTCGATTTTTGAAAATTTTCTTATTGAATTTTTTTGATTTGACTGGTAGATGGTAGACCTTTTTCAACTCAAAATTATATCTTGATTTCAGTTTCCGAACACGAACTCTCGTTTCCCGGCTCGATTCGGATGCCTCCTTGCGACGCCTATTGTCGCGGGCCATTCGATGTGAGAGAATGCTGCAGAAAGCAGAGCCTCTAACCTGGACATTCTCATTGGTTTATTGGAGCCGGGTGTGATTAAGAGGCAAAAGCAAAGACGGATGTCCCAGGATCATACTCCAACATCTTGAATTCTTATAATATAATATAAACATCTTTTTCTAAATTTTTTTATGTCGTTTTTTACGAATAAAGGACTTTAAAAAGGTAAAAAGTTTCGGCATTTCGCCTTGAAAGTGCTCCAAGTGCGGCAATCGGTTTTAATGAAAAATGAAGTTTTTGAATTTTCAAATTTCCCGCGATCTTTGGCATTTTGTTTCAAAACCAGGAAATAAAAAAAGTCATGTTATTTTAAGATATTGACTGAGAAAACCCGAAATTATCACTTTGAGCCCCAATTTTTTGAAATTTAAAATTTCCCGCAACTTTTGGCATTCTGTTTCAAGGCCTAGAAATTGATAAAACAAAAAAAATCGAACGTCTTTATGCTAAGTGCGAGTTAAATAGTACGCTTTATCTGTTGTATCTCACATTTTTTCGCAACGGTTTTTCGAAAAACTTCAAATTTCCCGCCAATTTTTTAAATTTACTCCTAGAAATTCAAATTAAAAAATTTCCCGCCAACTCTTGGCATTCTGCACTAGCCTCATTAAAATGCGAAAACTGATGTTTGTACCAGCTCCCAGACTTTATCTAACATATGCAGACGTCGACCACAAAGTTTTTGTTCAACGAGGTCTTCCGGTGGGTTGGAGAACAATAAAAACCGAAGTGTAGATTGAGTTAGAAAACGGGGAGACAAAAAAAATATTTTCACCAGCTTTGAAGAGCCTTGAGGCAGTAGTCTTTGGTTTACGGCGTTTGAGTTTTGGCGTGGTATTTGATTTTTTGAATATTTTTTGCGTTTTTTTTATCAGAAATTTGGTCTCACAACAATTGCTTGCTGTTTTGACATTCTGCATTAATCAATTTTTTGTTGATTTCTGATCTTAGATTGCACTTCGGAAGAAACATTTTGCATTTTTAAAGGAAATTTTACGACTCATCACAAAATCCTGATCTTTTGGCATTCTGCAACAACGTCACATTTTGGTTGTTTTTGATCCATGACTGCCTTAGGCATAGTTATTTGAAATTTTTACTCATATTTTTGAGCCCTACCACGAAATCCTGATCTTTTGGCATTCTGTAAAAGCCTAAAATTTGACCTTTTTCCGTTAAAAAATCAATTTTCAAAACAAAAAAATCAATTTGACGCACTTTTAGCCGCCTACATTCTGATATCACCACCTAAAAAAGCGTTTTTGCCTATTCCTGGGCCCGCATTTTCAGGCCCAAGTCATGGCGTTGAAGTGTTGTTTTGGGGCGAATCCCCCGAGGGCAGAACTCAACTCAGGCCTCAAATCCGGCACCGAATCTGTTTCTGTTGCGTTTTGCGGCCGGGTCAACTATTTACAAATTCAATTTCGGGGGCGGCGATGATAATTTTTGATCGTTTGAGTATATCACCGGATTACTGTAGAAAGTTTTGATGTTTGGTTGGTTATTCAGATATTTTAGATAGTCCTCGCGGGAACAAAGCATAAAAGAGTGGAATTTTACGATTTTTTGTTAGAAATTTGAGAGATGTTTGATTTTTTTTTTAATTTTTAATATTTTTTCTGGACAAAATTTGAAATGAAAATTTCTCAAAAATCGACCGGTCAATTTTTTAAATATTTGTTGCACTTACTCCAGGTGGCCTCTATTTTAATTACTGTAAATTTTAGCTTATATCTCACAGACGTTATCAAGATATTCAATCTTATTTCGAGAGAGCGCGTAAAATGAGGAGAGTCGACCAGAGAAAAAACGCTTTTTGGCCGTATCTTTTTGTGTTTTGCTCGGAAAAAATTGATTTTTGGTAGGTAAAATGTGCTCTCGAGGTTTAATAAAGCCCAAAATTTTCATACCAAAAATCGAAAAAAAAATCTTAAAATTTTTGAGATTGTTTGCTCAAAAAATATTGATAATTCTGCAAAACGCGAGATAAAAATATCCCCAAGCCTCTTGAATGGGTTTGTTCTAAATATACGCCGGTCTTCATAGTACTTTGTCTTATTCTTGACCCATTTCCCCCATTTTCTTCCAAAAGCCCCGTTTTTCCTCCAAAAACCCTCTTTTTCCTGCAAAAAATCGCTTTTCCCTCAAAAATTCGCCATAAACCGCACTCTTTACCCATTGAATTTTGATGTCCTTTGTCCCCTTTCTCGGAATCATCTCAGTTTTTTCGAAATTCAACGCCCTTTGGGAGGAATTATAGCGAGTTTTATTATGGCCCCTGATTTATTGGCTTCGGCGTCGGCTTTTCCGAGAATTTTGTGGGATAAAAATTGAGTTGGGATATCATGAGAGGCTCTGGTTTGCAGCAATGTCTAAAAGTTTTAATTTATGAGCTTTTTGGGTTGATTTAGAGAGCGTTGAAAAGTTGAAAAGGCGTGAATTGTAATGTTGCGGAAAAAATTGAAAATGATGACTAAATTGCGATGAAATTTGGCGAAAATTTAGCCCAGAATTTTTCAAGATTCACTACTCCGTTTGCAAAGTCGCTGAAGTGATTTCCACGACATGCACTGTGCGAAAACAAAAGTTCCCTTTGCACTGTGCAGTTTCTTGCCTTTTGCACCGTGCAATAGGCTTTTTTCGGCTGTCGCTCGCACCCTCACTTTTTTTGCACAGTTCAATACGCAATAAAAAAATTTTTTTTTGATTGTTAAAGTTAAAGATTGGAATTCTAATCTAACTAGACATGGCTAGCGGGCCGGGCCGTTTAAAATTCGCTTTGGCCCCGGCCCGTCGATATGAAATTGCCCGGCAAATATAACATTACTAAGATAGGATAAAAGAAATAGTTAGAAAAGTGTTGTAAATCTTTTGAAATGATCGTATATAGTTGTGTGTAAGTTCTCTGCTTGTATGATATGGTTTTGACACTACATTTGTGTTTGCTACCCCAATTTTCGCTTCCAGACCCTGAATTTTAGTTATTTCGGGCCGATTCTGGTCCAGGCCGTTTCAAGTTTGCTTTGGCCCAGCCCGGCCCAACACCGGGCCGGACCCGGAAGCCATGTCTTAGTCTAACAGGAGAAGACTCCCTGTTAGATTAATATTTTGATGAAATTTGGCACAAATTTAGAATAATGTGTTCTAAGACATGCGAGACTCCTAGCTCGCGCTTTACAAAAACGACCGAGATTTTTGTTTTGAAAGTTAGTAAAAAATTCGACACTTTTTTTCGAATTGTGACATGCAAAGTTTTGTAGCTGTTTCTACCGTAGAGGGTAATGTTTTTACAAAAAATCAATGTTTTCTGCGCTAAACTGGTAAATTTATAGCCAAAAAGTGTTTTTATCTCTGACCGCTCTCCCCATTTTACGTACTCTCTCCGCCGCAAAGATCGCTGAATATTTCGGCTGCGCTAGCAGGCCGCTGGCTAAAATGTTTTGTGATTAATTTGTCGCCTATTTAGACTAGGTGTGCCAAATTTGAAAGCCCTATGTTAACGACATAATTTTTTATAGCCAATTTAGTGTACAACATAGACCTATGACGAAACCTTTGAAATCCTTTGATTTATGATGCTCTATATATTGGAACACTTTGCGTACGTGACATTTCCAATCTTTTCGCGGCATAATCTTTACTGCTTGACTATCCCTCCTCCCATTTTCATCAAAATTTCCACTAATTTACAGTAAAACATCTAAATTCCGGAGAATTCTTACCGTACTTCCAAATGTCACGCCTCTTTTTGCGTCTTTTTACAAAGCCAACTAAGGCAACACTTCGTATGGGGCGTATTTTGCCCAATCCACCTGCACTTTTTCCCAGAACTTTTGACATTTACCAGAGACAGACATGAAAGTGCATAAATAATATAAAAAATAATATCAAAAGTGGAGGAAATGTTTCAAAATTTTGGCAGAGAATATAAATAAAAGTGTACGTAGGGCCTATGAGTACTTTTTGAGACACTCTCTTACTCGTTTATATCGTATTTTACATTTTTCTGGCAACCGCACAGTGCAAGACCATTTTTGAAATTTTGCCAAAAAATCGGAATTTTTTGAAAAATTTGTATCGTAAGTCCACTCAAAATACTACTGAACGACCTAATGCAACTTTTTACACCATAATATATTAACCTTTTATTCATTTTCAACCCTAAAATACGAGTTTTTAAAAGTTTGCCATAAACAAAAGATTATACAAATTATGTAAATTCTCCACGTTAAATTTGAATTCTAATGTGCCAAAAACACGCAACATGACGCGTACTCGAGTTTCTCCCTTTGGTTAATGCAATTTCTAAAATGACGAAAACTTCGGCCGATTTTATTATATTACACTTGACATTAGTAATCGTTTTTTAGCTCTCACTTTTCCCCATTTACCTTTGTAATTCTACATTTACTGCATGCATTACACTTTTTACTGTCTATGTTTTGCTCTATCATTTTATTTCGGCTACATTTCAACTATATCCCTGGCTTTTTCCAATTTTTGAGATTAATCTCAAGTACAATGTCGGAAATTGAATTATCTCTAATTTGATGTCAATTATAATATCATCATGTTGTTGGACCGATTACTGATCCCTTCTTGTTGTAGCATGTGGCATTTGGGCCGCAGATTCCCGATTAATCGAGTGTTCCCGACGCAAAACGAATTCGAATATGGTGTGGACCGAGATATGGATCTATTATTGACCGGCGGCGACTTGGCCGCAAGTCCACATCGAATGCTGTATACGCAGATCAGAGCAGTAAGTCTTTTCGTACCTTTAGACTGGGATTCAAACGATTGTAGCAAGTTTTAAGGGATTAAAGATAAGTTTATATTATCCATGGGCTAGCTGAAGGAAGGGCAATATCAGATGCGAATTTCTCGAGGTCTAATGTCCGGATCTTGATGAAACTTGGCCAATATGTTGCCTATTCATTTCAAATCAAGCTTTAAAATTTTTAGAGTTTGCTATGCAAATTTAGCCGAGATATTCAAATTTTTTTAAAATTTTTGGATTTTCTAAATATTCAAATTTTTTCATTTTCAGGATGACGCAACCCCTGAAATTAATTCCTGGCGAGTTCTAGGACTCTCCGTTGTCCTCTCCTTGACTTGTTTGCTATTCATCTTCTATGTTTTGAAACTGATTTGGACCAAATTTGGAGTGAATCCCAGCGAAGCCGAAGATTTAATACCGGAATCGCCGTCGGAGGAGACACTCATCGAAGAAACGGAATTTTGCTATGGCACAATACCTTAAAGAACATTTTTTTTGTGTTTTCTTAGATTTCTAAACCGAAATTTCGATGTAACAAACAAAAAATGAAATTTCAAAAAAACAATTTTTTTATTTTTAAAAATTTTTATTTATGCAAAAAAATTTTTTGGATTTTTTTTATTTTTTTTTATTTTTTGAAATTTTTCTATTACACTAGTATTTACATAACGTCCGACCTTTTGATTGCTAGACGAAAAAATGCATTTCGCCACAGTGCATTTCACTTTTGCGCAAGCTTTCGCACCGTGCATCGCCGCTTTTTTCAATTGCAGACATGGCAAATCGGGCGGGGCTTAGGGCCCGAAAATTCTTGAAGCCCGGCCCGGTTGAAAAATTTCGTTTTATCTTTATTTGTTCAATCTTACCAAACCACCTTTTCTGTCGAAAGCAAAATCTTGTTTTCGCAAAAAACCAAAATGCCAGACGAAAAATTGCCCGGCCAAAAAAAACGAAAAATTGGCCCGGCCCGGCCCGATCGGGGTTGCCATGTCTGTTCAATTGCGCTGCTGCGTCCATTCGCACAGTGCATACCGCTGCTTCAAGCTTGCACTGTGCAAAAAACAGCAAAATGCACGGTGCGTGAGCGACAAATAGGGTAACAAAGGCAAAATGCACTGTGCGGCGGCGATAAAAGGAGGACAAAATGTACGCACTTTATGAAAATACTAGTAGTACTACTCGCGACATAAAGTCGGTAGAATTTTATCGCTGATGTCGCGCGAGTGCACTTGTTCGTTCCAGACAATTTTGTCGTCGACGTCGCGCGTGAACTTTGGTGTCGCCGCGCGGAAAAGTGCATGTCGCTTGGGTAAAAACGGGAAATCGCTGCGACGAAGGCGAAAAACCAAAAGAAAAAGCACAGTGCAAATTCTACAGCCTTTAGATGTCGCGAGTAGTATCGGATTCAAAATTTTTTTTTTATTTTTTTTATTTTTTTTTTATTTTTTCAAAATTTTGATGGATTCTAATATTACAGTAATTTTATAACTCTATTACTGATATTACCTCGTCATTCCCGGTGCCTTTGCATATTTTTATTTTTTATTTTTTGTATATAAATAAAGTTTGGTCCTTTTTAATAACGTTTTTTGATTGAAAATCCCCTTCCAATGGGGCTTTCATAAAATAAATGCGTTTTTAGAGGCATTCGCGAAGAGAATGTTATTTATTGCGCAACAATTTTTAGTCGAGCTTTATGGGAGTTTTATGAGAGCGTTTGAAAAAAAAAGTTTTAGGTTGGGGTTGGGTGGGGGTGGTAGAAATCAAACCAAAATTTTCGACGGTTGAGTAGGATTTTTTTTAAAGGGCCAAAACAACTACTTTTGAATTGCGCGTTTTACGGCGTGTGAGACGAAATGTCAAAAAAGTTTTTTCATGTCCTGCAGCGAAAACAAAGGCAGAAGAGGTGCAAACAGTAAAATAATTATTAGTAAGCATGTAGAATGTCACCATTATTTTTTCCGTTGTTATTGGTACAGTAGAACGAAGAAACTTTTTGGACATTTCGTTTCATACGCCGTAAAAAGCCCGATTCAAAAGTAGCTGTACTGTCCCTATAACTAGATGGATAGATTTTGATTTTACGACATTTTCGAGTTCTTAGTTCGGATTTTGCGGAAATTATCGAGATTTTATGTAGAAAAAAAAGACAAGTTTCCATTTTTTTGATTTTTTGCTCTAAAAAATGACATAATTTTTGATAGGTACAATAAAATGATTCTAATAGACGGACCAAAAAGTCTCGACATGTCCGCACCGTGCATGCGTCTCTCTTTGCGGACGAGAGAGTATGGAAAACGCAGAGAGCGGTTAGAGAGAAAAACGCTTTTTGACTATATCTTTGTCAGTTTGCGTCGAAAAAAGTAATTTTTTGTGGAAAGATTACTTTCTACGTTAGAAATTAGAAGTCATTTTGGCGACATGCACTGTGCGAGAACAAAAAATCCCTTTGCACTGTGCAATTTCTTGTTTTTTCCACTGTGCAATAGGCTCACTTTTTTTGCACTGTGCATGTCACCGAAATCACTCCAGCGACTTTTCAGACGGACTTTTAGGCCGATTGCGTCGCTAAAGTGAAAAAAGTTGATTTTGCCGCGACACAATGCATTTTCTCGGCGGCGACAGCCGAACAAAGCCTATTGCACGGTGCAAAAAGCAAAAAATTGCACAGTGCAACGTGAACTATTGTTTTCGCACAGTGCATGTCATCGAAATTGTTCCAACGACTTTACGGACAAGCTAGTACAACGACAGCCATTTTTACATCCAAAAAAATTCTTTTTATTCCCTTTTTTGACCGCCCAATTCTTTGGACGTATCTTTTTTTCTTTTTTTTTTATACATTTCCGCACGTTTTTGAATATTTATGCGAAACGCGGGTTGAATGTGTAACGACGAAACAAACGGAGAGTAAAAATAACGCCGGACGAGGGAAAAGCCGACGCCAGTCACTTAGGAACGGAACGCCGGGGCCCGCGTCCGCTTTTTCCCTCCAAAAATCTCTTTTTTTTCGCAGTGCAATTTCGAATTTTCCCTTTTTTTATTTGATCAAAAAGATTTGCCCTAAGGCAATGTTGTGGGGAATGTCATCGAATATGCGGAGAGGGTATTGGGTTACAATGTTTTTGGGATTTTTTGGAAGAAAAATATATTTTATATTGTACTAGGGGAAATAATTGGCTTTTGGGACAAGAATACGGTAAAAAATGGGTTGAAATTTAATTTAAATAATTTTTTAGGGTAAAATACGGAAGGTGAAGATATTACAAATTAATACTTTTTTGCTTTTCAAAATTATCATTTTTTGTCATAATTTTAGACAAAAAATAAAAGTCCTCGGATTTTGATGAAACTTGGCAAGTATGATGCTTGCAGCTTTCTAAAACACATGTTTAATTTTACTTTGCGTTATACAGAAATAAGCAAAATTTTTAGATCAAAAATTGGTCAAAATTTCATATTTTTTTTTCAAATTTCGGCATGAAAAGTTTTTTGCCTATTTTTACTGTAAAGGGTAATGTTTCCACAAAAAATCAATTTTTTCCGCGCTAAACCGACAAAGATATAGCCAAAAAGTGTTCTTCTCTCTGACCGCTCTCTACATTTCGCGTACTGTCTCGGCCGCAAAGATTGTTGAATTTCTCGGTTTTGCCTGTGAAGCGTGAGCTAAAACTTTCAGGAATTAATATATGGGCTATCCAGATAATGTTTACAAAATTTTATGCAGGTACCATTTTATACGATGAAACCTGCGTGGAAAGGTTTTGTCGTATAAAATGTCACTTTTCGGTCAAAAAGATCGTTGAATTTCTTGACGGCGTTTGCAAAGCGAGGACTAAGATTTTCAGGAATTGGTTAGTCGACTGTGTCGACAGGTGGTGCAATGTCGCTTTCCGCACCGTGCAAAAAAACTTCCATTTTGCACTGTGTATTTCAACTTTTTGGTTTTTGCACTGTGCAATCGGAATACCGCGTCGGCGCAAGTTTTTTTGAACTACGTCGCTACGTCGGCGCTATACATGGCTCCCGGGTCGTTTCAAATTTGCTTTGGCCCGCCGATATCAATTCACCCGGAAAATATAACATTATTAGGATAGGATAAAAAAAATAGTTAGAAAAGTGTTGTAAACCGTTTGAAGATGATCATATCTATATAGTTGTGTGTAATTTCTTTGCCTGTACGATGTGTTTCAACACTCTATTTTTGTTTGCTACCCCAATTTTTGCTTCCAAACTTGGAATTTTAGTTTTTACGGGCCGATTCCGGCCCGGGCCGTTTCAAATTTGGTTTGGCCCGGCCCGGGAGCCATGTCTAATATTTCCCAAGTCGGGACCGCTGAATTTTTTTAAATTTTTTTTAGTTTTTTTTTGACAGAAAAGTACATAATTCCCACACTTCTTAGCCCTCTTTCTAAAAACAGCCTCTGAGTTTGACATATATGACTAAAACACCATTTAATTTATAAAAAAGTTCAATTTTTTTATTTTATGTGTTCAAATAATATTTGCATTTTATTATATATAAAGATCGCTTTGACCATTTTTCCAATTCCAGCCAGCTTGAAGTCGTAATTTAGTGACCTCCAAAGCCGAAAAAGGGTCCAAAGAGTTTTTGCCGAAAGAGGGCGCACAAAAAAAAGATGTGAAATTTCCGAATTTAGGGATGCGTCTTTTTTTGGAGTTTGTTTTCTCTCTTTATTAGCACTTTTTATTCGTTTTTTTGGGGACAGGCTTTTACACTCTATTGTTTTCGTATCTCAATTTTATTACTTACAAGGGAAATCAATTTCTGTCTCAAGCTTTAGCTGTAAAAGTGACATTTTATACGACAAAACCTTTTGAAACACGTTTCATCGTATAAAATTGTATTTTTATAAAATTTTGTAGAAATAATCTAGATGGGTCTTTAATCAATTGCTGAAAGTTTTAGCTAGCGATTTGCAGGAAGAGCCGAGATATTCAACGATCTTTGTGACCGAGAGAGTACGCAAAACGCGGAGAGCGGTCAGAGAGGAAGACGCTGTTTGGCCGTATTTTTGCCAGTTTTGCGCGGAAAAAATTGATTTTTTGTGGGAGAATTACTCTCTACGGTAGAAATAGACATGAAACTTTTCAAGCCAAAATTTGCAAAAAGTGTCACATTTTTGTCAATTTTTGACCTAAAAAATTTGCGCCAATTCCTATCAAAATCTAAGCGCCGCACTAGAAGTACTTCCCTTGTATATAAATACTTAAATGTTACAGGCGTTTCAAAGTTTTTTTTGACTCTTTCGGATTTCATTGAAAAATTCCCAGTCTAGCCGGTCATGCGACCAATTTGCCCAATCTGACCAATTTGACCGGCCATAAATTTTTTTGTCATTTTATGCGTTTCTCATCTTGTCTGAGAAAAATTTGGCTGACCGGTCATGTTGGGCAAGTTGGTCAAATATGGGAAAATTGGTCATATTGCCCAAATAACCTGTAAAATTTTATTCCGATCTGCCCGTTAGATTAAAAATTTTGTGAGCTGTCGTAAAAGCATTTTTCATATTTTTTGAATTCGTCTTCTCCGATTTGCGAAAATGTCATGACGACAAAACAACTCGCTCTCTGACATTCGAATGCTTTCTTTCCCTCGTTTCGGAAACGACGGTTGTTTGTTTTGTCTTTTGTTTTTGCATCGAAAATTCAACCCATCTGACATTTTGCAGAAAATTGAAAATATTTTTTTTCGATTTTTTTTGATGATTTCAATTCAAAATTTTTTGTTTTTATGGTATTGGTAAAAGTCAAAGCCAAAAAATCTTTTTTCTCTGACCGACTCTCTTCATTTTACGTGCTCTCTCAAAAAAAGATCGCTGAATAACTCGGCTTTCGTTGCAAACGATAAGCTAAAATTTTCAAAGATCAAAGTGTGAGCTATTTAAAGTATACTACGCTTTTTCAAAAGTGCGTAGAATTTTAGTCGCGCGGCACAGTGCATTTTTCCTCTTTTTGCACGGTGCGCAGAAAATTTTGAAGCATTTTGCACTGTGCAAACCTCAAAAATGCCGTCTGCGCTGTGCAAAATTTCGGACGCCGACGCAGCGACATAATTGAAAAAAATTTACGCCCCGGCGATATTTTGATTGCACAGTGCAAAAGGCCTTTTTTTGAGGTTTGCACTGTGCGAAAAGGGTGAAATTCACCGTGCGGCGGCGACAAACGTGGAATAGTGCAAATGCACGGTGCAATCATTGCGACAAATGTCCATGCCTTTTACGAAAATGAATACGAATATAGGAACTTGAAGAATAAAAAAAATTTTAGTTTTTTTTTTGAAATTTTGAAATTTTTTTCCTATTTTCTCCAATTTAATTCCTCAACATTTTTACTGTTTTTTCTGTTTATTTAGTTCGTTTTTTACTCCTTGAAATCTGGATCTCAAATTTCCGTTTTAAGTAAGTAGCGGCGAGGGAGGGGGCAGAGCGGCCCAAATAAAGACATTCGGCCGCGAAGGAAAAAATGTGAAAATTGAGCGGTGGAAACTATTCTTCCGAGAACGCCTTTCTCGCTTTTTGATGGGAATTCAAATTACTTTACGAGGAAAAATCAAAAGTTTTGGCGGAATAATGGGAAAATGCCCTTAGGGTGAATTTTCAATTTCCTCCAAATTTTGCCTATATACTCTATATGGAGTGCATAGTAATCCCTGATAATTTTAGCCCATTCCTTACAATTAGAGCCGACTTATTCAACAATCTTTTTTTGAGAGAGCACGTAAAATGAGGAGAGTTGGTCAGAGAAAAAACATTTTTTGTCTATATCTTTTTGGATCGGTTTGGGAAAAAATCGATTTTTGGTAGGAATATTAGACACCTCGCTTGAAATGGACACTGAAATTTTTAGATGAAAAATTTTTAAAAAAATTGTATTTTTTTGGAATTTTTGTAAAAAAAAATCAAAAAAAAATTTTACATTTTTCTGGCAAAAAATCTTGAATACGTCTTAAGAATTCTTTTTTAAATTTGCGCCAAGTTTTATTGAAATGGAAAAAGGAGAATTTGAGATAAATTTTTTGAAAAAATTACTTTGGTCTCCCCTTACCATTTTTTCTAAAACTTTTTTTCATAATTTTTGGAAAGCTCATATTAGTCATGTTATTCATGTGCCTAGCTCCCTCTTTGTCTAAAAAATATTCAAAAAATCCTTGACTTCCTGATTTTATCCATTATAATTCATCATACACCCATTGCCCATCTTGTGCATATTCCCGGCAATAAATCATCCCGATTATGTCCAAATTTATCTCCCACAGTCATCTGACATAATCGAAGCCAGTGTGGCGTCGGTTATGTCAGAGGCTAAAGTCGGCACGCAATGCGCGAAACGGCTGAAAATACGATTGCGAAGTATACGGGATGCAGCTGGCGGGAGGATGAGCCGGTTTATAGGGTGTATACTTCTGTTGCTCTTAGTATTTATTAGTATTTTCACAAAGTGCGTAGACATTTTATCATTTTCCGCACCGTGCACAAAAAACCTCCATTTTGCACTGTGCATTTCACTTTTTTGGTTTTTGCACAGTGCAATCGGAAAATCGCGGCGGCGCAAGCTTTTTTCAACTATGTCGCTGCGCCGGCGGCTGAAATTTGCACAGTGCAAAAGGACTTTTTTGAGGTTTGCACTGTGCAAAGAGGGTAAAATTTACTGTGCGGTGGCGACAAGCGTGGGAAAGGGCAAATGCACTGTGCAATCAATGCGACAAAAAAATGCACTGTGCAATCGAAATATTTTTCAACTACGTCGCTGCGTCCGCGCAAGACATGGGCCGGGCTGTTTCAAATTTGCTTTGGCTCGGCCCGTCGATATCAATTCACCCGGTAAATATAACATTACTAAGATAGGATAAAAAATAGTTGGAAAAGTGTTGTAAACCTTTTGAAAATTATCGTATCTATATATAATATTTGTGTGTAATTTCGCTGCCTGTATGATGCGGTTATGACACTTTATTTTTGTTTTGCTACCCCAATTTTCGCTTCCAGACCCTGAATTTTAGTTATTACGGGCCGATTCCGGACGGGCCGTTAAAAAATTTGCTTTGGTCAAGCCTGGCCCAACACCGGGCCCGGCCCGGAAGCGATGTTTAGTCGGGGTTTGGAATTTTGCACAGTGCAAACGGCATTTTTGAGGTTTGCACTGTGCGAAAAGGGTGAAATTTACTGACAAGCGTGAGAAAGTGCAAATGCACTGTGCAATCATTGCGACAAATGTCTACGCACTTTATGAAAACTGTAGCCCGTCCGTAAAGTCGCTGAAGTGATTGTAAAAAAACGAAAGTTTACTCCGCACTGTGCAATTTCTTGCTTTTTGCACGGTGCAATAGGCTTTTTCTGTTGTCGCTCGCACCCTGACGTTTTTCGCACAGTGCGAACACCAAAAATCACTCCAACGACTTGCCCGATCGACTAGTACTATTATAATAGATTGTTTGCTTTTTTGGGGAAAAAAATTTTTTTTAAAAAATGGTAAGGGGGACCAAGGCAATTTTTTAAAAACATTATCGCAAATTCAACTTTGTCGTTTAATTTTTACCATCTGCCTCTCTAATATCCCAATGTCATCGCATTTAGTGGCTTTCCGATTTTCCGCAAACGATTCCCAAAGCCATTTTTTGAAAAGAAGCCGCGGAAAATAAAAATCCCGAAAAATGGAAATTTCGCCGATTGCGCAGTAAAACCTCTGGTGGAAACTGTTTTTCTAGAACGACTTTCCGCTTTTTGATGAAAATTAAAATTATTTTTCGAGGGAGAAATCAAAATTTGAATTTCTGACAGAGAAATGAAAAATGCCCTAAGGGAGAATTTTCAATTTCCTCCAAATTTAGCTTGTATACTCTGAGACTAAATATTAATCCCGGGTAAGTTTAATTCATTATTTGCAACAAGAGCCGACTTATTCACGATCTTTTTTCGAGAGAGCACTTAAAATGAGGAGAGTCGGTCAGAGAAAAAACTATTTTCTCTATAACTTTCTCAATCCGCTTTGGAAAAAATTGATTTATGGCAAAAATATTATACTCCGCTCTTGTAAAATACGCTGAAACTTTTAGATCAAAAATAAAAAAAATTTTGAAAATTTTTAAATTTTTTTGATTTGTTTCATTTTCTTCTAAAATTTATGCCCAATTTGATCTAAATCCTTTTGGATCAATCAACGTATTTTACTGGTCTGTCCGTAAAGTCGCTGGAGTGATTTCGGCGATATACACTGTGCAAAAACAAGAGTCCCCTTTGCACTGTGCAATTTCTTGATTTTTGCGCCGTGCAATAGGATTTTTTCGGCTGTCACTCGCAACTTGACCTTTCATTGCACAGTGCAGACACCAAAAATCCTTTCAGCGACTTTCCAGATGGATCGTTATGATCAATCTCTTTGAATGAAGCAACGTATTTTACTAGTCCGTTCGTAAAGCCGCTGGAGTGATTTTTGGTGTTTGCACTGTGCGAAAAACGTCAGAATGGGAGCGACAGCCAAAAAAAGCCTATTGCACCGTGCAAAAAGCAGGAAATTGCACAGTGCGGAGTAAACTTTTGTTTTTTCACAATCACTTCAGCGACTTTACGGACGGGCTACAATTTTCATAAAGTACGTAGACATTTGTCGCAATGATTGCACAGTGCATTTGCACTTTCCGGGCCGGTAGCCATGTCTAGTTAGATTAGAATTCCAATCTTTAACTTTAACAATCAAAAAAAAATTTTTTTTATTACGTATTGCACTGTGCAACAAAAGTGAGGGTGCGAGCGACAGCCGAAAAAAGCCTATTGCACGGTGCAAAAGCAAGAAATTGCACAGTGCAAAGTGACCTTTTGTTTTCTCACAGTGCATGTCGCATAAATCGCTCCAGCGACTTTGCGGATAGAGTAGTACCCTCCTCTTTCTTTTTCTCCACTTTTTTGAACGTTTTCCCCCACCAAAACCGCATCATTTTTCGGGGTTTTGCAAGGAACACTGGCTTTGAGACGACCTTGTCATCGCACACTTGAACGTCCCCGAACATCCCCCCTCTAATGATTGACACGAGTCTCCGTAAAAAGAGAGCTTCTAAACGGCGAAAAAAATATGTCCCATCTTCTTCGTCTCTCCTATGAATGCGGCGGGAAGATGATGACTTTGGCAGGTTATGGAAATTGAAAAGAGCCCGGGAATTGAGTGAAAAGCGAACGTGTTTTAGTGAATTTTGTTTTTCCTCCAAAAAGTTTTTTATTTCCTCATTCACGGTGCCGTAAAATACGAAAAATGAATATTCAATTTAATTTTTGCAATCTTTGCAGACGAGATCGAAGGAAATGGAATATACCCTAAGGGGGAATTTTCAATTTTCTCAAAATTTTTTCTACATACTCTGTATGGGGCCTACCTTAATCGCTGAAAATTTTAGCTCATTCTTTGCGACGAGAGCTGAGATATTCAACAATCTTTTGTCTAGAGAGCTCGTAAAATGGGGAGAGTCGGCCAGAGAAAAAAACGATTTTTGGCCGTTTCGACCATGGAAAATTCTCGAAGTGTGACGCTCAGATTGCTTTGAAATTTTGCTCACGTATTGTGTGTAGATTACATATCAATCGCTAAAAATTTTAGCTCTTTTGTTGTAACGAGCGCTGAGATGTTCAACGATCTTTTCAGACGAGAGACTACAAAAAATGAGGAGACGGACAGAAAGTGCTCAATTTTGATTTTTAAAATGACCTCTAAAACGTTTACTTTATTTTTGAATTCGAATACAATTTCTTTGAGAATTTTTTCTGTCCTTTTGGGGTTAACCAGGTCCTAGGATAAGTTGCCGTCTAGTTTGGGGTATTTTACATCTATATTACACCAACAATATCCAGATAGAACTTATAATCTTTGCTTTTAAATCAAGTTTTGGTATTTTCTATGTTGCAATAGCTCAGGGCAATAAAAACAAAAGTTAGTATTAGCCAAAGTTAGGAAAAGTGACCATTGTGTAAGTCATCGCCAAGTCTTTTCCGAGCGTTCGTCAAGCGGCTTTGCCAGGCCTCGTGAGCACTTACTAAAGCCTTTTATTGGGTGTTTTAAAAACAACCAAACATTTTTTATCTTGAAAAGCATTTTTGTGATTTTGCTTTTCATTTTTTATTTTGCCAACCATTTTTGTAATTTTGCTTTTCTTTTTTTATTTTTAATGTTTTTTATTATTTTTTAAATTACTATAATATATTTTTTAGAGAATTTCTTGCATCCCCCTTTCTCGACAGATGGAATAAATTAGGATTCCGTCGTTTATCGAATATGGTAATTATGCTCTTCTTTTTTTATTCCCTCCGATAAATTGATGAGGGGAAAAAGTCGTTGAAAAAATTTGGTTTTACGAGTCTTCAGGAACAGCGACGAAAATGAAAATCATCTCCGGATGAATAACGTTGGTTTGTAAGGGCTGTATTGTAAGATAGACTTGTTAAGACGGCTTATTAAATGGCCACAAGGGCGTAGTTAGGGGGGGGGGGATATGGAGGTACCCCCCTAGCCAAAGGTTGGCAAAAAAATGAAAAAGGGGTAAGGGGGGAATAAGGTATATTCCCGCAAATTTTTTTATAGCTACCTTACCCCTCCATTCTACATGCTTACTAATAATTATTTTACTGTTTGCAACTCTGCCGCCTTTGTTTTCGCTGCAGGACATAAAAATTGTATAGATCGTGCATGTTGAAATAGGGAAAGCGTTGCGTTTCCTCCGACATTTTCACATTCTCCATGTCAAGTTGTTGGCCCAAATGGTGTTTTATGTGTCTAAAAAGTGTTTTAAAGGGCCAGTACAGCTACTTTTGAATCGCGCTTTTTCCGGCGTGGAAACGAAATGTCCAAAAAATTTCTTCGTCTACTGTACCAATAACAACAGAAAAAAATAATGGTGACGTTCTACATGCTTCCTAATAGTTATTTTACTGTATGCAATTCTGTCGCCTTTGTTTTTGCTGCAGGACATAAGAAACTCTTTTGACATTTCGTTTCGCACGCCGTAAAAAGCGCAATTCAAAATGGGACAAAAAATTGCGCAGAGAGTATGCGGAACCGGGAGAGCGGTAAGAGAAAAAGCACTTCTCGACCGTATCTTTGCCAGTCTCGCGCGGAAAAACATTATTTTTTGTAAAAACGTTACCCTTTACAGTAGAAATAGGCACGGATCTTTTGATGCTAAGATTCGCAAAGAAGTGCCTGCTTTCTATTTGGAATTCAAACAGAAAACTGTGTTCTTTTCCCATGGTTAATATCGCCAAACCCCTTTGTTTTCGAGATAGATTTATTTTAGATCTCTATCTGCTAATAGCATTTTCCAAAAGTCCCATTAGCTCTCTGAAAGGGCCTAATTTTTGAATCACGGCTTGGGAAACGAGATGTCAAGAAAATTTCGTCGTCTACTGTACCAATAACAACGGTAACAAAAATAATAGTGCAAAATGAAGGGGCTAGACATGGCTCCCAGGCCGGGCCGGGAAGGAAATTTGCATGCACTGTGAGAAAAACAAAAGTTCGCTTTGCACGCCGCGAAAACGTGGTACAAAATTGGAAATACAAATTTCGAGCTGCGCCCAACATTTTTAATTTTTTTGAATCTCCATTTATTGAGGTGCCTCCAGAAAATCGTCAGAGTAATTTCTGCGACACGCACTGTGCGAAAACAAAAGTTCACTTTGCACCGTGCAATTTCTTGCTTTTTGCACGGTGCAATAGGCTTTTTCGGCTGTCGCTTGCACTTTGACTTTTTGCGCACAGTGCAAACACCAAAAATTACCCCACAACTTTTCGGACGGACTAGACATGGCTCCCGGGCCGGGCCAAAGCAAATTGGAAACGGCCTGGCCCGGAATCGGCCCGTAAAAACTAAAATTCTGAGTCTAGAAGCGAAAATTGGAATAGAAAACAAAAATAAAGTGTCGGAACCGCATCATACTGGCAGATAAAATTACACACAACTATATACGATCATTTTCAAAAGGGGTTACAACATTTTTTTAGCTATTTTTTTCATCCTATCTTAGTAAGGCTATATTTGCCGAGCGACGTGATATCGACGGGCCAAAGAAAATTTGAAACGGCCCGGGAGCCATGTCTATTTTCTACGCACTTTATGGAAACACAAGTACGTCATCCCACTTTGCCAACAATTGTAACATTTGTGGTATATCCCTACAATGGGAGAACAATTCGACCACATTTCTCAAAGAACGGTTGTTTACAAAAAAGCCTACAAAAAATGGACGGGCAACATATTTTTTTCTTTTTTGCGCAATAAAATGGCGAGTATAACATGGCGTGAGTCAGAGGTTTTTCCATTTTTTCTGAGCTTTCTTTTGTGCCCATTTTCGTGGGAATAGGGCCAGGTAGGATTTAAGGACATTGAATAGAAGCGAAGTAAACGTGTTTCGCTTGTTTTTTGAGGGCTTTTGTCGAAGAATTTTAGGAAATTCAAAATTTTGGTCGATTTTTTCGCAAATTAATTTTCTCAAATGCAACTCTCCGTTTTTCTTGAAATTTTGCACACATTTCGACATAGAACACACTATAACTCTCGAAAATTTTAGCTCGCGCTTTGCAGAGACAGCTGAGATATTCGTTGAGAGAATTTTTTTTAAATTTAATAATTTGAAATTTTTTGATCTTACAAGGGCATCATGCGCGACACTCAGATTTTCTTGAAATTTTGCGCACATTTTGGGTATCCTGAAAATCTTAGCCCACGCTTTACAGAGGCAGCCGAGATATTCAACAATCTTTGCCACCCAGAGAGTACGCGAAATGCGGAGAGCGGTCAGAGAGAAAAGCACTTTTGGCCATATCTTTTGCCCGTTTCGCGCGGAAAAAATTAACTTTTTGTGGAAACATTACATACTCTCTACAGTAGAAAACTTATTCTAAATTTGTGACAAATTTCATTGAAATTTGAGCGTTGTACTTTGACAAATTCTAATATAAAGCAAGACAATCTGCTGGTTAATTATTTTTTATTTAAATTCCAACTAGGCATGGCTCCCGGGCCGGGCCGTTTCAAGTTTTCTTTGGCCCGTGGATATGAAATCGCCCGGTAAATATAACATTGCTAAGATAGCATAAAAGAAATAGTTAGAAAACTGTTGTAAACCTTTTGAAAATGATCGTATCTATATAGTTGTGTGTAATTTTTTGCCTGTACGATGTGTTTCAACACTCTATTTTTGTTTGCTACCCCAATTTTTGTTTCCAGAATTGGACAGCGACAAAATGTCCATAATAGCGTTACACAACGACGCGTTACGACGTATACGAATACTAGTCCGTCCGTAAAGTCGCTAGAGTGAGTTCTGCGATACGCACTGTGCAAAAACAAAAGTTCCCTTTGCACTGTGCAATTTCTTGTCTTTTGCACCGTGCAATAGGCTTTTTTCGGCTGTCGCTCGCACCCTCACTTTTGTTGCACAGTGAAATAATCTAACTAGACATGGCTACCGGCCCGGCCCGTTTCAAATTCGTTTTGGCCCCGGCCCGTCGATACGAAATCGCCCGGCAAATATAACATTGCTAAGATAGGATGAAAAAAATAGTTAGAAAAGTGTTGTAAACCTTTTGCAACTGATCTGTATGTAATTTATCTGTCTGTATGATGAGGTTTCGACACTCTATTTTTATATTCCACTCCAATTTTCGCTTCCAGACTCACAATTTTAGTTATTACGGGGTGATTCTGGGCCGGGCCTTCTCAAATTTTCTTCGGTTCAGTCCGGGAGGCATGTCTAATTCCAACCAATTTTTAATTAAAAATTCAAAATTTCCTCTCAACTTGGACCTCTTCGGCCCTTTCACTCTTTTGGAGGTGTTCCAATGGGTTTAAAAATGCAAAAATTCTTTCGAATTTTTATTTTCTTTTTTTTCACTTGAATGCATGTTCGAAAAAGAGGAGAGCGAGAAGCGAGGGCTTGGCCAGGTTTTCCGGCACTCAAGAGAACGGAACGGGTTCTTCTCTTTTTGCCACAGGGGACCTATTTTTGAAGGTATTGGTTTACACCCTTAGGTAAACTAAAAAATTTTTTTGAGGTGATAAAAGGTTTTTTTAATATTTTTTTATTAATAAAATTTTTGGATAAAAAAATATTGTTTAATTTTTCAATTTTTTGAAATATTTTTTAATTACTAGTGTTTCGATAAAGTGCGCACACTTTTTCCCCCCTTTTTATCGCCACCGCACAGTGCATTTTGATTTTTTTCCCTTATTTGTCGATCCGCACCGTGCATTTGTCCTCTTTTTGCACCGTGCAAACTTGAAAAGCGGTCCGCACTGTGCGAATGTATGCAGCTGCGCGGAGAAGAAAGCTTAAGTCGCAGCGATGCACGGTGCGAAAATCTACGCAAAAAGGTGAAATGCACTGTGCAAAATCCATTTTTTCCCGAGCGATCAAAACTCCACGCACTTCTTTTGTCGCGCCGCACAGTGCATTTTTCCTCTTTGGTGAAATGCACAGTGCAAAATACATTTTTCCCCGAGCGATTTTTGAATTAAAAGTCCACGCACTTTATGGAAATATGTACTTGTAAAATATATTTCAAAAAATTTTAAAAAAAAAATAAATTTGAAATATTTTTTATTTTAAAAATTCATTTTTTTGGATTTTCGTTTTATTTTTGGAACATTTTAAAATTAAAAAATATAAAACATTTTTAATATTTTTTATCTTAAAAATCATTTTTCTTTATTTCTTTTTTTTCTAAAACCGATATTCAAACAACAAATAATCCCCTGCGGCAAAAAACATCCAAAATTCAAAAAAAGTTGTGTTTGTTTCAAAAAAACACGGAAGTGCCTCAAGGGATTTGAACGTTTTCATTCAAAAATCCTTGTTTCGGTTATAATATTAAATTTTATATTTTTTGGGGGATTAAAACTATGTTCCTTCGTCTGGGCTTTTTGTTGATTCGTTTTATTGAAAAGTTTTATGGGTCTCCTGTATCCGAGGGATATTAAAGATTTAGGAGTTTGGTGGGGGATTTTGATTGCTTTTGATTTCTGAATGGGAATAAAAACAATTTTTCGTTGGGTTTTTGGTGAAACTTAGAGCAAACTTACAAGGACGGTGCTACTAGTCCGTTCGCAAAGTCGCTCGAGTGGTGTCCGCGACATGCACTGTGCGAAAACAAAAGCTCCCTTTGCACTGTGCAATTTATTGCTTTTTGCACCGTGCAATACTAGGCCAACCAAAAAGTCTTAACATGTTCGGCAGACATGGCAAATCGAACCCGGCCCGGCCCAAAAATGTTTTTTTCGAAGCCCGGCCCGGCTTGGTGAAGTTTACAGGCCCGGCCCGGCCCGGTTGTAAAATTTCGTTTTATCTTTAGACAGAAAACCCTTTTCTGTCGAAAGCAAAATCTTGTTTTCGTAGAAAAGCAAAATGCCAGACGAATAATTGGCATTGCAATTTTTCGTGTCGGTAACAAAAATCGGAATCGGGCTTCGGGCCGAAATTCAAAATCTTGGGCACGAAGCCCCGCCCCGAAAAACCGTCGAGCCCAAAGCCTGGCCCGGTAAAAGGTAGGCCCGGCTTCAAAATTTCCAAAGCCCGGCCCGGTTGCCATGTCTGATGTTCGCACCGTGCGCCGTCGCACGAAAGACTTGTCGCGCGGTGACGAGTAAAATTCACGGTGCGCTGCGACCACGCACAGTGCGAAAAGCATTGTTTTGAAAAGGGAAATCAAAGCACAGTGCGCTCTTTTCCGCACCCTGCCGATTGTTTGTCGCGCAAAGACATGCACTGTGCGAAAACATGTCAAGACTTTTTAGCCCGCGTAGTAGACTTTTTTCGCCTGTCGCTCGCACCCAGACTTTTTTAGCACAGTGCGAACTCTAATTATCTCTCAAGCAACTTTGCGAACGGTCTAGTACCTTCAATCAATCGTCTAAGTTTTAACTCACGCTTTACAGGGGGAACCGAGAAATTCAGCTATCTTTGCGGCCGAGAGAGCGCGCGGATTTCGGAGAGCGGAGAGAAACTCGCTTTTTTGACCTATTTTTCTTACAAGGGAAGTACCCAAGTGCGACGCTCAGATTTTCTTTATCAATTCCTGAAAATCTTAGCTCACGCTTTACAGAGGCAGCCGAGATATTCAACGATTTTTGCCACCCAAAAAGTACGCAAAATGCGGAGAGCGGTCACAGAGGAAAACGCTTTTTGGCCATAACTTGGCCAGCGCAGAAAAATTTAATTTTTTGTGGAAACATTGCCCTCTATGGTAGAAATAGGCATGAAACTTTTCATGCCAAAATTCGCAAAACGGTGTCACATTTTTGCCAACTTTCAATCTAAAAATCTCAATCGTTTCTGCAAAGCGCGGGCTAGGAGTCGTGCATATGTCTTAGAAAAAATAATACTAAGTTCGTGTCAAGTTTTATCAAAATCTGAGCGTCGCACTTGGGGTTCTTTCCCTGTTCGTTTTGCGTCGAAGAAATGGATTTTTTGTGGAAATATTACCCAGAAACAGGCATGAGACTTTTCAAGCCAAGATTCGCGAAAAATTGCCACATATTTTCCAACTTTGACCAAAAAAATCTCAATAATTTCTGCAAAAAGCGATCTGAAAGTCTTTAATCTGCTTTTCCAAGGTCTAATTTAAATTTTCTCCAAGCTTCATGAAAAACTAACTACCTAAATTATAAAAAAATTCGTTTAAAGTTTAATTTTTATTTTTTTGATTTTTCAATTTTTTGAAATATTTTTTAATTTTTTTGATTTTTCTTTTTTTTGAAATATTTTTTAATTACTAGTGTTTCCATAAAGTGCGTACACTTTTTCCCCCCTTTTATCGCCACCGCACAGTGCATTTTTCCTTTTTTTCTCTTATTTGTTGCTCCGCACCGTGCATTCTGTTGTTTTTCGCACAGTGCAAACTTGAAGCAGCAATCTGCACTGTGCGAATTCTCGCAGCAGCGCAGTGTCTACTACAATATAAATCTTCGAAAAAAAAACAATTTAATTTTAATTTTCAAATTAAACTTAGACTTTACAGTCCTTGTAAACACATTTCTATTTATTTTTCTTGTTCTTCCACCACAAAACTCACGTCTTTTGTTGCGATCCATGAGTCATTCGACTTTCAATTTCTGCGAAAAACAAAAATATAAAATTTTCTTTTGATTGTACCTCCTCGGGCTTCACGGTCATTGCATTTTGACTCATCTTGAAAGCGGAGGAGACAAAAACAGTTGCGACTTCGCTTCGAGAGCGCAAATCCTTGAAATTTCAGCTCAAAGAGAGGGATGCAATTTGATAGTGCGCGACTGTCATGAAATTTATTAAATTTGAGAACTTAAAGTGCTTGGACCGGGTCAAACAAGTGGACCGGGGTTAAGAGAGGCGGCTTGTCTTTCGATATGAACCTTGAGATACGTGGGGGGAAATTGGGAATTCCAAAAGACGCGTCATTTTTATATTGTACTTGAGATTAGATGGGGAAATAAAGTTTTCTCAAAATTTTGATTAGACTGAATGTTTGGAACGGATATTAGTAGCGCTGTTAAACTCTACATCCAACAAGCTTTCCGATGCAGTTTGAAAATTTTGAAAATTTTAGCCCTAAGGGCATTTATGACCATTTATTATATTGTACTTGAGAAATAGATGACAAAATAAAGTTTTCTCAAAATTTCGATCAGAACAAGTGTTTTAAATGGATGTTAGTTGCGCCGTTACGCTCTACATTTAACCAGCCTTCAGATGTTTTTTTAAAATTTTGGAAATTTTAACCCTAAGGGCATTTATGACCATTTTTATGTTACCCTTGCGGATTAGATGATAAAACAATATTTCATAAATTTTTTGGGTCATAGAAGAAAAATTGCTTGCTCATTAAACCCTTGTAAACAAGGGCATCAGTAATCATACGCTTTTTGAAAATTTCGAAAAGTTCAACCCTAAGGGAATTTAAGACCATTTTTTTGTAATACTTAGGTATTGGAGTGTAAAATAATATTTTTCGAATTTTTGATTTGTAGAAAGTATGAAATGCCCGTTTTTTACTGACGATGGAGTAATTTTTGCGACATGCACTGTAAAAAAACAAAAATTCACTTGGCACAGTGCAATTTCCGGCTTTTGCAGCGTGCAATAGGCTTTTTCCAGCTGTCGTCGCTTGCACCTTGACGTTCTTCGCACAGTGCAAACACTAAAAATCACTTTAGCGACCTTCCGGATGAACTGGTACTCGACTATTACAATAAAAAATTGCCCCAAAAATTTTTTTTTTGTATTTTTCATACATTTTTTAGGTTTTTGTTTGTTTAAAAAATTTTTATACCTAAATTAAGGTTAAAATGTCTTTAAAGTCAGTCCCCATTTTCCTCGGCCTCTCAATCATCGCAAGGTGCGGCGGGGATTACTTTCGAAAAAGGGGCTCGTAAATCAGGGAGGGCCGAATTGGGAGACTGAAAATCGAAAAAAACAAGCAAGGACGAAAGGGCTTTGGAAGGGACGCGCGACAACTTTTGATTTTTTAAGTGGGCGAAGATTTCGGTTAATTTTCTGTCCTCTTGGTGTTTGTTTGCGAGTTTGCAGATTTTTTTCGGTTTTTTTTTTTGATTAAAAATATTTTTTTCGAATTTTTTATTAAATTTTGCGATTTTTTAAACTACTAAAGTAAGGATGTGCGGTTTTTGAGAATTTGCACTGTGCGGTTCGAAAGTCGCGAAAAACGGCTTCGCACAGTGCATTTTGACCCAAAAACATCATTTTGCACGGTGCATTTTGCATTTTTTGCCTTATGTCGCGCGCGATTCCCAATTTTCGCAGCGACAAATCATTTTTTTCGACGCGCGACAAAATTTCGGTGCGCGATAAATTCTCAGGACTTTTTGCGCCGAGCAGTACGGAACCCTTGGCCATCAAGAATTGGCCGCTTATCAGTGCGTCCCATCTTCGTCCAAACAAGGGAGTTATTTTTTGCGGCCCAAGAAACCCGTCCTTTGGCGAAACTTGGCCGCGAAATTTTTGCTCCATTCAGACGTTTCCTTTTTTGGAGTCTCGCCTTGGAGAAGTTGCCTTCCGATCTTTTTTTTGGATTTTTGGCCTTTTCCGGCTTTAAATGGAGATGATTGCGCTTTTGGAAGCGAAATTGGGATTTTGGGGTTTTTGAAAAAAAAATTTTATGATTTTGATGAAACATGGGCTGAATTTAGATTAGAATTTTTTAAGAGCTATTGGAGATTTCTAGCTCGCAATTTGCAGAAAATTATTGAGATTTTTAGACGAAAAGTAAAAAAAATTTTTTCAAGCATTTTT
This sequence comes from Bursaphelenchus mucronatus, assembly GCA_025436335.1. Classification (NCBI taxonomy): domain Eukaryota; kingdom Metazoa; phylum Nematoda; class Chromadorea; order Rhabditida; family Aphelenchoididae; genus Bursaphelenchus; species Bursaphelenchus mucronatus. Next base: position 10,509,480 of record CM046360.1, read on the forward strand.
TTGAGTTTTATCGAAAAATGGGACAAATTTAGTTTAAATTTTTGTTTTGTCATGATGCATTTAAGTCAGAAAAACAAAAAAAATCCACAACCTTTTGCCCAAAAAAATCCTAATTTTTTCATCATCTTTCGACCTCAAAATCTCAAAGGTTTGTGCAAATCGCAAGCTAAAAATGTCTCTTACTAGTTTATTCGGAAAGTCGCTGGAGTGATTTTTGCCGTTTGCACTGTGCGAAAAATGTCAGGGTGCGAGCGACAGCCGAAAAAAGCCTATTGCACGGTGCGAAAAGAAATAAATTGCACAGTGCAAATCAATTTTTGTTTTCGCACAGTGCATGTTGCCGAAATCACTCCAGCGACTTTCCGGACGGAGAAGTACTTCTCTAAAACAAGAAAAAGAAATCAATGTGTAAATTGATCAGTCAGAGGGTTTGCCAGTTTTGTCGCTCATTACATACCCCCACCGTATATGAAAATCAACATTTCCTGCCGCACCTGAAAATTCATTGCACTGTGCGAAAAACATCAGGGTGCGAGCGACAGCCGAAAAAAGCCTTTTGCACCGTGCAAAAAGCAAGAAATTGCACAGTGCAAAGCTATTTTTGTGTTCCCACAGTGCACATCGCAGAAATCATTGCAGCGACTTTACGGACGGACTAGTAAACCTTAGAAAATATTAATTTTAATTTGTACCAAGTTTCATTAAAATTTTTTAAAAAAATTGAATTTTACAAAATTTTAAATAAATTTTCTTCAAAAAATCGCTTTCTAAATGCCAAAAATTTATTTATCTCCTCTCAAATTTTTTTATTTTTTTATTTTCCTCCCCAAACATTAATATAATGTATTCAGCTCGTTAAGTTCAAGGGACTTCCCCTCCGCCCCCCTTTCGCCTTCTTTTGTGGCCTAATTCGGAGTCATTTCGGTTTCGGATATCGTCTTTAGGGCCCTCGATTAATTTGTAATCAGAACTATTTACATTTCGGCGTAAATTGCCGAAAAATGGGGGTGATTGGGGGACGGATGACATTATTAAGAGGAAATGTTACTTTTGGAGTGAATTTTGGGGAAAAATGGTAAGATAATGTAAAATAGAGAGAAATATTTTAACACAGATAAAAAATCATTTTGAAATTTTTTTTTTTTATTTTTATATTTATTTTAGAGAACAAGTGCGACGCTCAGATTTTGATGATACATGGCATAAATTTAGAATAATTTTATCTAAGACATATTAATGCGTCTGTCAAGTCGTTGGAGTGATTTTTGCCGTTTGCACTGTGCGAAAAACGTCGAAAGCCCAAAAAAGCCTATTGCACCGTGCAAAAAGCAAGAAATTGCACAGTGCAAAGGAAAATTTTGTTTTTGCACAGTGCATTTCGCCGGCCGAAATCACTCCAGCATTACGGAGTGACTAGCATTTTATTTACAATCTTAATTCCTTCGAACTGTCGTTTTTCTCTCATTTTTCGTCAAACACTTTTTTTTAAATCCGTTGAAAATCCCCTTATCATCTTGCATCTTCAAACAAACATTTTCCGTCTGAAATTTTCTCTTTTCCATTTTTAATATCTTTTGGGATAGGCAAGGGTAAACAAAAAATATATTTTTGACATTTGAATACAAAAAATCCCCCATAATTCTTTTCTTTATATTATACATGTCTGTTTTTGGTGTTCCAAAGCGAGAAAATTCGGAATGACGGAGCGTTTCGATTGTTTTAGGGACAAAAATTAGTCGAGAAGTTTTTTACAGTACTTTTAAAAAGTAAAAAAAATATTATTTTTTTTTATTTTTTCATTTTTTTAACCCAAAATTCAAAAAAAATGTTTTAGAATAATTTTCTATGGTCTCCTCTTATCCCATTTTTCCCTTTTCCACTTTTTTCCTCCAAAAAAATTGCAATAATTTGCCTAATTTGGGCAAAATCTGTTTTTCGCACCGTGCGCTGACCCCTCGCACAGTGCAAAACTCCCTTTGCACCGTGCGAACCCCGCGACATAATTTGCACGGTGCAAACACAATTTTTCCGTTTTTTTGCACAGTGCAGGGAAAAAGAGGTGACTTTGCACTGTGCAAGGGGGGGAATTTCGGGATTTTTGGGATTTTTCCAACCGAATTTCATTGTGAGCTTGTTTGACCAAGGTTGTCAGTTCTTGTAAGGTATACTCGCACTGTTCTTACACAATGAATAGACTGTTTTTAGTTTCTTTGAAGTTTTTTAGACCTAAAACAATGTATGAATTCAATTGTTAATCAATATTTCTCCGGATCTCTTCATTTTTGGTGCAACAGGTATTTTCGGACTTGTTTCACTTTAAAATCACTTTTTTATTTGGCAAAATTGCAAAATTTTTGGTAAAATTAAAATTTTCTTATATTATACTAGACATTTTTCCTGTTTCTTGTTTCAAAAGTATTGTTTTTGACCCGGAGACTGCAATTTTTCTCTTTTATTCATCTTCACTCTCTCCAATGCTCGATTTCCCGCCTTCCCCGCCTGATTATTCACCCTTACGCAGTAGTCATCATAAATTGTAATCCCCCCTACTATTTTCGCTTTTTTTGACTTCGCAACTCTCTCCCTGACGCTGATTCAGAAGCCTCCAGGGCCACGAAAACATCTGGCTGTATGATCTCTTATAATACGGCCATTTCGAATATTTTTTGTCAAAAAATTTTTTGCGAAAAATATTTTTTCCAAAAAAACTTTTAAATCAGATTATGACTATAGCTATACAATTTAATAGATTTCTGATGCTGAGGAGCGTTTGAAACGACTCCCGCCGACTTCTGAAATCTTTTTTTGGCCATACAACGAACTTCCCCTCAGGCGTTTCGCTTTATTTTTTTTGGAAATCTTGCACGCAGATGTGTTGAGGCCCTAGGGCAAATGAAATAGATACATTTCTGAGCTTGTATTGAAGTTTCTGACATTTTACAACTATTTTTTTACTATTTTAACTCAATTATTAGTAATTTTATACATGACTAAAAACTTACTACTTTACTCAAAAAAAATCAAAATTCTGTTTTCAAAATCTTTAGAAAATGTCATGAAAAGTTCGGAAATGAAAAATGTAGACATCTCCATTCATTTCCCCGTTATTTTTTTGGACAAACATTCGGAGCACCAAGTGTAATATAAATGTTGACTAATTACGCTGGGATTCTCGGAACGGGAGGGGTTTTTGAATAATTTCTGAGTCGAATGGGAACTTTTCGGAGACCATTTGTCATTTGGCAGAAGGGATTTGGATCGATCGCAGATTTAGGGAAAAAATGGATATCCGATATTATTTTATACAGAAAACAGTGTCATATCGTGTCTAGATTAGTGAAAATCATTGTGTGAGGTCCTAAATCCTATGGGAAGTGTTGTTATAACTTTATAGCGGGATATTTGAACTTTCATCATACCTCGGAAAGGGTTCTGCAACGAAAATCTGATTTCATATTTTTTTTCCCACCCGTTTTTTGCCATTCTTGTCAGCAAGGATCCTAGTTCAAACGTATTTTATCACATTTCACTAATCTCGCCTCGTGATTTATCAATTTTCTCGCGATTTTCTTCTATTTACCAAGTATAATATCCAAAAATTGTTGCAGCTCACTTAAATGCATCGCTTTCACTGATCATCTTCTAATTTTTGTGCTCAAAAATACCTAATAGAAGCCTGAACATGAAACACCTCTTATTGTTGCGTAAGTTTGCGAAAGCATGTCTTATATGTTGGATTAGAGGAAATTTGGTATTTTGGGGTCTTCATGGGCTGAAATCATGGAGAGTTTTGCTGTCTAGAGCAAGCTTTTAACGTATTCTTGCTGGCTGAATATGTTTGAAGGCATATTTCTCAATTTTTCTTTGATTTCCAGCTAAAACAATATCTGCACGGTGCAGGTATCTAAAATAATGTTGTTATTGCTGTTTTTGGACGAAATCTTTTAGGAATTTGCGGTCTAAAGCAAGACCAGGATGCCTGCTGTGTTTTTCTTTTATGTTTGCTCCGGTTTATCTTGCTTTGGACATTCGTTTTGGCTAAAGTAATATATGCAAAGCGCAGATGTCAAAATAAAATACTTTTTAGGTAGAAAATTATTTTTATTGAATTTATCCGACATTTTCAGTCTCTCTACTATACCTCGGAGTTATTACATGCCGAGCATCGTTTGCCCAAGGTAATCTTCAGTTGGTTTTCCGGGCACGAAGTGGAAAATCGACCGAGAACCATCCACTTACCGACAACTTAACCGCACTTTGGTGAGTAATATCTTCTCTGATATTTTTTAGCTCCATTTTTCAACTTTTCGCCTCAAAGCTTACCGAAATGTTTTTAGTTTTTAGTAACTTCTTCTACCTAGTACAATATAAATTCAAATTTCAGGTGTCAAGCCGTTGTGAAGGGCTCAGATGGCGACTATTTGAAGTTACCGATTCAGAACGCCAGCTTCTTGCACTTTAACCCTAATAAAAAGTTCAACGCCAGAGTGGACAATCGAAGAGCGTATCTGGACCTCGGCAAACAAAATTTGTATGTGGCTGGGAAATACAAGTGCGAAATCAAGACGACCGAAGGGGAAATGGTGCACGGGAACTTGTTCATCTATCGTGAGTTTATTTGGCCAATTCGGAGAAAATTCAATGTGATTTTTTGGGATTTTCGGGAGCTGGGACCTTATTTTAGATGGGATTTGGAAAAAATTGCTCATTGCTTGGTTTTTTGCATTTTAATTGAGTTGAATATGGTGTTAAAATTTATAATAGATCCTGTCGATTGTTCTGATTAATATTTTTCTTTTTTTTTATTACTGTAATTTTTTTAATTTTCATTTTTAGTCCGACCCGTTTTCCACACAAATTCCTCATTCCGATTGGAGCTGAAAGACGACGATAACCTCTTTGAATTCAATGGCCCATCGGCCAAGGCAGTTAGAGGGACCACTGGCGTTCTGGATTGTCCAGCTCGTGGATACCCGCACCCCGATATTCGGTGGTTCAAAGATGGGGAATACATCGAGCCCTCGGACAAGTACAAGATCTACCGGAATCAGTTGTCAATCTTCAATGTCGCCGATGAAGACGAGGGATTGTATCGATGTGTGGCGTCGAATGAATTTCCGGTTCATCTGGATGCCGAGGCCACCAAGTTCGACCTTATACTTGATCAACAATTGAGAGTTACAGGTGAGTTGAGGCGATTTTTATTGGATTTTTGATGTTTTTACGAATGGAAACGATGTAACACGCCGTAGAATGTCATAAACAAGTTTTTTAAGTTTTGTCGTGAAGTGTTTTAGACTTATTTTATCGATTTTCACTAATCCTTCCAAAATTTCAGGAAGCCTGGACTGGCTGGTCCCATTGATCGTGATCATCATCATCCTGATCCTCTTGTTCGTTGTCATCTATTCGTGCGCTTATTGGAAGAAGCGCGCCGGCCGCAAGAGCTACGACGTCGCCAAGGAAGAGTTGGGTGGAATTCCACCGACGGTTGTTAAACGAGTTCATTATTGCAGGAAAAACGCGCACAACTCCGAACACCAGCGCCTCCGCGACGACCAGGACTAAAGCCCCGAACACGCAGAGCCAAGCCATTCCAGTCTAGCCATCGAATCTGTCAGTTGGAAGCCATTTTCAGCAATTTTGGTCAATTTTTTGCAAATTCACCGGATATTTTGGGATTTTCGAGAAATTTGGCGAATATATTCTAAAATATGGCAATGCTACAGTAAGCTGAAGACGTTCGCTGTATTTTAGAGTGTATTTGCTGTCTGTTTTTGGACGTTAACAACAAAATTTTTAGATATTATACTAGATGGACCTTCCCGTTTGTAGATGGTCGATTTTCCCAATGTTTGGCTTCTTTGCTGGAATGTTTAATGCTTTGGTTTTGTTCTCTGAGTCGAGTAGTGTGTTGTAGTTTCCATCAGACTTGTGTATCAGTCTTCACGGTGCAAAATTCCTCAGTTTTCATTTCCCTTTAGCTCTAAATTAAGTTTACTATTTTTCGACCGAGTTTTGATGTCTATCCAACTTTGTTTGGCCTAGACTGCGATTTTAGACCTTATAGATTCAATAACAGCCATTTCCCAATAATTTTGAATAGCTTAGGTCATCTCTTTCTCAGAATAATATAATTTTTGGACAAAATTTGATATTCTCTTTATTTTTTGGTAATTTTCGACCAATTTCTTTTCGAATTCGAATATAATAGACAATATGACCCACGTTCTGCTGATTTCATTCACTGCCAATTAATTTGAAAAGTTTTTACAGGCCCATTTTCAGGATCAAACAGCTTTTTCTTACAAATTTTTTCAATTTAACGGGTATTTTTGCCTTAGTAACGCTGTAATATACAGTACTAACAGCTCTTTTTTTGCCTTTTTGCTTGCGTTACAGTATGCACTAATCTTGTTTGGTTTACTGTAATTTTTTCTCGTTTTTCTCTTACTTTTCATACTATTTCTTCTATTTTTTGAATTTCCATTGCCAAATTTTGAATAAATTGAATTGAAAATACAAAAGTTTACCTTGGTGATCATACAGTAAGCATGTATATATCAAAAAACCAAAAAAATTTCAATTTTTAATTTTTTTATTTTTCGAAATATAAAAAAATAAAATGCAAATAAATATCTATACAATTTCAACAAATGACTGGAGATATGTTGAGAATGGTGGGAAGGTAGATACAAACGACTTGAGAAACATTGGCCCGATCGGTGGGGGCCAATTCCTTGAGATATGTTGAGAAAGACGTCCCTCTGGGGGTGGATATGTTGAAGATCACAGTTTTGGGCGATAACACGTTGCAAATACATAGAAAATACGGTTGGCAGGCTGTGTGAAGACAGTGTAGACCAAAATGCATCATTTTGAGCATAAAAATCATTAAAATTTGAGAGAAATCATCAAAATTGGGGGCCAATCCACCAAAAAAATCATATCGGCAGCCAGGAACGGAGCGTGAGTCCCTGTTGTTCGCATATATGACCAAAAATATGACCGCCGAACGGGCAATTGAACTTCTCCAACCATGGGCTGTCAATGACCGGTAGGCCGTAGAAGAGGACCATCAAAAAGAAGGTCAGAACACCGGCCGTGATCAAGGAGAAGATGACAATCAGGAGTCGGGTGCCTCGGCCAAACGTCACGTACGGCACAACCGCTAAAACACACAACATTAGAGACTGTTTTCTGCGCTTTACAATACTTGACATTATAAAATTCATCAATTTACATTATACTTTAGGTCTAAATCGATTTAAATCCTTTGGACCAATTTTTGATGTCTAAAACAATTTCCATAAAGATTGTGATTTCCAACCCGCTAGCTAAAGTCGCAACGCATTCCCAATCATTTAGAATACAATGGATCATATTTTTTCAAGGATAATATAATTTTTGGACAAAACTTTCGATTTTGATGTCTAAAATGATATTCATAGGCCGAGACTGCAATTCCCATCCTATTAAACTCAAAAGCAATCTATTCCCGATAATTTCCAATCCTCTTCATCGCACACTTCTCATGGATAATATAAAAAATCCCTCAAATTTTCAATAAACTTCAAAATCTTACCGACAAACATAATCATGCCGTAGATAAAGCCAGTGACTTGTGCCCAATTGTCTATGTACGGGAAGAATCCGGTCAAAAATAGGAATACAGCCAAAGCAAGATGTTGTAGTAGGGCTCGTTTCGGATTCATCAAAACATTCCAATTGTAGATCACATTCAGGACCAGTGCCCCGAGGACACCAGCTTGAGCGCTCGCGGGACCTACTCCAGGCTGAAAAATTCCAAAATTTGCATAATCTAAAAAAATTTTCATAATTCAAAAAATTTGCATAAATTATTCAAAAAATGCTGGAAGTGTGCTCTAATAAATCAGGGTCCTCTAAAACGCCCAAAAATGGCAAAAAATAGACCAATCCCAAAACAAACTTTGAAAAAATAGCAAAAATCTTCAAAAACCCCACAAAAATCGACCAAAAAAGTGACAACCACGGCTACCACAACATCAAAACATACCATATACGGCGCGAACGAGGCGCTGGCCAGGTATCCGCCGATTCCCGAGACAAAGTAGATGATTGCCATTCGAATCCAGCCGATCATGTGTTCGAATTTCCGCATAATCGTCAGCTGGATGCCGCAGGTGACGAGGATGGGCAAGATTCTGAAAATTCGGACCATACAACATATTCACAGATGGTTTACAATATCCACAACACCTATACACCAAAGTCGGGAAAAATTTTTTTGTCAATTCCAAATGTTGACACTTCGTCCACCTAAACTTTTACACTTCGTCTACACAGGGTTGGTTGCTATTTTCAGGTACTGTAGAACATAATAATCAATTTCCAAGGCGTTTTTGACATTTTTACAAGCCAAAAATTGAGATTTCAAAAAGTGACATTTCGTCATAAATCTTTGACACTTCGTGCACAATGCTCTAATGAGCGACTTTGAGGTCAAAAATGTTTCTGACCCGTATTTCAGACCTCAGCAAGTAATTTAAAACTATGCTGGAAAAAACAAATACGTCATGACGACCAATTTTTAAGAAAATTCCAAAAAATCTCAAAATTTCCCCCCAATCCTATTTAAACTCTTTCAACTCACCCAGCATGAATAAACAAGGCGCTGAAGAACCGGTAGAACTGATCTGGGACCTCTTGTTGCATGAATGGAGTCATTCCACAGACATCATTGAGGCATGAGACTTGACTGCACAGTGTGGCATTCTCATGATAGTAGCCTCGAACAAAGTCGCAATATTCGCGAGTGGTTATACGGCATTGACCGTGCATCTGAATGCAGCATGGGCGGCCCATCACTTCGCATTTCATGTGCGCTTCACGTTGGGGAATGTCGTGATCCGGCACCTTCTCTTGACAAACCTAAAATAAGGTAAAATTAGTCCGAAAAAAAGTTTATCGCATCAAATATATCTCAAACTACTCTGTCATGCGCAAAAACTCTCTGCAGTGGTTTACTTCATCGATATCTCAAGTGAAAATCAAAATTTCTATTTTTTTTTCAAAAAAATGCCAAAAATCGTAATTTACATGTTTCAACTACTGAATTTTACCTTAACACCTTAAATGTCTCGAGTATCATTTAGACACCAAAATAAATCATAAATTTACATGTTCAATCAAAAAAACCCCAAAAAATCGGAAAATCGTGAAAATTTTTGTTACAGTAATCTCACAGCAAAAAATACCCCCCAAACCTTCCCATTACGTCCTAACTTTTCCCCAAGCCCAACTTACCGGCCAATCCGTGATGTTTACGCTCCATTCCACGGGTTTCACCGACCTCGGCGACAAACAATATCTCGGATCTTGGCCACAAACCGCTCGATGGCTACCATCATGAACAAATTTATGGAACGTGGCGAATTGCTTGGGACAGGACGAGGTCTGGAAGCATCCGTCGGGGCCTACACAGCAGCCAGTCGAGTTGTTTTCGAGGGCTCTTTCATCCGCGATGAGGCGTTGAATTCGCGGGTCCTGACGCATACAGGGCGTGTATTTCGCGCCGATATGGACTAGATCGGACTGAAATCGAGCTGATTCAAAATGTCACAACATTTTACAGCCAAAAATTAACAAACTTTAGCAAAATTCTGAAAATTTCCTAAAAATCCAAAACTCAAAAATGCAAAATTCTTACAAATCGCGGACCAATGAAGATGTTGTTCTGTTCGAAGGTCACAATGTGTTGAAAGGACATCGAGGACGCCAGGACATCTCCACTTCTTTCGATGACTCCAATTCCATGCGTAAAATCCGTGCCAATTCCAAAGATGAACAACACGATAAAAGTGACGACAATTTGGACGGCGGTGCACCAATAGGTGAAGATCGGTCTGAAAAGAGTCGTCGAATTACTTTCAGAGGTCATCTCACTGCTTTTCGCCATGAAAACATCATTTTAAACCCCTAAAATAAAAAAAATTTAAATCCCCAAAATTTTCAAAAAATCTCAAAAACCAATATAAAACTGCAATCTAAATTACCAAAAAAACAACTTTAAACTCCTTCTTAAATCCCCCACATAACATTTCCATTATTACTGCCCAGGGAACAACTTATTTTCCAACAATTTCAAAAAAAATCCAAATTTTTCCTCCAAACTCCCAAAAAAAGTATCAAAAAGTATCCCAAACCTCTCATAATCTCTGACCATCCACTCTCTTACCTATAGTCATCCCTTGAATCCGACAATCCTTTCAGCGGATCCGCCTTGGTGCGTTTATATTGACCGAAAATGGGCAAACTTCGTTCGCGCTGACCTCTTCTTCCGAACCAATAATCCCGCGACCACTTGGAGGGGCGTTGACGGCTGATGCCCTGAGGGTTGCGGGTGGCTTCAAGCACCTGTCGAATGCAATGGACGCGGCGCTCTTTGGCGTGCACCAAGTCTCCGACCCCTCGATGATGACGTTGGCCGGGCGTGCTGGTCGCCGGAGTGCGCGCCACATGTGGGCCGATCAATGCCTAAACTCATATCGATAAACGGATCAACTCCTACCTTGGTCGTGTCCTGATGCCGATCCGACGCCTCCACCGGGAATTGGCGCGCACGTTCGGGCGGGGTGAGCCGATAATCGTCCAAGAATTGGTCGCTGAATTCGATGATCGGCGTTTGCGACGGGTCGCGCATCCGTTTTCTTGGCCACTAAAATACGAAACTACGTACATTCGATCACAAATTCCTCTTCACAGTCTACCAACAACCAGTTAATCTCAAAAATCCGCATCTTCTATCAAAATTTTTGGTACCGCCACGAAAACCTGAATTCTCTCAAATCGCTTTGGCATTACAATTTCTCTTAATAAATCATACCATCTGGTCCTAAAAACATCAAAAACGATCAAAACTTCCAACCTCATGCATTTCCATAGTGTCCGTGGGATGTTCATGTTCGACAGTAATGCTGGTCGAAAACAGTGGCTGTTGCCATTCCTGTGGGCGGTCGGTGCGGCAAACCACTCTGTGCGGACGGACTTTGGGCTGGTCGGTTGGGGTTGAGGTGGTCGGGACTTCCGAGTCCTCCGTTCTCTCCAATTTTGGAGTTTTCATTCGTGGTCCATAGAGTCCGGTGGTGCCTGCGGGCACTTCGGAGGTCGATCCGGCGAATCCCATGGGCTCGAACTGATCGTATGTGTCCTTGAGGGCTTCCACATCTTCGGTTCGGGGTGGAGAAGTCGAGGTGGACGGTGCGTCGTGAGAACGGAAGGTTTGGCCGACTGAAAATCGACAAAAAATTTTGCGAATGCCCTTTTTCAGCGACTTGGAGAAGTGAATTGGACGGTACTGGGCCTGTTGCTCCAGGTACATGTAATCCGACCACATCTCGGTGCGGGCGAAAGACAGACGCGAATACGGTAGGGACTGGAAAGGAAGACGGGTTAAAATTGGAAAAATGACTAAAATATTGAAAAAATTGTAACTAAAATAGGTAGTTGGCACATCTAGGGAACCTGCAGAGAATTTAATGACTATTAGCTATCAATTCAAAGCAAATGTAGGCAAGGATAATCATTAGGATCTAATGCAACATCTAAAAATCACAAAAAAATGGTAAAATAATGTCAAATACTATCCAAAATGTTTAAATATAGCTATAAAACGAAAGACTACGCCTTATTACAGCATTTTAAATCATATTAACTACACTTATCCCAGCAAAAATTGAAAAAATAGCAAAAACTTTGAAAAGTTGATGAATTCGCAAAAAATCTCAAATTCTAGGCTAGTCAATACCTAAAATCAGAAGATACAGATAGCACTACACACTACAGACCAGAAGCTTCCTTTTTATATCCAATTTACCTACCATTTCGTATGACATCATCATATGCTATGCAATTTCCGAAAATCCGTCAAAAATGTTGATGTCTCTAAAACAATGCCCAGAGAATCCCTCAAAGCAGATCAAACAATCGCTCTTATACTATCTAAAATAATCCACAGTCCTTCAACTCTCGTTGCACATCTAACTTGGGTAGTTTAGCATCTAAAATTTGCATAATTTTTCTAAATTTCAAAATCATGGCATCTTTTTGCAGAATATTCAAATTCTCGTCGAAAATCCGGTCAAAAATTCACATTGCTCACCCGGAACTGCGCTCAGATTTCGGGACAGCGCCAAGGAGTACAACCGCTGTGCCAAAAACCTACTCAAATTTCCATAAAAATCGGGGGGAAAACTTACGAAAGTTTCGAGTGCTTCTCGGGACCGAAAAATAGATTCGAAATAATTTTTCGCTGCCCCCAAAGCGCAGTCGGCTGCGGATTTTCGTCGCGCGACAAGAATTCGTCGCGACAAACGGTTTTTCGTCGTGCGCGAAGCGCCGTCGCGGCTTGTGCCAAACGGTTTTTTGTCGCGAAAGAAAGGGGTGGGCGGAGCCGACTCGGTTTCGTTTTTCGTGAAATCGAGAGTCGCCAGTCGGGCGGAGAGAGTGCGGAAATCGGGGAGAGGGCGGCAGAAACGAGGGGAAGTTCGGGGAAAGACGGCTGGGACCTTATTTTAGGTAATAATTTCGGGGAAATCGAGGTAAAACGGTTGAAAATGGGCGAATTTTGTCGGGATTTCGAGAAAATATTATAATTTATGAGCTTCTTCGTTTGGAATATCAAAAAATCCAGGGTTCATATCAAAAGCACCTGTTTTAGGCAAGAATTTTTTGAAATCACCGAAAAATAACAATAAAAATAGAAAAACGAAGAAGTTTTGACATGAATAAGATAAAAAATTCCTTGCTCCACCAATTTCAACCATGAACAAAGAAAAATTTTCAAGAATAAGGTCAAAACGCAAAAATTTCGCGATTTCTTGAAGCATTTCGGCAATAACTCCAAATTAAATCGTTGAGACGTTGAGAACAGTCGAGATGTGGTCTGGATTCCATGTTAAACTTGATGTTTAATTCATATTTCCGACGAATTTCCCTTTTAACCCAAAATCTCCTAACTTTTTCAATTTCCAACTTTTTAAAACTAAAATCTTCCGTTCCCCTTAGGGCATAAAACCAAAAGTCGTGTATAAACCCTTGCAAAATCATTTTCAATCGAAAAAAGCTTCCAAAAAAAATCTCAAAATCCCTGAAAAATTCAATTTCCCCACAGCACCGTCAAGCCGATCCTCAGTTGAAAATCGCTTTACTACGGTAAAGCATGAGTACACAGCTAAAAGAATTCCAAATTACCGGTTGATTCTTGCTGTGTGGACGCCGAAGGTAGATTAATTTGGTAATGGGACATCAAGGGGAAACTTCGCTTGTTTCGGAGCTTATTTCTCTCTCGGATGGGTTTGTAGGCTGGTGTTGGAGAAGCCAGGGCCGAAACGGAGCTGCCTCGTTCTTCGGTCAGAGTGGTTAGACGTTTCTTGCGAAACATATCGCTGAAAATTCGAAAATCAAGAAAAAAATCGTCATTTTTCCAAAAATCTCAAAATTTCAATATAAAAAATGACCGTATATACCTAAAATACGACATCAATAGAATTGCTAAGCCATAATAATCGATTTCAGACCACAATTTCTCTAAATTTCTCCCATCTTTTCCAATAATTTACCAAAATCATCAAAATTCCCCATTCTTTGACAAAATCTCAAATTTTCAATATGAAAATTAATAAGCTATTCCACTTAATTGTCACCCAAGAAGCCATAATGTCCTCCTTCAAATTCTACAGTAATTTAAAACCGTAATTCCATCACTTTTCTCCATAAATTTCAAAAATCATCAAAAAAATCGCCACTTTTCAAAAAATCTCAAATTTTCAACTTGAAAAAGGGTACCATATACCCCAAATTGTCTGACATTACATTATACACTCCCTACTCTCTGCACACCACCCAAATCTTACCCGTTGAGAATGCTTTGAACTGCGTTGTAGGCCATTTTCGCGACCGAGTCCCGCTTCTCCGGCTCCACGGCCGTGTAGACGCTGAGGTTGTCGATGTGGTTGCCGACCGAGTCGGGGGTGTCAACTGAAAGCATGCTACTTTACTGCTCTTTAAATTCTACGTCTCTTTCTTCGGTTTCGAAACCCGGACCCAAAGTTTCACAAGGTTTGTTTGAGGTCCTGTCCAACATCCCAGATTTACAACACAAATTTGAGGGTTTCACGCGGAACTGCTGCTCAAACACCCTTTGATTACGGAGCTAAGACTCTCAATAGCTCCGTAATGCGCCTATGAGTCCCGTACGATACTTTTTAACCTACTATTTTGCAGTTTTTGGACGACTTCATCGGTTTTCACGCCATAGACAGACTTCAGGTGCCGGAACCGTCGTTTTTTCCACTTATTCTCCTGCGATGAGGTTTGTTCGTTGAGACCTGAGTTCACCGAGGCTTCCGGCGCATCTTCGTGCATTGGGACACCGAAGAATTTGGCAGTTTCGTGGGAAATTTTCTCTCGGATGCTGAAAAACCCGGATTTTTAGAGAATTTTTGAGTAAAAGTTAACAAATTACGGTACTCATGCAACATGACTCATTTGAGACCCCGTATTTTACCTTCCAAAACCATTAGGTTAGTACTTTCCACCCATTTTCCTTCAAAATTTTACCAAAGACGATAAAATATCGTTTTTTTAGATTTTTAGGCATTTTCAAAGGGAAATCGATAAAATGACAGTAAGCCATATATATTTTTTCAATGAAGATATTCGCGTATTCTACCTCCTGACATCTTTAACCATTATTTTTCCTTTCGTTTTTATATGAAAATTTATAAAAACTCCAATTTTTAACCAATTTCCACAAATTTTCGACTATAAACCGAAAAATTACAGTAATCCATAAAAAGAAAGTTATGTCACAGGGCGTATTTTACCTTCCTACATCCTTTTCTGGCCGTCGTACCCATTTTTATGACCAAAACATCAATAATTTCCGCAAAATTTTACCTTTCATGCCTCCGACGTCGGAAACTCATCTTTAGCTTACAAAATACGTAAAAAACGCCTGCAGCTGGAGAAAAGAAATTTCACAATAGTCTGAAAAGCGTCTAAAGACAGTGAATTTCCGAAAGGAAAGCATTTCTTCCTCTTTTTTTCGGTTTGAATATGATAACAAGGCCCATCAAAATTCGAAGAAAAAACAGCTCGGGGAATTTATAACCGGATGAACAGCCTTTATGGGTCATGTGGAGAGGTGACATCTGATGTTAGGGCACTGTAAATGAAATTCCAACCATCAAGACGTCGTTTTACTTATATTGACCTTTTTTTAAACAAATCTCGGATATTACACTCTTTTGGTAAAAAATGATATTCGTTATAACAATATCTTACTTACAAAAGACTATAGAATTAACAACGCCCAATATGAAAATATTTTTTTTAATCCGATTTCTTCGACCTTATTTTAGTTGTTTTTCCATTTTTTCGATATTACACTAAAATTTTTAGTGTTACTACTAAAAATACTATGTGTGTTATCGCTAAATTGCAGTATAGATATAGCAAAAATAATCAAAGACCATACTACAACCGCTTTCCATCAAAAATTAACATTTTTCAACCTTATTTTAGCCATTTTTTCAATTTATCGATATTAAACTTGACTCCTCATCCCAAAAAGCACCAAAAAAAACCGCATCGTCCTTCTTGCCCCATGTTAAATCTTTTGTCATCAATTTCCCTTCACCTTCCACGATTTTATTTACATTTTTTCTCAAAATTTCACAAAATCCCCACAAAATCTAAATTCTAGTCTCCAAAAAAGTTCAAAATCACTTCTTACCCAAATTACCTTCACTAATACGATGTTTATTGTCG
Source organism: Bursaphelenchus mucronatus (assembly GCA_025436335.1). Taxonomy (NCBI): domain Eukaryota; kingdom Metazoa; phylum Nematoda; class Chromadorea; order Rhabditida; family Aphelenchoididae; genus Bursaphelenchus; species Bursaphelenchus mucronatus. Next base: position 10,525,293 of record CM046360.1, read on the forward strand.
AATATTAGCAGCGGATCAGTTTTTTATTTCATCACCTTTTCTTGCGTCTCAAAAAAACCTTGCGAAATCTTTAGAAAGAAGTGGGCGGAGTTTCGGTGCAGACGGGTTCGGAACATGGATTATGCTTGTAAAGAGCAATGTTATCGAGGGAATTACGAAATTATCTTGCATCAAGGTCACTGACTGCTTCCTAGCCCAATTTGTGGAATATTGGAGACAAATGCAAAACTTTTCTATATTACACTAGGTTTTTTGGAGATTTTTGTCGGTTTTTGATGTTTCTAAGGAAAAATATTTAGAATCCAAGAGCAAAATAGGACCAGTTGCGTCTAAAACACCCGACGGATCCTTTTCCTGCCTTAAAAAAAGACCACACCAACAAAAAATAAAAAAACTTCAGCAAATAAGCTAAAAATCCGAAAACCCTGTATTTTTTGGTATTGCGGGATGTCCATTGCAACACCCAAGCAATATATGACCTGTTTTAACCTTTTACTTTTTTAAACCATCAAAATTGATCAATTTCCAACCTTATTTTAGGTTCGAAACAAATTTTTTATCAAAAAATTACTTTGGTCTATTTCTCCCCGTAAATGTCCTTACAACAACAGTTACACCTCCTCATCACACCCAAACATCCCAATTCAACTAACAAAAGCACGTTAAACATTAATTTCCCGAGTCATCGCCTCCGGCTTTGGGTCATCGCAATAAAAAATGAATTACGTTCCGAACAAAAAAACGTTTCAGAACACCCCCAATGTCCACAAATTCACGCCCGTCGCCGCGAGGTGAGTCACAGCGAGGTTTTCACAAACAAACAAATAAAAATAACGAAGCGGACCCATCAGTGGTCATGAATAATATACTAATCTGATCAAACTCTGCTATATCCGCTTCATATCAGCTCTGTATGACTCATCGAGGCAGTTGAGACTTCAAAATCGCCAAAAATTAATCTTTGTTAACAGACATTATATTAATTTAGGTTAAAATTAACAAAACTCAAAAAAATTGTTATCAATCAAAAATGAGTTGATATTATTGTCAAAAAAGAGGAAGCGGGTCACAATCAGATATTTAAATACAAAGGAAGACGTTAAACATTGATTTAGACCGCACCCTGACCTAAACTTTAGCACCGACGTCTGTTTTGATCAATTTCTGAAAAGCCTTACCTGTAGGCGCGTCGAAGGGGTTGACGTCGATTGTCCGTGCTCTAAAATTAAATGGCTTACAAAAAACAGACATGTAAATAGGTTGTGCGTCACAATTCTACCGTCTCCATATATTATACTTGATAATAAAAAAGCGGGCTGAAATGGCCGAAAAGTCGTAAATTTTCAGTGTGTTGGGTATTGGAGGTCGGCGGGATTGATGAGTAAACCGAGAAATTCCTTTAACTACAAAATCCATATTGATTATCGACAGTTTCAGGCATTTTTGGAAGAATCATCTTATTTTAGACGAAAAATCGAAACTTTACTTTGGTCTATTTCTCCCAGCAAATGTCCTTACAACAAAGGTTGCACCTCCTCATCACACCCATACATCCCAATTCAACTAACAAAAGAACGTTAAACATTAATTTCCCGAGTCATCGCCTTTGTTTTGAAATTGTTGAAACTACTCTAATATCTTCAAAACCATCTTGTTACTCCCTAATACATCTTTTTAAACAAGAATAGAAACTTTAAACCTAAAAAAACATCACAAATTTGACAAAATCACCTTATTTTAGTCAAAACATCAAACAATCTTTTTTTCATACTGCTTACAAGGCTTCAATATCGTTGAAACTTTACCTCAAACTACTTTATCAATGAATAAGTATAACCAAACAGGGTCGACTTTCAAAAAAAATCCTCAAATTCCTAAAAAATCCATCAAAACACCTAAAACAACATACCGATCTCAAAGGATTCGAGTGACTCTTGTATAATCCAATCTTCCCAACACCACCGACATTCTCGCCCTCGGATCGCCAACTTTTCGCCGCATCGGGCCGCGTGGAAATGGAATTGGCGTGATCTTCGACCAAATTTTCGGCCGAAAATGAGATCTTTGATGGTTTCTGCGGAAGTTTGGGGGCATTCTCCTCCTCCGCGACCATGGTATTGCCCGTGTTTGGGTTGATTTCGGATGACGGGGAAATCAACTGCAAAAATTTTGCCTTTAGACATGAATGTTAGAATAGATGAAATATCAACAAGAATCAATGGAAGATTGAAAGAAAATGTGGAAAATTGATGGAAAATCAGAAAAAGGATTCGAAAAACGACAAAGTTTGGCCAAAAATGGGCAAAAATCCCCGAAATTCGATGGAAAACAGGCAAATCAAAAAGAAAAGTGGAAAAGTCGCAATTTTCGATAATTCCTCGCTGAATACAAGACAAAAACAAATAGCGCCAGACCCGGGTGAAGCCAGAAAGATTCTTTTTTTGCAACCAAATTCACAAAACAGCCCGAAAAGACAACAGTCGTCGCGTTTTTTCCGCCGAACCTCACACGTTTTTATCAACCCGAGAGAGGACCAAAGACAAGACTGACCACATTACCCAACAGCCTCCCCCTCCCAAACAACACTCATCGCCACATCTGAGCGATAATGGAGCGATTTCCTGGGCCTGCAAGTCTTTTTCGGTCCAAAAAAGGCCATCAGGTCCAGAAAATCGCTCCATTCCTCGATATTGACACAAAGAACAAGTGGATTGGAGTTTTTATTACAAAATTTAGACTCTCCTCTTCTTGTTTATCAAAATTCTAGTCAACTTCCGCCGGATGAACCGCTGCAACGGGCGAAATTAAGTTTCCCCCGCTAATTCCAAGGATAACATCGGGGAAAGGCGCCAAACCAAAACTTCCACTTGTCATAAAGAGTCGGAACAAAAGGCATAACACTCCCAAGACGTTGTGCAAACAAATGCGGAAAGGATCATTGCGGCGAAACGGCCAAAATTTGCATAAATTACACTTGTTCGAACGTGCGCTCTAAAACCTGGTCATACCAGGGAAAACAGGTAATTTCAGTTAAAAAATCTTTGAATTTTGTTGAGCAATCGATTGAAAGTTACTTGTAAAAGCAAGAGTAACATTTTTCAGAAAAAATTCCCTACCTAAACAACCATTAGACATGCCTAATTGACATTATTCGCCAAAAAACGTCGTCATTACCGAAAATTTCGATCCGAATGACCTTGTAATCCCTCTGATTCAGCGCTGAATACCTCAAATGCCTCACGCAACTCATGTCGGACAATTAGGCGTCCGATCGACCTTGTTTATCACTTCTATCACAAATTTTTGTCGTTAAAACCGTCAAATTTTCGAAAATTTAACGCTAAAATCTCAAAAATTCTTCAAATTCTATTGTCAGCATGCAAGAAATGTGTAATTCTTATCAAAACCAGCGGCAGACGTCAAGATTGTCAACAGTTTCCCCATTCTCTCGAATTCTTCTGTGATTTTTTCCTTTCGAACGAAATGTCACAAAAGTTGCGAAGTGTCAAGACGTTTATTGGATCTTTTTATTTTTGCGAGAATAATTTTGGAGTCGTGTTTTAATGAAGAACATCGTCTGAAGTTGTCGATTAACACGTAAATTGTTGTTTTCAGGATGTCCGGGGTAAATTTTGCCCGAAGAGTTGCTCTGCGGCCTCTTCAACAAGCTCGATTCATCTCGCGATTGGAGTAGGTTAATATGCCTTTACTTTCTTTGATTTTTAGGTGCATAACCTCTTGCTAATTGTTTTATAGAGGCTCTATATTCATGTTTCTTTAGATATTAATTTATCTAAAAATTTCAGGAAACGAGATGATTTGAAACTTTTCAAAGATATCAATCGTCTAGCCCGTCAAGGAAAGTGGGACAGTATAAACAATCAGCCACCAATTTTCCAATTCTTCGATTCGGGCCGAAAGGAAGCGTATGCCATCTGGTACAAACTGGTAAGCAGTTTACCTTTCTTCTTTTATGCTTAGAGGCACTTTTATATTGTAGTAGATGGGTAGTATTAACTCGCGCCATTTCGATGTAATTTCAAAAACTTCGTTGATGGATATGGGTCCCTAGAGCTCCAGAAAGAACCGGAGTAGATCTTGTGTCCTTTTTGCAATTAGTTTACATTGTTTCAGCTCGGATATCGCAAAAATCCATTCAATTACTATGCGGAAGGACAGTTTTACCAATTGATCTTCACCGTCGTCGGATTCTTTGTGTGCGTGAAGCTGGTCATCTCGACGTACAACACGGTCGTCCCAGAAAAATATCGAGAGAGGTTCCCCGAGTACTACGCAAACATCAAGCATCATTTGGAGGAGGGTGAGCATCATGGTCATGGTGAACATCATTAGGTCAAATTAAACTGAACTTTGTAGAAATAAACAGATCCATTACGACGCTTGAACTGTATTTTATCGTCTTTTATTAGGAAAACTTTTTTGTTTCTTTGGTTTGAGGGGTTTTATATTACTTTAGATGTTTACTTGATGCCGATATTTTCTTGATACTCGGAAAGCTTTATAGTAAGCTACAAGGGGTGGTCAGTTATTCACGTGGCAAAAATAAACGTATCCCTTTTAAAAAAAGCATAAAACAATTTTTTTATCATGGACAATATAAATTAATATCACAATACTTTCTTTGGTTAATACATACGAGAGATAAGGCGACTAGGTGCTGTTAATGCTATCATATTCCATTTTAAGAGGTTTAGTGACTTTTTGAAATACTTTTTGAAGGAAAAATGACTAAATTATGTTATAAAATGACTATTTCTTATTTTTGAGATGTTGAACACTTGTAATACTATCGAAAATACTGTATAGGCTACTGTAGGCTAATTACTAATTAAAAATCACAATTGTTTTGTCCGCAAATTCAAACTATTTAAATTCGAATTTTCCGTTTGCCATTGATATTCAGAGACCGCAAATTGGGCCAGCATAAAAGGGGTGGGTACAGTGGCCAGATGGAACAAGGCGTGGGCGTCGATTTGATGGTAGAGTATTGGGGGGAAATCGAGAATTTCCAGGGAAGAGGAGAGCAGGCCAATCAATAAAATGTAAAGTAACAGCTTCAAAGATGGGCGAAATCGATGCTGCTGACTGAAATTGGGGAGGTCAGTGATTGATACAGGGCTTCGAAAATAATTTTGTAGTGATTTTACTTAAAAAATTTAAGAATTTTTTATTTTTTTTTTGCTAAAAACTAGGGTTGTGATTTTGACAGAATTTTTCAAAGTGACGTCAAATTGCTGTCACTTTTGTCAAATTGCTATTGCGTCGGTCGCAAACTGTTTAACGATTAAACAAACATTATTCAAGGTAGTATAATGCCTTCGAACATGTTAAAGACCATATAAACATTAAAACAACAGTTTATAACGACAAAAGGAGTTTAGTAGACCTATTTCGGAACATCTTCCACGTTCCAGCTTTCACTATCATCCAAATTTTCATTGATGAATTGAGTCAGTGAAACTGAAGCATTTTAATTAAAAAATTCCAAGAATTTTTGGCGGAACGGTTTTTCGTTGTGGGTCAAAATTTTCGATTTTTTGGCGAAATTCTAAAAAATTCCCCCAAAAAAATCAATTTGACAAATCAAAATGACAGAGCAATTTGTCATGACGAAAATGACCTCAATTTGACAACTTGACAGACCGTCAACTTGACGGGCGGCACACTCCTACTAAAAGCGTTTTTTACAACTCAAACTCACTATTCATGGTAAATGTAGAGTAAATAAATTGCTGCCGTGGTGAACGACAATCCCAGGCAAACTCTCATATTAAAACCGTAATCAAACCGTGGTCGCAGGAATAAATAGCTGACAAATCGGTAATACGAGTAGAGAACGCTGACGATGAGCGTGTACCTTCTGAAACCGTGAATTTAGGAGGGCATCAGGTATACAGTAACAGTATTTAATGAAAACCTTTAGAATTCCAAGCAAAAATTTATATTACACTAGGTAAAGACGACTAAAAATTTTAAATCCTCACAATGGGTCTATTTTTTGCGCGGAAACGGACATCCCTGAGATGAATATGCTCTACTAGGTATACTGTAACGCTTTCAACTCAACATCTATTGAATTTTCGTCAAAAATTATGTTGTTTTAGTCATGATGACAAAGAAGTGCTAAAAACGTCACAAAATTGTAATTAAAAATACAAACTAGATTCTTTCAGGTCAGCACTGCTCTTAGGGGTATACTGTAACATCAGCAACTGAACATTTTAAAATTTCCACAGAAATTTATATTCTACTAGGCAGATATATCTCATTTCTTTCAATTTTAGCCCAACATAATGTTCAATCGTTAATAAAACAAACTCACAATACTTTGGCCTTCCAAAAGACTTCCATTGTAAATACAATCGACACAAAAAATGCGTAGAAAACAATCGCCGCAGCCGCGAAATAATCCAAATATTCCGTCAGCCAAAAGTCTCGGCAATGGAAAATCGTACTACAAATCCATGTTACTACCCCCAAAATTGCATACGCCAGCCAAATCGATCGTAATGCTGCTCGTTTGGACATATTTTTGATTATATTATACATGTAGAGACAGCCGGAAAGGTTCAGCACAGAGAAGAAGGCCGACGCCGGTTCTTGGATCACTATTGAAAACTGGAGGAATTGGAGCGAGATCGAGTAGAAAGGCCATTTCCCAAAGAATTGTGGAGTGGGCTGACCGTGTTTTTCGAATAATTCGACGGTCGACCAGATGCAGGACTGGCGGCAACTGAAAATTGCGCAACCTTTCATTTGGGGCAGATTTCATTTGGGGCAGATCGGCTATTATATAGCCTATGAAGCCTAAAAATACGTAGCCAAAAATTTACAACGGGTGTTAAGCACCTAAATGACAGCTATTTTTTAAAAATCGCTAGCCAAAAACCTGGATTGGCTAGCCAAAGTGTCAGAATGATTCTCAAACTCCAAAAACCGTTTGGCTAACCAATCCAGGTTTTTGCCTAGCGATTTTAAAAAAATTAGTTGTCATTTAGATGCCTTACACCCTTTCCAACCGTTTGGCTAGCAACTTTTAGGCTTCATAGGCAGGCTAATAGCCGATCTGCCCCAAACGAAAAGCCCCAAATGAAATCTGCCCCAAATGAAAAGCCCCAAATGAAATCTGCCTCAAATGAAGGTCAGCCGAAAATTGCAACAAATTTTCAACCAACAAAAATTGGCGAAAAAATTTTTCGGCAAAATATGGGTTCAAAATCTAAACTAGACGTAAAATACGTCATGACGATAACGGACAGAACATAGCTATTTTATAATGGAAATTGCCCTTTATAAATCGACCAAAAACAAGGGCAATCGACGAAAAATCATCAAATATTGGCGAAATTTCGTTTTTTTTTTGGAAATTACAGTATGAAAATGGTGTTCAAATAGTAGCTGAACATATGTAAGACTTCGAAAATTGATTTTTTCACCGATTTTTGTTGGTTTTTAGCCATTTTACACAAAAAATAAGTTTTTTAACGGCTTTTAATATCATCCCATGACAAATAAAAACTCTACACTCGGTATTTCACATTTACTTTCTTTTTTAACACCATTTTCATACGGTAATCTTTAAAAAAAACAAAATTTCGCCAATTTTTGATGATTTTTCGCCGATTGCCCCCATTTTTGGTCAATTTCACAGATATAAAGGGCAATTTCCACTATGAAATAGCTTTGTAATATTGTCCGTTATCTTCATAACTTAACATTTAACCAAAAAATAGAAAAATTTTGGATTTCCAACAAGATTTTTCAAAATTATTCCTTTCAAATTGAATAAAAATACAACTTAATTGCTTTAATATCCGTATTTTACCATAAACTCTCATAGTTTATTTGATTTCTCCTAAATACCGCCAAAAAAATTTAAAACAATTTCCATTTTTTCTAAATTTTAACAAATTTTTTGCCAATAATTCATCAAAGCTCTCTGAAACCTACTCAAAACACAATTTCTGCGTCCATCCGAAGGCGACATCACTCATCGGGCAGTCAAATTTGCCCACACATTCCTGTTGACACTCCCGGAAATGCGGTGAGCCATCGCCGGCGGACGAAAATACTGGACCGATATGTGCTGCCAAAACAATCAACAAGCTATGTACAGCATACTGGCCCAGCATTCGAGGGAATGTACTAAAAACTTTGCGTTAATTTCAAAAAATTTGCATATTCAAATTTTTCAAATATTTTTGGGAATTCGAGTATTATCCTTCAAAATTAATGGCGGATCGATTGTACAGTAAATATTTATTGAGTTTTTTGTTATTTCGCACAATTTTCGGTTGGAAAATTCGGAATTTTTTGGGTGAGATCAATAGAAATGTGAAAAATCTGACGAAAAATCTCGAAAAAAGACTAAAACACAATACACAATACGCAAAGCTAATGTAATATCCAATAAACTTCAATAATACGACACTGTGTTTACAAATACCCATAGATTTCCTCGAAAATCGGGGACTTTTGATATCCATATATTATCCATGATCTAAGTTCATATAAATCGCGTTTAATGGCTATAAAACGCCGCCTATCTTCGTATTCGGGGCTTCGGAGGCTCTGTTAGACGGACAGTGATACAATAAAAGACTAAGGGCAATGGCAACGTCACAGAGAAGCCGATCCATGCCTGCCAAGTTGTTGGTGGGGGTTGGAAATAAAGCGCGAATACTCCAAAACCAAAGATACCGATGTCAATTACAACTATCAACAGTCTCTCTGACGACGTCAGGAGTGTTTTTAACAGTGCCAAGATCCCTTTTCTTCCTTCTGTCGCCAAATGGACGGCATTTGAGACCAACGCCGCGAAAACCGTGAGATGAGCAAAACTGTAGTACAGTAGGCCGGACTGAAAAAATATCACCATAACATTCTCAGACCGCCTCTATAAGGTCTCAATCTACGTTGGACACAAAAACATTTAGTCAAAAATCTTACAATAACCCCGTTAATTAATCCCATAATGGGTAATGTCCAAAGTTGAGCGTAAAATGGTGCTGCCGAAATCGAACGGCGACATCGTTGCGCAATACCATGCAGAATACTCCGGAAGACAATCAGATTGATCAGGCTGATGATGTATATTAGAAACGGTAAGGAATACCTGAAAAAAAACTCAAAAAATCATGTAAAAGAAGCAAAAACATTGCAAAAAAATCAAAATTTGAGTAAACTACATATCAAACATATACAAAAATGCTTTTAAATCTTGTATAGAGCTTATAAAACCTCCCTTTCCCAACTTTTCAAGTCATCGTGGCGGGACTAAAGCTCAAGTGTAAACTAAAGTAATATAGCCCTCATTAGTTATTATGATCACTTCAAAATAGGTCCAAAACCCTCAAATCCCATATAAATCCTATTTTCATTCATTTATAACATTTTCAAGGTTTCCTTTTTGCTCCTCTCACCTGCTACACTCTAAAGTAATATAACTCACAACGGATAAACAACTTCGGACGAGCATTTGAGGACTAAACCATTTTCGACAATCGGATTGTAAAGAAAGGGATACCACTCGGAAATTCGTCCTTTCCGACATCCATTCAGTTTCAAATGCCCGTAGGGCTCGAAGGCCAGGAATGAGAAGAGTAGGGCAAGGGTGGACTCGAGCAGGGCGCAGAGAATTTGCAGCAACTGCCAGAAGAAGGGTCTGAAATTCAAACCTCATCGTTTTATGGGTCTCTCATCCGCTTTCAAGCATTCTTTCAGAATGCCAAACTTTCGTTGTGGGACCTACGTTTCTCGGCTGCGCTTGCTCCGATTCTGGATCGCCTTCGAATAGAGGCGAATAAAGACAGTGTTGACGAAAAGCGGGGTAACGGCGTGAAAGACCAAGTATGAGTAGTCGTAGGAACTGAGCTGATTATGGCAGGGCCGGCAATCGTAGCTGTCCAGGGCACGAGTGCCTGAAAATATATGAAAATAAATTAATGAGAAACATTATTTAGCTCTGTTCTCACTATCTGCCTTCGTTTAACATTCATTAATTTGTTCTATCATCGATTTCGAAAATTTCGACCGGGCGCAGGCTGCCGTCTACAAAACTTGTCAAGAAACTAATGTTATATGCAAGGGAACAGTTTAGAATCTATATCAGTAATCTATTAATCTCTATAATGCCATTTCCTTTTTAAATTCAGGTGTTTCTCCATCAAGCCTGGGCGCAGGCTGCGGAATTCAAATTCCTGTCTAGTATAACATTTAACTAACTTAAAAGCTTGAAGCGGTTGTATTGCTCAAAACCAACAAATTTACGATGATTTCAACTCACCCCATGGGCAGGCCTGGCATTCCGAGTATTCGTTGGGGGACCGGGAGGCATTCACAAGGACTCGACCGCAGAATCCGGGACACAACAGCTTGGCCGAGCGGAGAAAGTTTGTGTCCATATGCGTCTACGTACACCACATGACCAGAACCACAAACTTGGAAGCCAAAGTCCACAAAAAAACGCCGGAATTTGGTGATTGGAACCCGTTTCTAGGAGGAAAAATCCTAAAAAAACAAATAAAAATCAACTCAAAACATCATCAACAAGTACGAAACACGTTGTATTACGTGTGAAAAGTGAGAATACAGTGTAAACAAGATAAAAATATGTTTATTTTATCGATTAAACGTGAAAATCGAAAGATCAGATAAAATATGGCAAGATAATTTAAAAAAACGCCCGTTTCCCACAAACATCTGATAAGTACGTTGATCTACAACCCAGGAGGTCACTAAATACTGACTGGAATCACAGGAAATTTGAATATTTTTTGGTACAAATCAAAAAATTGTAAAAAAAATTGAAAAATCAAAAAATCTCAAAAAATATTTGATATCATCAAAATAAAATCACAACGATATAACAACTATCCTCTAAACTATTCTAAATTGTAAAAAATATCTGACAAAGTTCCCGATTTTAGGTCGAAAATGTCAATTTTTGACCCAAAATCCGGATTAATCCTCATCAAATCCGATTTTCTGAACGCCAGTTGGTTTTACATCCCAACCAAAGACTCCACTGAGCTCTGGACATTCGGGAATATCATCAGGTCGCAGTTCCAGTATCTTTTCTTCCGATGTTCGACCATCAAATTCAGGTTTTTCAGCCAAATACCCCTTCTTCTTGATGTTTAGAGGTCTTGAGAAATGCGGATCCTCTGGCTCTACTTTTAAAGCTTCATTATAAACTTCAAAGCCAACTTTTGTCCAGTAGAGCCCCATAACAATTGAGAAAATAGTCGCGCAGATCATCGTCAAGAATACGAAGGAAATGATAGGATAATAATGTAGGAAGTAGGTAAAGTAAGATGCATTGGCTTCGATGTGGAGCTCGGCCCATTTAACCTGAAAATGAAAGCTTTTGCTATATTATAGTAGAGCTTATAAACTATTAAGAAGCAGAATTTCGAACAAGTCTTTACACAAATTTGTCGAAATATCAGCCAAATTACACTACCCACCTGCGCAAGCCGATTTTGAATTTGAACTACCAAAAATGCTGCGGTTTCATTCATTCTTAGTTGAAGTGGCTTCGGAAAATGAATGTGAAATTCAGTTGGTGACGACGAAGAAAGCATTCCAATCAAGTAGAGTGGGAAAAACATCAGATTCCGAATCTAAACACATAAACTAATATCAAAATTACTTACTCTGATAAACCATCGGTAGAAAAAGGAGTATTGAAGATTCACAGTGCGCTGAGTGGTACTCAGAGTCTTCTGCTCGTTGTCTTTAACCTCAACTTGAGACAGGAACACCCTGGTATCGAGCAAACTTTCGGTTTCAAGGAGCTCCAAGTCCAATGTAAACCAATATGCAGAGCCCGCGGAAAAATGCATATCTTTCTGAAATTATGTTTTTTTAGCTCTTGAAAGCCACATTCTCCCTATATTCCAAGTTTTGGAAAGTTTCAGCTAGTAGTTTTTCCAAAACATTCATTTTTCCGACCTTATCCATCACTCATAGATGAATCACCGAAAAACGCTCAAACTGACCGAATCTAAAAGCAAAACAAAGAAAACAAAAAACACCTACCTCTGCCAAGTTCAATCGTGCTTCTGGAAAAGAGCAAACTCCATAATACTCCTTTCTACATGTCTCAAAAACAAAGTCCAGTGGTTCGGTTTGGTCAACAACATTGTAGGCGAAGACAAAGTGAATAAAAAGTGGTGTAAGAAGGCTCAAACTAGCAACACCAATAATGTGAAAAATAAAGGTAACAAGGAGGTTCGGGTCCACATTTTTGACCGTCCGTTTCACGTTCTCCAATCGATTCCCCACACCTCCAAGCATGCTCACTATAAAATGATCTATAAAATCAAAAAAATTGTGCCTATTTAGCAAAAGGAGCTCGAAATAGACTGAGACTTCAAAACAGTTTATCTTGGACTCCAACTGACGAAATACATTATCTAGTTTTAGATGAATCTCACATGAGAAACGCTTACCTCACAATTGATATCAATTATAAGACGAATAACAATGTTTTCTGATAAAACTTCACAAAAACATGTAGAATATCAATTGGAAATTGGTTTAGCACGACAAAAGAGAGCACTTTCCAATAGACGAAAAAAAATTATAAGGTGACATTTTATACGATAAAAGGTGTAGAGAACGAGAGCTCAATTGGATAAAGTGGAAGGGAAAGGCGACTTTTTGTGAGAAATAAAGTTTTTACGGGATTAAATATGACGTTTAACGACTTGCGGTTTATTTTTAGCCATTGAAAATTTGATTTGTGACAAAGTCAGAACCGGCATCAAGTGCAAGGTGGGAGGAAAGGAGGATTGTAGCAGGAACGTTGTACCAAGTGTCCTAAAACACAACGACGTCATCATTAGTTGTAATATGAAGTTGTGCCCCACGTTGACCCCGGCTCACATCAATGCGCGGCTTAAATTTGCCAACGAGGCATTCATAAGACAGGTCGATAGTTCAAAGTCAGTCTCACATTGTTATTGTAAATCTCGGAGAAAATCTGTCTTCAAGTTGCCTTGAAGAGAAAAACTTTGGAAAATCTGGCTAAATTTAATGTACTTCCAAAAAAATCCAAGTTAAATAGCTTATTCCACTATAACAATAATTTTTACATTTTTTCCTGGTGTTTGCACGTATTTTACTATTATGTATCCGGCCGGCTTCGAACTCGCAAATGATCAAGCACACCGTTGCCTAACTCGCCAGATCGGACGGCATGCCGTTCCTCCGATCGGCTATTCGAAGGAAAGGTGAAAGGTTGTGTCAAAAAGAGCGCAAAAGAGCGAGAGGGCCGAAGAGAAAACAGAGAATTTCTCGTGTTACCCCATTTTAAAAGTTGCTGACGATTTACTTGAATAGGATGGGAGAGGTGATTGATTTGCTAAATATAGCCTAATTTAAAGGTTAGTTCTAGCTTCAGCTCAAGAAATTGTGGCTGAAAATGGAATTTTTGGACTGCCCAGCACTTTGCTGGGCTGATATTGGAGAATGATGGAAATTGTGCAATTGTTTTATTATCTCTTTAAGTTACATTACAGTATACCTCGGAGAGGATTTCTTTAAGTTGCCTTGAAGAGAAAAAAAATCTTGCTAAATAAAAGAGAGTGCAAAAAGATGAGAGACGTGAAGAGAAGACAGAGAAAATTTTTGGTGTTACCCCATTTTAAAAGTTGTTAAGGATTTGCTTGAATAAGATGGGGGATGTTACTGGGTTGCTAAATATAGCCTAATTTAAAGGTTAGTTCTAGCTTCGGCTCAAGAGATTGTGGCTGAAAATGGAATTTTTGGACTGTCCAGCATGTTGCTGGGCTGATATTGGAGAATGATAGAATTTGTGAAATTTCATCTCTTTCTTTATTGGTAAACTCTGACATAATCGACCAGCAGTTTAGCCGGCAATGGTGCCGTGATTTGATTTGGATCTTGAATATTCGGATAAGTTCCTCCAACCGCGACATTAAAAATCAAAAAGAATTTTTTCTGGAATGTGGGAAGCCCGCTAATATCAAACCACATGTATTCGTTGTTATTCAACAACATTTTGAAGGCGGTATTGTTCCATTCGACTCTCCAGACATTGAAATCGACGCTCAAATCGATTTTTGGGTAATTAGTTTGGCCATGTCCAGCGTGGTGGCCATCCACGGCCCAATGAAAGTTCGAATCAAAGCGGAAATTGGCGCGCCCATCGTGGATTGCTTGAGCCGAACCCGCCTCGAAAATATCGATCTCGCCTTGCGCGGGCCAATCCGGAATTTCTGCGCCCAGCAGCCAGAATGCCGGCCATAGACCGTTGGTCATGTTTGGAAGCTTGATTCGGGCCTCAATTACACCATATCTGGAATTAAAATTGCGCCTCAAATCTTCGAAAATCGGAATTGACGGGTTTTGAATAAAATTTTGGAAAATGTTGACAAATCCACCTTAGTTTAAAAAAAAATCAAATGTAAAAGTCTATTCCACTTTAGGAAACATTTTTACATTTTTTCAAAGTTTTTGAAACATTTCTACAGCCGTATAGCACGTATTATACTTCTATGTATCCGGCCGGATTCGAACTCGCAACTGATCAAGCACACCATTGCCTAACTTGCCAGATCGGACGGCATGCCGTTCTTGCGATCGGCTATTCGAAAAAGAGGTGGAAGTAGGCGACGAAAGAAAGCGCAAAAGAGTGAGAGAGCCGAAGAGAAGACAGAGAAATTTTTGGTGTTACCCCATTTTAAAAGTTGTTGAGGATTTGCTTGAATAAGATGGGAGAGTTTAATGGGTTGCTACATATAGCCTAATTTGAGGTTAGTTCTAGCTTCAGCTCGGGAAATTGTGGCTGAAAATGGAAATTTTGGAAAGTTCGGCTATGGCCGGGCGGATATTATACATCCTACTTTGCCTTCTCGAAAGTTCATAAAAATTTCACTCGTGGGCAGCACTGTGCACATTTTTCACAGCGCATTTGACCTTTTGCACTGTGCTATTGAAATTTCGCTGCGGCGCAAGCTTTTTTACCTGCGTCGGCGCTCGGAGATTGCACAGTGCAAACGGCATTTTGAGGTTTGCACAGTGCAAAACGCTTCAAAAAGGCGCGCGCACCGTGCAAAAAAGGAAAACTGCACTGTGCGGCGCGACAAAAAGTCTCTTTTGAAAAGCCGTAGTAATTTCTCACGGAGAGATGTCGCAACATTGTTTCGTTCAATTAAAGTAAAGCAGAGTGATCAAAAACTTACTTGAAATCGAGATTCTTTGAAGTTGAATCTTCGAAAATTGGAATTAATGAGTTTTAACTAAAAATTTTGGAAAACCTTGCTAAATGTAATGTGTTTTCAAAAAAATCTAATGTAAATAGTCTATTCCACTTTAGCAAACATTTTTACATTTTTTCCTAGTGTCTTAAACATTTCTACAGCCGTATAGCACGTATTTTACTGCTGTGTATCCAGCGGGATTCGAACGCGCAACAAACCGAGCGCACCGTTGCTTAAATTGCCAGATCGGACGGCATGCCGTTCTTTCGATCGGCTATTCGGAAAAGAGGTGGAAGTAGGCGTCGAAAGAGAGCGCAAAAGAGTGAGAGAGCCGAAGAGAAGACATAGAAATTTTTGGTGTTACCCCATTTTAAAAGTTGTTGAGGATTTGCCTGAATAAGATGGGAGAGTTTAATGGGTTGCTACATATAGCCTAATTTGAGGTTAGTTCTATCTTCAGCTCGAGAAATTGTGGCTGAAAATGGAAATTTTGGAAAGTTCGGCTATTGCCGGACAAATCTGATCTACTGGTCTGTGCGCAACGCCGCTGGAGTGATTTCCGCGATATGCACTGTGCAAAAACAGAAGTTCTCTTTGCACTGTGCAATTTCTTGCTTATTCGGAAAAAGAAAACATATCGCCGCCGAAAGAGAGTGCAAAAAGGAGAGAGACGTGAAGAGAAGACAGAGAAATTTTTGGTGTTACCCCATTTTAAAAGTTGTTAAGGATTTGCTTGGATAAGATGGGAGGGGTCATTGGGTTGCTATATACAGCCTAATTTGAGGTTAGTTCTAGCTTCAGCTCAAGAAATTGTGGCTGAAAATGGAAATTTTGGAAAGTTCGGCTGCAGCCGGGCGAATATTTTATATCTTACTTCGTTTTTTCAAGGCTGCATAAAAGTTTTACTCGCTGACCGGGCACTGCACATTTTCCACAGTGCATTTGAGCTTTTGCACTGTGTAATTAAAATATTGCTGCTTTTTTCAACTACGTTGCTGCGTCGGCGCTCGGAGTATTGCACAGTGCAAACGGCATTTTTGAGCTTTGCACAGTGCAAAATGCTTCAAAAAGGCGCGCGCACCGTGCAAAAAGAGGACAAATTGCACAATTCGTGAGACTTTTTCGCACCGTGCAAGTTCTTCGATTGCGCTGTGCGTTGTACTTGTGAGAGAGCCGAAGAGAAGACAGAGTAATTTTTGGTGTTACCCCATTTTAAATGCTGTTGAGGATTTGCTTGAATAAGACGATAGAGGTCGTTGGGTTGCTATATACAGCCTAATTTGAGGTTAGTTCTAGCTTCAGCTCAAGAAATTGTGGCTGAAAATGGAAATTTTGTAAAGTTTGCCGCTGAAGTGATTTCCGCGACATGCACTGTGCAAAAACAAGAGTTCTCTTTGCACCGTGCAATTTCTTGCTTTTTGCACCGTGCAATAAACCTTTTTTCAACTACGTCGCTGCGTCGGCGCTCGGAGTTTTGCACGGTGCAAACGGGATTTTTGAGCTTTTCACAGTGCAAAATGCTTCAAGAAGGCGCGCACCGTGCAAAAAAAGGAAAGATGCACTGTGCGGCGCGACAAAAAGTCTACGCACTTTTGAAAAGCCGCAGTAATTGCTCACGGAGATGTCGCGATCTCGCAACATTGTTCCGAATTTAATCAAAGCAAAGAAAAGTTATCAAAAACTTACTTGAAATCGAGTTTCTTTGAAGTTGTTATCCTTCCGGAGGTGAAACTTCGGTTCAAAAAGTTTTCACGGTGCACTTCGATCACCAAATTTCCATTTTCAGCCCTAACATTCTCCGTCCTATTCGTATAATATTCCAATTCCTTGTTTCCCCAGCCAGCCCCACCTTGTTCTAGATTCCATTTCGAATAATTGAAGGTGTCAAAATTGTCCTCCCATACCAATTCCAGACCAGTAGCAGTGTGAATCGTTAGGAAGAGTAGAAAAAAACTGTTCATCTAAAAAAATAGGGTTTATGATCAACATTATATTATACTTGATATCAGATAAAAAAAAATTTCAAAAGTCCGGAATTCATCAAGGCTTCCAGTCGTATACGTGCAAAAAATAAATTTTTTTGCGCGAAATTAGCCAAGAAATAACCAAAAAGTGCTTTCTCTCTGACTGCTCTCCACGTTTCGCGTACTCTCTCGGCCGCAAAGATCGTTAAATATCTCGGCGGCCCCCGCGAAACGTAGGCTAAAATTCTCAGCGATTAATATGTGGCCTACACACACTATGTGAGCTAAATTTGAAGGAAATCTGAGCGTCCCACTTTGAGCATTTCCCATGATGACTAAAGTAATATTCCGCAAAATAACGTGCAGCGAGGGTTTTTATCTGCAACTTTTAGTATTTACAATCAATTAACAGGCCGTTTGCATTCGCTCAGTGGCATTTACCGCTTTTAGTTTGATAAATGAAGAATATCAACGATATTATCCATGACATTACCAGTGAAAAAACGAATTTTTTTGATGTTCAAAGGGAATTTGCACGCTAAAAATGTTAAAAAAATACTTTATACAGCTTGAATAGTCATCCGTAAAATTTTTTGTTAATAAATTTATCAAAAATTTTCATTTTTGCGAGGTTTTCCAACTGATGTCTAGTATAATATAATTTTTCCCCAGAAAATTCAAGAATTAGAGTACTATTCGGATAGAACAGAGAATGTCCGTACTGAAAATGGATATTTGGGGGTTGAAGTGCACCGAGAGAGCTTTGTGAACAAAAGTTTTACGTCGGGAAGGATCTCAACTATCTATAGATTCGATTTCAAGTAAATTTTGATGATCTTTCAGCAGTTGGATCACTTTCAAGACAATTTTTGGTTGGATTTGCGTACACGCCCCCGCTTTTTTGGCTATCTGTTCCAAAGGTTGGGAGATGGAATTATAAGTGCGAACTAAGGGATGAGACTAAGCCCTAAGCCTAACCAGCCTAAGCCTAAATTAAAATGTGGCTCACAGGAGAAGTGCCCCAAGTGCGACGCTCAGATTTTGATGAAACGTGACACAAATTTAGTATCATTTCTTCTAAGACATAGGCTAGACTCTTAGCTCGCGCTTTGCAGAAACGGCCGAGATTTTTAGACCGAAAATGTGACACTTTCTTGCGAATTTTAGCATGAAAAGTTTTTTGCCTATTTCTACCATAGCGGGCAATGTTCCAACAAAAAATTAATTTTTTCGTCGCGAAACTGGCAAAGATATGGCCAAACAGTGTTTTTCCCTGCGACCGCTCTCCGCGTTTCGCGTACTCTCTCGGCCGCAAAGACCGTTAAATGCCTCGGCTGCGCCTGAAAAACGCGAGCTAAAATTTTCAGGAATTGATCTGTGGCCTATGCCTGACATGTGTGCCAAAGTTGAAGGAAATCTGAACGTCGCATTTGGGGTATTTCCCTTGTAAGCCTACGCCTAACCAGAGAGCGTTTTTCGCACCGTGCGTGCAGTTTTTGTTTTTGTTTTGCACTGTGCAAGCAGCGTCGCAAAAGATAAAAATCGCTGCTCATTGGGAAAAGCACAGTTGCACCGTGCATCCTCATTCCAATGAGGAAGAGTGCGTCGCAGCGACAAAATTCGGCGCGACAATCCTCGTCGTAGGTCGATTTGGACGAAATGCCGATGTCGCAGCGATCTCACTTCTCTGCGGCGAACTTTTCTAGCGACCGTTTGCCGTTCTTCGCACAGTGCGTTGCTCCCTGTAATGTGAAAACAAGCGGCTGAGCGCTGCACTGTGCGGGAAAAGTACAACGCACAGCGCAATCGAAGAACTTGCACGGTGCGAAAAAGTCTCACGAATTGTGCAATTTGCCTTCTTTTTGCACGGTGCGCAATTTGCCTTCTTTTTGCACGGTTTTTGAAGCATTTTGCACTGTGCAAAGCTCAAAAATGCCGTTTGCACTGTGCAATACTCCGAGCGCCGACGCAGCGACGTAGTTGAAAAAAGCCTGCCCCGCAGCGATATTTTAATTGCACAGTGCAAAAGGTCAAATGCACTGTGGAAAACGTGCAGTATCCGGCCAGCGAGCAAAACTGTGTGCACCCTTGAAAAAGCGAAGTAAGATATAAAATATTTGCCCGGCAATGGCCGAACTTTCCAAAATTTCCATTTTCAGCCACAATTTGTCGAGCTGAAGCTAGAACTAACCTCAAATTAGGCTATATATAGCAACCTAATAAACTTTCCCATCTTATTCAAGCAAATCCTCAACAGCATTTAAAATGGGGTAGCACCAAAAATTTCTCTGTCTTCTCTTCACGTCTCTCTCCTTTTTGCACTCTCTTTCGGCGGCGATATGTTTTCTTTTTCCGAATAAGCAAGAAATTGCACAGTGCAAAGAGAACTTCTGTTTTTGCACAGTGCATATCGCGGAAATCACTCCAGCGGCGTTACGCACAGACCAATAGATTAGATTTGTCCGGCCATAGCCGAACTTTCCAAAATTTCCTTTTCAGCCACAATTTCTCGAGCTGAAGATAGAACTAACCTCAAATTAGGCTATATATAGCAACCCAATAAACTTTCCCATCTTATTCAAGCAAATCCTCAACAGCATTTAAAATGGGGTAACACCAAACATTTCTCTGTCTTCTCTTCACGTCTCTCTCCTTTTTGCACTCTCTTTCGGCGGCGATATGTTTTGTTTTTCCGAATAACCGATTGGAAGAACGGCATGCCGTCCGATCTGGCAAGTTAGGCAATGGTGTGCTTGATCAGTTGCGAGTTCGAATCCGGCCGGATATATAAAAGTAAAATATGTGCTATACGGCTGTAGAAATGCTGCAAACACTAGGAAAAAACGTTAAAATTTTTACTAAAGTGGAGTAGACTATTTCATTTGATTTGTTTTGAAAGTAAGGTGCATTTATCAAGATTTTCCAAAATTTTTAGTCAAAACCCGTTAATTCCAATTTTCGAATATTCAACTTCAAAGAAACTCGATTTCAAGTAAGTTTTTTATCACTTTGCTTTACTTTAATTGAATGAAACAACGTTGCGACATCTCTCCGTGAGAAATTACTACAGCTTTTCAAAAGAGACTTTTTGTCGCGCCGCACAGTGCATTTTTCCTTTTTTACACGGTGCGCGCGCCTTTTTAAAGCGTTTTGCACTGTGCAAAACTCCGAGCGCCGACGCAGCGACGTAGTTGAAAAAAGGTCGCGCCGCAGCGATATTTCTATTGCACAGTGCAAAAGGTCAAATGCGCTGTGAAAAATGTGCACTGTGCTGCTCACGAGTGAAACTTTTATGAACTCTCGAGAAGGCAAAGTAGGATATATAATACCTGCCCGGCCATAGCCGAACTTTCCAAAATTTCCATTTTCAGCCACAATTTCTTGAGCTGAAGCTAGAACTAACCTCAAATTAGGCTATATATAGCAACCCAATGACCCCTCCCATCTTATCCAAGCAAATCCTCAACAACTTTTAAAATGGGGTAACGCCAAAAATTTCTCTGTCTTCTCTTCACGTCTCTCTCCTTTTTACACTCTCTTTCGGCGGCGATATGTTTTCTTTTTCCGAATAAGCAAGAAATTGCACAGTGCAAAAAGAACTTTTGCTTTTGCACAGTGCATATCGCGGAAATCACTCCAGCCGCGTTACGCACAGACCAGTAGATTAGATTTGTCCGGCCATAGCCCAACTTTCCAAAATTTCCTTTTCAGCCACAATTTCTCGAGCTGAAGCTAGAACTAACCTCAAATTAGGCTGTATATAGCAACCTAATGATCCCTCCCATATTATCCAAGCAAATCCTCAACAGCATTTAAAATGGGGTAACGCCAAAAATTTCTCTGTCTTCTCTTCACGTCTCTCTCCTTTTTACACTCTCTTTCGGCGGCGATATGTTTTCTTTTTCCGAATAAGCAAGAAATTGCACAGTGCAAAAAGAACTTTTGCTTTTGCACAGTGCATATCGCGGAAATCACTCCAGCCGCGTTACGCACAGACCAATAGATTAATTAGATTTGTCCGGCCATAGCCGAACTTTCCAAAAATTCCATTTTCAGCCACAATTTCTTGAGCTGAAGCTAGAACTAACCTCAAATTAGGCTATATATAGCAACCCAATAAACTTTCCCATCTTATTCAAGCAAATCCTCAACAGCATTTAAAATGGGGTACCGCCAAAAATTTCTCTGTCTTCTCTTCACATCTCTCTCCTTTTTGTACTCTCTTTTATTTAGAAGATTTTCTAAAGTTTTTCTTTTCAAGGCAACTAAAAGAAATGCTCTCCGAGGTATACTGTAATGTAACATAAAGAGATAATCAAACAATTTCACAAATCCCATCATTCTTCAATACTAGTCCAGCTAACGAGTGCTGGACGGTCCAAAAATTCTATTTACAGCCACAATTTCTTGAGCTGAAGCTAGATCTAACCTTTAAACCGGGCTATATATAGCAACCTAACAATCTTTCCCATCTTATTCAAGTAAATCCTCAATAATTTTTAAGATAGGGTAACGTCAAAAATTTCTCTGTCTTCTCTTCGGCTCTCTCACTCTTTTGCGCTCTCTTTCGACGCCTACTTCCACCTCTTTTCCGAATAGCCGATCGGAAGAACGGCATGCCGTCTGATCTGGCAATTTAAGCAACGGTGCGCTCGATTCGTTGCGAGTTCGAATCCCGCCGGATACACAGCAGTAAAATACGTGCTGTACGGCTGTAGAAATATCTAAATTTAACCGGATTGGGATAGCTGAAATTAAAATTGACTGCTCCTGAAACCGAAATGGGAAAATCGAATTTTCCGATGCATAATTATGCAAATTTCGACCTTTACCATCATTTGTTCTTCTCAAAATGCTCAACCATTTCGCTCCGTATTGATCAAAGCGGTCGGTTTTTCTATTCGTTCTGCGCCGACGACCACAGATGAGGAGTAGCGAGGAGAAGAAGCTGGAGAATCAAATCTACTACCATGGAATCCGGAATCGCGAGGACATTGTGTATGTTTTTTTTCATTTTTTGTTGATTTTTAGGTGAAACTGGATGGAAGAGGGTTGAATGAGTTAGTAAGAGTTGGAGGGCCTTTTTCTGGTCGAAGTCGTTGTGAAATTTGCTTTAAAACGTAAAATTTTATATTATTTTAGGCAGGAAGTAAGGTAATGTCTAAAAATGGGGTTATCTTCGATGTTTCTGCTACAATTTGTAATTTTCGAACAATACAGGCCAAAAATACGTTCTGCATGCTTTTTGAAGCAAAAACAGCTCTTTCGCTACTAAATTGAGACATTATACCAAGTCGGGTACCTAAAATAAGGTAAATTTAGGCGAAATGTGTAAATTTTTGACCTTTTTGCTATTTTTGCTTTTTCCAGATCTGAGCTCAAGTACAAAGGTGACTTTGCGGTCCGCGCCAGCATGGACAGCGGCTTCCCGAAGCTTGTTTTGAACGTCCGCGGCAGCCGAGGTCCTTGGAATCTTCTTCTCGACGTTGTCGATGGAAAATATTGCCTCAGGCTCGAGCGAAAGAAGGAGAGGTTCCCCTCCTTTGAGACGGTGGCCGATTTGGTCGAACACTACAAGATACATGGACTTCCGCACGGCCCCAAATTGAGACATCCGATTCCTCGACCTGAATGGTTATTACGTCATCAAGCGCTGAATTACGACCCACAAAAGGACTTGCTGGGAGCAGGCAACTTCTGCTCGGTATATCGGGGGACTATGACAAGGAATGGAGTCTGTAGACAGGTAAAATTGAGGGAATTTATGTTGTACTTGATGAGAATGATAGTTTTGGTCATAGCTTGTAAATTGTGAGGAAAATTAAAGTCGAAATGGTTGATATGGGACCTGAATAGTTTGTAGAATGTAATGGAATCAAACGTGCTTCTTGTTTTGGAGATTAGAGAGAAATTTTATGTTGTAATGGACATCTGATGCAAAAACCAGTAATTTTTGCGGATTTTTGAGCCGACATGGCTCTCCGATTGCTAATGCTGTTGTAATGGGATCTGTAAAACATTTTTATAATAATGTGACGGTTGTTTTTCAGGTCGCCATTAAGGTATGCCACCCTTCGGATGATATGACAAATCGCCAAGAGATCCATGATGCTTGCCAATCCATGTTATACGAAGCCAAAATCATGTCCATGTACTCACATGAGAACGTTGTTGAGCTAATGGGCATCGCCTGTGACCATCCGCCAATCAAGATCGCTTTGGAGTTTTGTCCCGGAGGAGCTTTGGAGGACCATATTAAAAAACACACCAATATTTGCAATGTGGAGCTGACGCTGTATGCTTTTGAGGTAAGAATGTACGTTTTTCGAGGGGAAAAGAGTAAAGAATTGAAAATTTAGACCAAAAACTACCTCATTTTATGTTAAAGTTATATTGTTTTAGGTAAAAAGGGATGTAAAATGTCGAAAACTGAGTGGATGGCTATGAAATTTGGCCATTATGATCTTTATAGCCGCCGATATTATAGCTTAAAAGTTCAGGCCGCTCGAGGAATGCGTTATTTGCACATGGAACGATGTATTCACAGAGACCTGGCGTCCCGAAATTGTCTGATCTCGGCGCAAGGAATAATCAAAATTGCTGATTTTGGTCTCTCCAAGGTTGCTGAGGAATTTCAACAGCAAGAGAAAGCCCTAAAACATATCCCACTCCGATGGATGGCGCCGGAAACCATCCGAAAGCCACCAGTGTATCTTGTAAATAGTGATGTCTGGTCATTTGGAGCACTGATGTACGAATTGTTCAAGTAAGAAGGGGTTTTATGAAACTGTCGAGTAATGAATTTTGACGAAAACTAGTTGGAACTACCAAAAATTACGGAGTCGTGACATTCCGATATTGTTTTAGATGAGCTTGAACTATTTTTGGCCATTTTTTCTCGAAAAAACTTATTGTTGGAGTTTAAGACAGATATTTGGTTAGTGAAAGGTGTGATATTAACGGCGAGACTATGAAATGCTCAGTACGTCATATATTTTTTGCACAAATACGGATTATTTGAGCAGCAGGCGTCAAAAAATGTTAGGCTCGAAAGGAAGTGTTGATGATTGAAAGTCGCCCTTTTAAAGCACTTAATATGAAGCTGGTAGCACCGAGAAACCAATAATAACGTCGACTTTGCTTACAGCAACGGAAAAGCACCGTTTTACGATGAGAAAGACTACAGAGTCATCGCAAAGAACATCCGAGCCTCAAAAATGCCCGATTTCCCAGCTCGAACTCCCGAGCCAATCAAAAAGATGGTCTCTGAAGATATCTGGTAGGCCATTCTTCCTTATCGTATTGATTCAGATTAGCAAGGCTTGAAATTTTTTGGAAATTTTGACAAAACATTACTTTAGTCTCTAAAATAATGTTTTTAGGGTAAAGGAGCCGGAAAGACGAATTCTTTTTGATGGAATTGTTGTGATTCTGTTTAATTATATCGACAGTGAGATGGACCAATTTCCGGAAGTGAGAGAGTTGGCTGTCAATAAGATCAAAGGCGTGAAAAGAACGGCTATTCTAACGGTGAGCAAGGAGAATATAATTTGGTCCCAAAAATGACCAATTTTTGAGGGGAAATTGATCGGAATGGCATTCAATTTCAATTTTCAGGCTGACAGAGAGACTTTGCTTGAAGCTCCAGTTGCGGAACAGTATCGGCCCGGCAGAAGAAGAGCCGCCACGGAAGAAGAATCCCCTCGCAAGTCCTCACAACACAGACGTGTAAGCCGAAAAAGCGGAACGCGGACTACTCACAGAAGCCGTGTCCCATCGACCAATAGAACCCGCAGCACCACTCGGCCAAGCAGCAAGGACAAAGACACGAGCAAGGATAGCAAAGAAATGTCGAGCGACGGCCAAGGAGGCACCAAGGAGAGCAAATACGTCAAAGTCTCGAAGGAAGAGGACGAGATCCGCAATGAAGACGAATCTGAAGGCCAAAACGTAAAGGAAGTGAAGAGCAAACAACAACTGAGTTGATAGACATGGAGAAGATAAAATTGGTCAGAATTTTTGCGATGGAATGTATAAATAGATGGCCTCGGTGATTCTTCGAATAAATTATGGTGTAAAAAACAGTTTGAAATGTCTTCCGAGCGAGAAAATTGCACTTCCCCATCAAAAAATGTTATTTTAAAGTTTTTCCAATCAATTTGTGGCGTTTCGTCGAAATCGATAATTCCACGAAGTGTCACAGGAAAAAAGTTGGGATCTTCGCCAAATCCTGATGAAATAGACCCTCTTTTACCTAAATCTTCTTGTTTCAGACGTGTTTTATAGTAAAGCTGAGGATTTTTCGAGAGATTTTTGAGAAAGATATTGAAATTCTGATGTTTAACGTATTTTTCGCCGAAAAAATATTTCCCGCTATAGATCATTCTGGAAGATTGTTGATAGATTATTTCGGAAGATGCTCCTCGAATTTGGAAGAGTTTTGATTTTGTTTTCTGCACGATCTTGTTATATTATCTATGCCAAAAAATGCGCCTTATATTATCTATGCCAAAAAATGCGCCCGAGAGCGGGGGCAACCGACGTCTCTCGTAACGTGTTTCGTGAACGATTGAAGAAAAGATTGGGAATTCCGATTTTCAGCTTGTAACCATGAAATCCATGCAACTTTCGCGCGCCGTCGCTCGTTTGGCGGGGTCGAGTTTGAGGTTGGCGGCTGTGCGTCCCACTCTTCGTCAAGCCGTCCGTTTCTCGTCGAACGAGTCCGTCACCAAGGACCTCACTCAACGTTTGAACGAGGAGATCGAGGCCGAGAAGCGGTTGGAGAACGAGAACTTGGGAGGTTCGGCTCAGCCAACTGTTCCTGGCTTCCAGCTCAAAACCAAGGATGCTGAAGTGAGATTAACCAAGAAGCATGGCGCTGAAGATATTCTGGTCGTATTTAACGTGAACCACTCTGTGGATGTTGAGGAAGACGATCCAAACTCGGATTTGGGTAAGAATTTTGAAATTTATGTTGTTCTTGATGTTTAGATGAAGTTTGAGGAAATCTTTAACGGAGGAGATAAATGGCAGGCCAAATGTTTGTTGAGAGCAGTATCTAAGAATACTCTTGGTTTGTAGAAAATATTAGAAGGATATCTTTTTGCTTTTTCGAGTTAAAGCTTTTTCCGATATTACACTTGCTCCAAAAAGTCCTGTGGAAATTTGTCGGTTACTTTTGAGCAAACTGCCTTGTTTATTGCCTTTGTAGTTAGTAAAAGGTCTAATTTTCGAATTTTAGCTCCAACCCCAGTTGCTCTTCCCCCATTCAGCGTTGAAATCACCAAGGGACCTCAACGTCTCTGCTTCAATATGATTCTTGTTGAAACTGGAGATGAAGACCAATTTGATTTCCGTGTGGAGGAATTCTATGTCGCTCCAGCTGCCAAGGACGGAAATGAAGATGTTGGGGATGAGGTCTACGCTTCCAGCGGAAAATACATCGACCCTGTAAGATTTTTATCATGGATAACGTGTTCTTTGTTTAAAATTTATCTCTTTTTGGTTTCGATTCTACGGTATACTATTTCAGAACCTTCATGATGTCCTTTTCGTCCGATTCCTGGAAGAGCGCGGCATTGACGCCGAATTCTGCCGTCATTTGGTCCAATTCGCCACTCATTACGAACATCAAAAATATGTTGGTCTCCTGTCACAAATCCGCGACTTTGTCTCCAAGAATTAAACTCCCAATTCCACGAATATTTTCTCTAGGAACTTCCTTTTTAGGTCTTCACTGTTATATTTAACAATTCTTATTGTTACGGTCTTGTCCGCGAGATCTTGTTATTGGTTATCAGCTTCAATAAACTTGAAATTAGATGGATATGGAAGCTTTATTGGTTGGTATATAGCTGTGCACCGCATTTTCTGTCGCACCGGAGGAGTTATTGATATTTTATTAGACAAAATATGGGGTATGATGCCCAGTGCAATATAATTTTTGTTTAAATTTTTTGTTCTATTGGTTTAGATAGAGAGGAGCAAAGCAAGTCATCTATAAAAAAGGGGTTTAAGCGGATCGGCCTTGATTGCCCCTTTTAAATTCAAATTTTGTCTTGTGTAATATAATTGATGGGAAAATTTTGGTAAAAACACGTATGAAATCCTCCGATAAAGCGCTGAAATTGCTCTTCCAGTGCTGTTTGATCTTCCACGAGCATCTGTTTGCGAAAACTTGATGCTTCCGATCCAAAAGTTCGAAAAAATTGTTGTTGTTCATCTTCCTTCCAGAATACAACTTTTTCGACGCGATACATGGATTTTTCAAGTCTGACGTCCCGTTGCAAGAGCTACAGACCAGACTGTGTAGGATAAAAGACAATTATTCAGGGGTTTCAGGGCGATCTACTCGTATAAAACAGCTGGATAAACATCCGTTTCAAAAAAGCAGTCTGTAGCAAAAAAAATCCTGTTATTGAGCTTTTTTAGTGCGTAATCGACGCGCTGGGTCCAAAAAGACCTCTAACGACCAGAGGCTCTGTATAACAAATAATTTTTTTCAAGAAAACCCCAAATTAATTGACGTTTTTAGCAGAATTCAAATTCAAATTGCCCCAGGTTAAATACTCCGAATTTTCTCAAATTTTGCCGCGACAGTCTCTATTGGCCACAAATTAGAACCTCAAAATTTCAGCTTTCTCCTTGCCGACGGAGCCGAGATATTCAACGTTCTCTTTTTGCAAGACAGTTGGTAGAATAGAGAGAGTCGGACAGACAATTTTTTACTTAAAAATTTACCAAAAATTTGCGTACGGGCTTTGAACTAGCTCTGGATTAATCCCTGAAAGTTTTGGCTCCCACTTTAGCGGGAGCCGAGATATTAATCGGCCTTTTTGTGAGAGAGCACACGAAATGAGGAGAGTCGGTCAGCGTCTGCAAACATCGTTCAACATCTCGGCTGTGCCTGCAAAGTGTGAGCTAATACTTTCAGGAATTGATTTGTGGCCTACAGAGAAGTCTTTGGCTGAGTTTAAAAAAAATCGGGGTTTCGGCTTCGAAAAAATTAAAAATTCCATTTTATCCAAAAAATCTCAAAAAAAAAAGAAAAAAAAAATACTGAAAGCATTTTTCAATTTTCATCTTATAAACATTTCATTTCCCTAAAAAAATTTCTAAAGCAATGTGTTTGCTAAATTCGTTGCTGAGTTATTTAACGATCTTTTTTTGAGAGAGCACCCGAAATGAGGAGAGTCGGTCAGAGAGAAAAACAATTTTTGACCGTATCTTTGCAAGTTTTGCGCGGAAAAAAATGATTTTTTGTGAAAACATCATTCTCTACAGTAAAAATAGGCATGAAACTTTTCATGACGAAATTTCAAAAAAAGGCGTCATTTTTTTGCCAAATTTTGAGCAAAAAGTCGCGGTCGTTTCTGCAATGCGCGAACTACAAATCTTGAGACGGTTTGCTAAATTTGTCGCCGAGTTATTTAGGGGTCTTTTTTCGAGAGAGCATACGAAATGAGGAGAGTCGGTCAGACGAAAAGCGGTTTTTGCCCATAACTTTTTTGTTTCCGCACGGAAAAGCTTGATTTTTCGTAGAAACATTATACATGGCTCTAGTAACTGAACATGAGATTTACTAATCTCAAATTGCAAAAATTTTTTTTTTTCAAAAATAAAAAAATGGCCAAGCCTTGAAGACAGCTGGCTCAACATGCGCCTTGTCCGACAACGTTAACATATATGTCCTTTTGTC
Source organism: Bursaphelenchus mucronatus (assembly GCA_025436335.1). Taxonomy (NCBI): domain Eukaryota; kingdom Metazoa; phylum Nematoda; class Chromadorea; order Rhabditida; family Aphelenchoididae; genus Bursaphelenchus; species Bursaphelenchus mucronatus. The sequence continues at coordinate 10,554,206 of CM046360.1, forward strand.
TCTGACTTGTGATTGGGTGATTGTATAAATACACAGTTGGCCTCCATTGTCATGTCTTTTCGGGGGAATGGTAATGTATTTTAGCCGCGGTTCCTACATGAAAATGTTGTGCAATGGTCTTGTAGGTGTATGAAAGGGATTGGAACATGACGGTTTTATAGCCTGGGGGGGGGGGTAAAAAAGAGGTACTGTAATTTCAAGGAAAAAGAAAAAAAAGAGGTAGATGTTGATAAAATTTTACAACGATTCACTATCGAGACTTTTTGCCAAAAAATACGACAAAACCTTTTGAAACATGTTTCATCGTATAAAATGGAAACTTCATAAAATTTTGAAAAAATAATCTAGATGGGTCTCTAATGAACTCCTGAAAATTGTAGCTCGGGCTTTGCAGGCAGAGCCGAGATATTCAACAATCTTTGCGGAAGAGAGAGCACGCGAAACGCGGAGAGCGGTCAGAGAAAGAACGTTTTTTGCGATATCTTTGCCAGATCGCGCGGAGAGACTTTTGATTTTATGTCAAGGTTCTTGAACCTCATTTTTGCAACTTTTTTTGAGGAAGTCAATTTCAAATCAGTGTTGTGCAAAGCGTAGTGGACATAGGGAGATGTGTTTGTGATTAAAAGGAAGAGCAAAGCTCAAATTTTCTTCCAGAAACAATCGCATATCAAAAAATTGCTTGAGAGTCTGGAAAAAAATCATGTTGTTCCTACGGAATTCCGTGGCCAAAATTACAAAAAATTGAAATATTTGTTGTTATCGCTGCTGAACAGGTGTCCGAGGGCGGGGATTTGAATAATTTTTAGGTTGAATTAGATAAATAAATATATAGTCAGTCGTCCGGGGCAAAAATGAAAGTTGTAAACATTTCGAAGGTCTGCTATAGACATATTGTTTTGTCAGAGGTCTTGTCTACCGTGCTGTAGACGAATTACAGGGGAAGTCCTTTACCAAAAAATGACGCTTTTTTTGGAAATTTCGTCTTGAAAAGTTTCATGGTTGTTTCTACTGTAGAGAGTTATGTTTCCACAAAACATTATTTTTTCCGCGCAAAACTTGCAAAGATACGGCCAAAAAGTGTTTTTCTCTCTGACCGCTCTCCGCATTTCGCGTGTTCTCTCGGTGGCAAATATTGTTGAATATCTTGGCTCTCCCAGCAAAGTGTGTGCTAAAATTTTCAGGAATTGATAAGCGGCCTATGCCTGACGTGTGTGCAAAGTCTAAAGAAAATTGCGAGCAACACCGCGAGGTTAGTTTTTGCTTTGGTTGCTCCCACATCACCAAAAAATCGGTTGCCTGCAAATGACGCTTTTTTGTAAATCCTGTCACGAAAAGTTTCATGGCTATTTCTACTGTAGAGAGTTATGTTTTCACAAAAAAATCATTTTTTTCCGCGCAAAACTTGCAAAGATACGGTCAAAAAGTGTTTTTCTTTCTCACCGACTCTCCTCATTTCGTGTGCACTCTCGAAGAAAGATCCTTAAATAACTTGGCGACGAATTTAGCAAACCGTCTCAAGATTTGTAGTTCGCGCTTTGCAGAAACGACTGAGATTTTTTGCTCAAAATTTGCCAAAAAAGATGACACTTTTTTTGCAAATTTTGCCGTGAAAAGTTTCATGCCTATTTCTACTGTTGAGGGTGATGTTTCCATAAAAAATCATTTTTTTCCGCGCAAAACTTGCAAAGATACGGCAAAAAAGTGTTTTTCTCTCTGACCGCTTTCCGCATTTCGCGTACTCTCTCGGCCGCAAAGATTATTGAATATTTCGATAACACTGCCACAAAAAATCAAGTTTTTTGTCGCGAAATTAACAAAGATGAGGCCAAAAAATGCGTTCTCTCTGCAAATATTATATGAGATACCTTTATCTGCCCATATACGGGACCCCATTGTCTGTTGTGATCGCCTGCACAGAGAAGCGACTGTGGTTTCGTATTTTTTGTTTGTTTGGATTACGATGACATTTATGCGTCGTGTCTACAAACCATGCACCGCGTTGCTTCGGCTCTTGTCCAAAGGCTCCATAACTGCGATTTCAACGGGTCAACGACACTTTTGAGGGCGTCGATTAGTCGTTGCATGCATGATGCAGGCTTGAAGAAGGTTTAGTCAATAGAAATACTAAGATAGACCGGGCTCTACACGCGTTTATCATCTATTTTTGCGAGATCTTTCGTGTACTTACACCTACAATATCCAGAAAAAAAACGTTGTATTGTAAATCTTTGCCAAGGGCTCGTCAAGCGTTGACAGTGCTTTCAACGGCTTCCGCAGGCCTCGTGGATCCGCCTTACGACATTCTCTGGATGTCCGTCGGCGCTACGCCGCTTCAGAGTGTCCGCCAGCCGCGACTCCATCGACTTTGGGGGCCAAAAAGACATGTCGCTAACGCGGGCCAGAAACCTTTTACTCCTCAAGCGAAGTGGAATTAAACGTCATCCCGCCCACTCACGTTGCGCCTTCGTAGGAAACAAGTGCCTGCGGGCAAGTTCCCAGCACAAGATTTGCTGTACGATAATACCCACGAACCAGAATTAATTCGCCGTTTCGAATAATCGAAGAAGCCACGCGCTAATCGCGGCATCCCATCGGATGTGCTCCTGGTTTGGGGAATCTTCAATTCTTATCACAATCTTCAATCTTACTCGTTGTATTTAAGTTTACTTAAACATTAAAGGCAATCGCTGGGTGCTGGTTTGACGCGATGCTTTTGAGGTATACGGTAGCTTAGAGTCGACGAAAAATATTTTTTTGAAGTTTATTTACAGACGAAGTAGGCCAAGTGCGACACTCAGAATGCCTTTAAATTTTGCGCATCTAAAAGTGACATTTTATACGACAAACCCTTTTCATACACGTTTTATTGTATAAAATCTTTCGAAACATGTTTCATCGTATAAAATGGTAACTTCATAAAATTTTGTAAAAATAATCTAGATGGGTTTCTAATCAACTCCTGAAAGTATTAGCTCTTGCTTTGCAGGCAGAGCCGAGATATTCAACGGTCTTTGGGGCCGAGAGAGCACGCGAAACGCGGAGAGCGGTCAGAGAAAGAACGTTTTTTGCGATATCTTTGCCAGTTTCGCGCGGAAAAAATTGATTTTTTGTGAAAATGTTACTCTCTACGATATAAATCTGTACGAAACTTTGCATACCGGTAAGGCGGGAGTAAAGTAAATTTTCGCGGGTTTTTTTCACAGCTATCACACCAACATGTGGTCCCAAAAAGTCTACCCCCTCCACCAGACCGACTCCTCAGCTACGCTCCTGTTTGGAGGGGGGGGGGGGCTAATTTTTTTGTATGTGTGTTACTATATATAATTTTTCTGACTTGCATCATTTTGTTATTACGACCTTGAACCCTTGAAAGTTCGTTTCTTGTTTACCGGGTTCGTTTTTATGATAAGGTGAAAGTGCACATTTCTGGGAAATACGGGGGTTCCGTTTTTTCGTCGATAAAAAAACAGGCCTCTGACAGCAACTCAAAGAGTAAAATAGTTTGTATGAATATAACTGTCCGGTGGCGGGTTCTTTTCTAAATTTACAGGGGCAGTGCGCCAAGTGCGACGCTTAGATTTTAAAAAAACTTGCGACAAATTTAGAATATTTTTTCCTAAGACATATGCCAGATTTCTAGATCGCGCTTTGCTGAAACGACTGAGATTTTTGGATCGAAAGGTGGCAAAAATGCGACATTTTTTTGACCAATTTAGCCATCAAAAGTTTTGTGACTACTGCGAAGCCCGAGGTAAAACTTTCTGCAATTAATATGCAACACTTAAAGAAAGCCCGGGGCATTTATTTCCCTTTTCAGTGCAAAAAAAAATTCCAAAAAGTTTCTTTGTCTACTGTACCAATAGCAACGGAAAAAAATAATGGTGACATTTGCTTACTAAAAATTATTTTACTGTTTCCAACTCTGGCGCCTTTGTTTTTGCCAAAAAATTTTTTTGACATTTCGTTTCCCACGCCGTAAAATACGCAATTCAAAAGTAGCTGTTCTGGCCTTTTAAATTCGGCACACACGTCAGATATAGGCTACATATTAATTGCAGAAAATATTAGCTCGCGCTTTGCGGAGATATTCAATCGAGATATTCAACGATCTTTGCGGCCGAGAGAGCACGTGAAACGTGGAGAGCGGTCAGAGAGAAAAACACTTTTTGGCCATAACTTTGCCAGCTTCGCGCAGAAAAAATTAATTTTTTGTGTAAACATAACCCGCTATGGTAGAAATAGGCATGAAACCTTTAACCATTTTGGGAGGTTTTGAATTTTGCTTGGAGAGAAAGAGGGATGCGACATTTTTTCCACTTTCGGCAGCCTTTTTCTACCGTAGAGAGTATATTTCCACAAAAAACATACGTTTTCCGCACGAAACTGGCAAAGATACGGCTTGAAACTTTTTTCCCTGACCGCTCTCCGCGTTCCGCGTACTCTCTCCGCCGCAAAGACCGTTGAATATCTCGGCTCTCGCTGCAAAGCGTGAGCTAAAATTTTCAGGAATTGCTATGTGGCCTATGCCCAAAACGTGCGCAAAATCTCTTAATCGCTTACCTTTTTTCGAAGCTGCGTTTTATTCGTTTACGCTACGGTTCGTTCTTCATCATCCAAAAAACGTAGGGCTGTCGATTGTCCTCGTGCACGTCAAATATTCAAACTATGAGAAGAAAGGGTTCAAATAAGGCGACCGATTGCACAGCTGTTCAACGACGTTGTCTGCGAAAACTGTGAAGAAATGTTTTTTTAAGTCAAAATTATAACCGCACTTTAAAAAAATTACTGTAACTTCTGTCGCTGTCGATAGAAATGCGTCATATTTGGCAATAATATGCACTATTGCACTGTAAATCTTGCGTCAAAAACTTTTTTAGAGAAATTTGCATAATTTTGAAAAATTTTCAAAAAACCCCAAATTTTGGTCAATTTGTCGACTGTTCAATAAATCGCTGTCGATAGAAATGCGTCATATTTGGCAAAACTATGCACTATTGCACTGTAAATCTTGCGTCAAAAAGTTTTTTCGAAAAATTTGTATAACTTTGAAAAAATTTTCAAAAAAAAAATTTTGGACAATTTGTCGACCGTTCTCAAAAAATCGGTCAATTCAAGGACTAAAATCGCTAGCCAAAGGGTTAAAATGACTTTTAGATCGAGAAGAGAGCTGAGCGGTCGGTCACAACGTTGAATTCATAGCCAAAAAGGTCAAAATGGCTAGCCAAACCGCTGGATACGACTTTTTCGAGCGATTTTAATGCCTCAACTGCCAATTCAACCCTTTAGCTAGAGTTTTTTTTGCTAATTCAACTTTTTTGATTAGCCGTTGAAAAGATGCTCGTTGAAACACCTCGTTTGCTAGCGATTATCGCCCTTAAATTAGTAAATTAGTCAAAACTGTGCGTCATAATCGCAAGGATTCAATCCTTGCTCCATTCTAGTATCGTAGTACGGGTTCGTTCTACTCTGGTCCTGCTCCAAACCATAGTCAGGGTGTTGTGGCTTAGAGGTTTGCACAGTTGCGACGCCTACGGACTTCTCAAATTTGTCGCCTTTTTGGTTTCAAACAATGAATTTGCGGCGGGAAATATTGATTTTCATATACGGTGGGGGTATATAACGAGCGACAAAACTGGCAAACCCTCGGACTGATCAATTTTCGCATTGATTTCTTGTTTTAGAGAAGTACTTCTCCATCCGGAAAGTTGCTGCAGTGATTTCGGCGATATGCACTGTGCGAAAACAAAAGTTCCCTTTGCACTGTGCAATTTCTTGCGTTTTGCACCGTGCAATAGGCTTTTTTCGGCTGTCGCCCGCACCCTCATTTTTTTGCACAGTGCATGTCGCGGAAATTAATTCAGCGACTTTGCGAACGGACTAGTAAAATTTCTGTAAGATTAAAATTTAAAAATGCTTTCATCCATAATTTTTTTGAGATTTTTAAGATAAAATCGGATTTTTTCGGAGCCGAAAAACCCGATTTTCATTAAAATCTGCCACAGCGGTCTATGTAGACCATAACTCAATTTCTAAAAATTTAGCTCATGCTTTGCAGACAGAGCCGAGATATTGAACGATTTTTGCAGACGAGAGACTATAAAAAATGAGGAGACGAGCAGAGAAAGATCTTTTTGACCCGTTGGTATTTTAAAGTGCAAAAAGTGCCTTAGAATAAAAATTTCGCTGATGCATCATCTAGGAAATTGCAATTATTTGCTCTGACCTTTTCCAAAGCCGCCGAGATATAAAATTTTTTTATCGGGAGTCGACAAATTTTACATCTTTTTTTTGCAATTTTAAGTTTGTAACATTCAAACTCAGTTACTAGAGCTATGTATATTGGTTCTACAAAAAATCAAACATTTCCACGCAGAAACAAAAAAGTTATGAGCAACAACCGCTTTTCGTCTGACCGGCTCTCTTCATTTTGCGTGCTCTCTCGCAAAAGGGCCGTTTAATATCTCGGCTCCCGCTGGAAAGTGAGAGCTAAAACTTTTACAGATTAACACGGCTCTGGTTCATAGGCCGTATGCAAATTGTTGGAGAATTTATATTTAAAAAAATGTCTGCCAGGCTCTCTCTATTCTACCTACTGTCTTGAAAAAAAAGAACATTGAATATCTCGGCTCTGCCGGCAAGGAGAAGGCTGAAATTTTTTAGGGTCTAATTAATGGCCAGTAAAGGTTGCTGTAGGAAAATTTGAAAAAATTTGGAGTCTTTAACCTGGGGCAATTTGCATTTGAATTTTAATATAGAAACGTCGATTATCTTTCTTGAAAAAAGTTATATGTTATACCGAGCATCTGGTAGTTAAACGTCTGTTTTAGACCTAGACCTTAAATTACACATTAAAAAAAAAAAATAAAAAAAAAAATCATTTTTCTACGAAAATGGTAATACAATGGCCTTTGGCAAATTATTTCGCGTATTTTCGCCAAAATTCAAAAAATTAAGCTCCCATTTTTCATTATTTCTTGTTGTAGAGACATGTCCCCAATCAAAACCGACGTCTTTGACTATGACATCATTGCCGAAGCCAAGAGAAACGCCCTCGGATGGGATTCGGAGTTGAAGCTGGGGAATTGCATTCTCAGCTCCAGCGAGGAAGCGCGAAGCCGAATCCGAGCCTGCGGCGATGATTGGGAGCCCAGAACGTTGAGTCAGATTTACGAAAAGGGACATCATTGTGAGTGAAAATGCCGGCTTCGTATACGCCGATGGGAGTTTTTGATAGTAAAATTTTTACAGTATCCGGTCCAGTGGTTCGTATTCTGGCCGACGGAATCTACGATTTCTTCCATTGGGGTCATGCGAATCAGTTCAATCAAATCAAAGAATTGATTCCCAACTCGTATTTGATCGTTGGAGGTGAGATCTTTGAAAGTTAAAAAGTGGTGGCTGCGACGCTTAGATTTTCTTTAAATTTTGCAGTCATTTCGAGTATAATTTACAAAAGAAGTACGATATGTGCGACGCTCACATTTTTTTTCTGTCATTTTATGCGACAAAACCTTTCCATACACTTTTCATCGTATAAAATAGTATTTTCATAAAATTTTGTAAGAATAATCTAGATGGGTCTGTAATCAATTCCTGAAAATTTTAGCTTGCGCTTTGGAAGGACAGCCGATATATTCAACGATCTTTGCGGACGAGAGAGTACGCGGAACGCGGAGGCTGGTCAGAGAAAAAAAACACTTTTTTGGCTAAATCTTTGCCAGTTTTGCAAGAAAAAAATTGAAACGGGGAGAGCGGTCAGAGAAAAAAACGCATTTTAGTGGAAACATTACCCTCTACGGTAATTAGGTATCAAACTTTTTATGCCAAAATTCTCAAAAAAATGTCAGTTTCTCCAACATTCGACCTAAAAATCTTGGTTGTTTCTGCAAAGCGCGCTAGGAGTCTCCAAAAACAACTGTTTTTTCCCGCAAATTCGACCAAAATCATTTAAAAATTAACAAAACTATGTCATTTTCAGTTTGCCGAGACGAAGACACCCGCAACAATAAGCGACAGACCGTCTTCACCGAAGAGGAGCGAGTATTGACCGTGATGAATTGCCGATACGTTGACGAGGTGTTCAAGGGCTTCCCATATTCGAGCAGCTTTGAAATTATGAGAGAATTGAGGGTAAGAACAAGCTTTTTTGCCATCAAATTTGCAGCGCGTTATTATTAGATCTTTTATAACAAGCAAAGTGCGCCAAGTGCGACGCTCAGATTTCGATGCAATTCGATGCAAATTTAGATAAATGTTTTCTAAGGCATATGCGAGAGTTATAGCTCGCGCTTTGCAGAAACGACCGTGATTTTTAGGTCGAAAGTTGGCAAAAATGTGCCCTTTTTTGCGAATTTTTGCATCAAAAGTTTGACGCTTATTTCTACTGTAGAGGGCAATGCTTTCATCAAAAATCAATGTTTTTCTCGCAAAACTGGCAAAGATATAGCCAAAAAGTGTTTTTATCTCTGACTAGCCTCCACGTTTCGCGCGCTCTCTCGGCCACAAAGACCGTTGAATATCTCGGCTCTCACTGCAAAGCGTGAGCCAAAATTTTCAGTAATTGATTAGAGGCCCATCTAGATTATGTTAACAAAATTTCACGAAGATGCCATTTTATACGATGAAACATGTTTTAAAAAGTTTTGTCGTATAAAATGTCACTTTTAGAGCCGCAAAATTAAAAAAGTCTGAGCGTAGCGTGCTTTCCTTGTAAATTAACTTCAAAAAACCTCTCCAGGTAGATTTAATGGCTCACGACTGCATTCCCTATGGGATTGGCCAACAGACCTCCGATTGTTACGCCCCATTCAAAGCGGCCGACCGATTTTTGGAGACCCAAAGGTATCCCGGCGTCTCAACCACCGACCTGATCAACCGAATCATCGAACGCTACGACCAATACAAACAAGGGAAACGGTCGAGCGCTTGATTGAAAACATATCCATCATGTATAATATATGTAAACCAATTTTTTGAACATAGTGACGGCTAGAGAGGAAAATAAAACAATACGATCGTTTTTGCTAGCTTTAACTATTGCTAATTGTAGGATATTATCGATGTAAGCGCAATTTCAGATACCTTAAAATGGGCGATCGAATTTTTTTTTTTTTTTTTTTTTTGTAATTTACAAGGCTTAGAGACCGTTTGTTGCAAGAGTCTTCGTATTTTTCTCGTCGTATTGGCTCTCAACCGTGATGAAAATATTGGCGGCATTGTAGCCACTTAACCCAACATTTCCGCAGGCTGATGCCATATAAAGCGTCTGCAAAAACGAGAAAGTTGGGGCAGTCAGGAAAGAGTCATTGTAGTCTGCAGCCTGTGAGAGCTTGGTTTAGACTCAGCTAAAGTTTAGACTGAGCTTATCCTGTTGCGCAAGGCGCAGGCTGCGAAGCCGAGGCCAGAAAACGTGGAAGTTTGTCCACAGCCGGGGCGCTCTCTGAAAGTTGGCTGGAAATGGTAGGGCGCAGCTCGGAAAAGAGCCGCACCATGGCTCTAACGCCACTCACAGCCAACGCACAGCTCAGAAAAGTAGCTTCTGCAGCATGCCGCGGGACCCATGTCTATCACAGCCTACTCTTCAGCCGAGCCATTCGAATTGATCGTATAACTGTGCTCTCGAAAATTTCTTCCTTCCTTTTCATAAAGAAGAACCTCCAACGAATTTGGTTGAAAACCCTGAGGGAAGAAAGCGGTCAATAAAGAAACAATTGAGGACGGAATACAACACCGACAAATTGGCCGCCATTTTCGCATGTGATCCATATCATTGTAAATTCGGTCATTTTAGGTTTGGAAAATCTGATTTCAAAGGCTTTGAAATTGAATTAACAATGTCTCGGGCAAATTAATTGGAATTAAAGAGGCTCGAATGAGATGATTTGCATCTTACAGTAGGCTCTCTCGAGCAGATGCATTTATCACAAATCATCGCTATTGCGGTGATGTGGCTTTGTAGCGGGGGTGTTGGATTTTTTGCATCTCTTCGAAGAGATCCCCACATCATGGGACTATACATTAATTAGATTTGATTGTTCTCGTCCTAGCGACATGTTTAATTAATTAATTAATGATCAGCTAAAATTTTTGGGCAATTAACTACAAAAAATCCTCATTGCACAATTTTCGAGCCTCTCTGGTCTTACTACAGTGTCTACCGTATTCGAAAACGACTTGAAAATGTCAAAAATTTGAAAAAAAATTTAAAATGCAAAAAAAATGATTTTTTTTTTTCAATTTTTTTCTTTTTCATTTTCAAAAAAAGTCGGTCGAAAAATGGTCGCCAAAGAATGTGAGCGCTCCTGGGAGAGGCTTGTCGCCCATTGGAATGACCAACTGAAACAAGTGGTGGACTTGATTTGGCCCGTCCTCATGAACATGTTGTTGACCTTGTTCGGATGGTGCGTTATTTACGAGATGAAGTCGGATCAAACCGAGATGACGGCCCTTTTTCAGGATAGTGGCTCTGTGTTGTATGATGGAGTGGCAGGTTTTATTTTGGATGGTTTTTGAGCGTTTTGAGGGGTTGATGCGGAATGCCAATAATTGTGGCATGATTTTTTTGCGGGATGCTAAAGGGATTTGAAAGTTTACGATTGAAACGCAATGAGGAAAAGCTAAAACATGTTATCTTTGCATTTTAGCCATAAAATTTTGATTTTGAGGTTTTCGTGGTGGGACCAGATGGGTACCACGGCGAAAACCGGAACCTGAGTGCTAGGTATTAAAAATAATAACTAAGCGATTAGACTCATGGTTGATGCGTTTTCACTATTTTGCTTTTCTTTTCTGGCTCTCACCACGAAATTGGCATTCTGCCCAAACTTCTTATTTTTACCGGAAAAGTGCTTTGATTTGTAAAATGACTTGTGTTACTGATGTTATTCCCATTTTCAGCTCAATGGAATGTTATGCTTGGCTTCTGTGGCCATTCTCAGCTTCATCATGGTGTTGTTGGCCATATATCGGATGAAGAAGTTCATTCAATTCTGGCTCACTGCTTCTTGTTTGATGATCACTTTTGGAGTCTCGTTTAGCTTTATTAAGTAGGGAAACTGATTTTTTTGAAGTTTAATCTCTTTCAGCGCTGCTTTTGAGAAATTTGAACTACCGTATCCCTATTTTTTGGCAACTGTAATAACAATCATTTACGGGACTGGTGGTTATTTTGTAAGTTTATATTTTGCTAAGACACATTGTCCGATATTTTGCTTTTTTGTTTTGAGATTTGCCAACTTTTACCGAGTTTTCGACGAAATGTCACAAAAATTATTGATTTTATTAGAACTTAATTTTTTTTTTAAATTTCGATGTTGTAGATTCTAAGGTAGCTGGATGATTGCCTTGAATTTTTTATTTTGTTTAATTCATAATATTTTAGTCTTTTTTCACCACCAAGTTACCCATCGCTTGTCATCAATTTTACGTCATCTGTAATTGCTCATTGGTCTCGATGTTCTACCTCCGTGTACTCCCCGGTTACACAGCTTGGTTCTTACTCAGCAGTATTATCATTTGGGGTAAGTTTGGATTTAAAGAAATTTTAAAACAAAAAAATCAATAATTTTGTGACATTTCGTCAAATCTTTGAGGTCGATTTTTTATGGTTTCAATTTGTTCTTGGAGAATTTTGAAGTCGAATTAAGTGTGTTTTAGATATTTTCGCCGTCCTTACTCCACTTGGCCCACTTAAACAGATCACGGGATTTGCCAATGATTATGGTGAAGATGTCCTCCGATTTCTGATGTTTTCCACCGGAGAAGGGGAACGAGAACAGGATGAGAGGCAAACCGCTGGAGCTGATGATGGAGGTGAGAGTTGGGATTCGGAGAGTGAAGAGAATTCTGAAGGTCAAACCGAGGAAATTGGGCCAAACACTGGGCAAAAAACGGCATTTGATGCGTTGAATGATTGTAAGTTTTGGTATGATGGCATAAAGAATTTGATGAGACCATGAGAGTTTTTAATACCATATTTGAGGTGAGAAAAATTTGAATATTCAAATTTTTGAGATTTTGAAATTTGAATATGCAAATTTTTAGGTTTTGAAATTTAATAATTAAAATCGGATTATACATTTGACTAACAAATTTTCATATTAAAAAAATTTTGATATGCAAGTCCCAATATCGAAAAATTTGCATATGCAAACTTTCATATTTAAAAATTTCAGTATACGTCTCATCATCAAAAAATTTGTATATGAAAATTTTTATATCTAAAGACTTTTTATAATATGCAAATTTTGACATTATGAAATTTAGCTATAAAAATTTTGCACCTTGAAACTTTGATTAGCAAATTTTACACTTTTAAAATTTGAACATACAAGTCTCAACATCGAAAAATTTGAATATGCAAATTTTGATCCCTCAATTTTCAGCGTCCGCCCGCCTCGGAATGGGCGACTTTGTCTTCTACAGCCTGCTCGTAGGCCAAGCCGCATCTTCCGGGAGTATTTTGGCCACAATCGCCCCAATGATTGGAATTATGATCGGCCTCACAATCACTTTGACTCTGCTCACCGATGGCGATGAAGCCACGCCGGCGTTGCCGGTCTCGGTCTTCTTTGGGATTATTCTTCATTTTGGAACCCTCCATTTGTCCGAGCCCATGCTGAATCAAGTTTTTATGATTTGAATTGTTGTGGTAGTATACTGTGGTTTATTGTAAAAGTGTAATAAAGCGTTTTTATTATTTTTTTTTGCGAAATTAAGATTAATTGACGGAGGAGGTACTCCAAGTGCGACGCTCAGTTTTCGATGAAACTTGACATAAATTTGGCATTGTTTTTTCTAAGACATATGCGAAATTTCTAGTCAGCGTTTTGCAGAAACGACAGAGATTTGTTGATCGAAAGTTTGCAAAATATGCTAATTTTTTGAGAATTTTGGCATAAAAGGTTTTGTGGCTATTTCTACTGTAACAGTTGGTATTTTCACAAAAAATCAGTTGTTTCCTCGCAAAACTAGAAAATTTATGGTTAAAAAGCGTTTTTCTCTCTGACCGCTCTCCGCATTTTGCCTACTCTCTCGGCGGCAAAGATGGTTTAATATCACGGCTGCCCCTGCAAAGCGCAAGACAATGCTTTCAAACATTGATTAGAGGTCCATCTAGACTATTTTTACAAAATTCTATGAAGATACCATTTTATACGATGAAATATGTTTGGTCGTATAAAATGCCACTTTTAGACGTTTCGTGTATTCCTGGATTTTTTTAAATGAAATTTGTAACATTCGTTCTTTTTATAATATATTTTGACGACGTTCATAGGCCACAAATAGTCCAAAAAGCACATTTTTCCGTTCGTATATCAAAAAAAAACAAACTAAATTGCCTTAAATTTTGCGCCATATGTCCAACAAATTTCTCATTCTTTTCACTTTTACCAAAGTCATATAATATTGTTGAAGAAATTAAAAAAATTCTTCATTTCAAAAAAAATCGTCATTATTCAAATTAGTTTTCATTTTGTCAGACCAATTTTTCGGATCGGAAATCGCAATTAAATATTTGGTCTTGTCGCAATGCGGTTCCTTCTCCCCCTTCTTCTTGTTGCCATGTTGATCAGCGAAGTTCATGGTAAGTTGTGTTTTTACCGCACCGTGCGAACTCGCGTTTGAACGGTGCGCTCGGGGCTGGCTTTGCGCCACCAACATTCAGCACAGTGCAAACGAACGACGAACGCACTGTGCAGTTTCGTTCGCGCGACAAGCTTTGATTAAAAGAATCGACTTTGCACGGTGCGGTCGGCGTCGCAAACTGGTTTCGCGCGACAAACAATCTGCACAGTGCAAATGAACAACGCACTGTGCACTTTCTTCACGCGACAAGCTTTGATCGCTTTTTTTAAAAGAATCGACTTTGCACGGTGCGGTCGGCGTCGCAAACTGGTTTCGCGCGACAAACAATCTGCACAGTGCAAATGGAAAACGCACCGTGCCGCTTCAGCACCGTTCAAAGAAATTCATTTCGCACGGTGCGGGTTCGCACGCAAAAATTGTTGCACAGCGACGAGCAAAATTCACGATGCACGCCGCACTGTGCGAACTGAATTCGTTTAAAAAGAGCAGACATGGCAAGGGGGGGGCGGGCTTTGGAAATTTGGGAAAGGGCCGGGCCGGGCCCACCTCTAAACGGGCCGGGCCGAGTTGCGTTTTTCAATCGCACAGTGCGTTTTTCACTCGCACAGTGCAGATTTTTGTCGCGCAAAGGCACTTCGCGACGCTGGCCGCACAGTGCAAAGTCAATTCTTTTAAAAAAAGCGATCAAAGCTTGTCGCGTGAACGATAGTGCACAGTGCGTTTTTCATTTGCACTGTGCAGCGCAAAGCGACTTTGCGATGTTGACCGCACCGTGCATTTGGCGTCCGTTAAGCTTCGTTTTTTTCAGCCCAACTCTGCTGGAAGGATTCGGATTGTAGCGATTACGGCGAGGATTACAGATGCTGTTATCCTTGGTTCACTTGCTACCCTCGTCATCTGCCTTGCGTGAAATGGACTTGATCCAACGACAAGACGTCCTGTCATATTGTGATATAATTATATAATAATATTTATGAATTTATATGAAAAGCGATAAAATATTTAATTTTGATGCGAGCGACAGCCGAAAAAAGCCTATTGCACCGTGCAAAACCCAAGAAATTGCACAGTGCAAAGGGAACTTTTGTTTTCGCACAGTGCATGTCACGGAAATCACTCCAGCGACTTTACGGACGGACTAGTACCACTCGCGCCATAAAGTCCCGACAATTTTGCACGGTGCATTTTTCTCAAATTTTCACGGCCGTCGCGGCGATTTCCCGTTTTTACCCATGCGACATGCACTTTACCGCGACCGCATTCCAATATTCGCGCGCGACATCGGCGATAAAATTGTCGGGACTTTATGGCGCGAGTACTATTGTGCCATCTGTGCAACGAGTCGTTAATCTTGATTTTGATGTGGGATTCACGTGTGGGACTTATGAGTCTGTCGGGAAAATAATGTGTATTTATCGCACCTTCAAATCGCGCGCCATCGCTTCGCGGCGCTTGGGAATTTGATGCGCGACTACGGCGAGGGGCGAAATTTTGCTGCGACAAATCCACATTATTTTCCCGACGGGCGGATATAAAACAAGGATGAATTATATTATCAGTATTATATATCATAAAGTGCATGGATTTTTGTCGCTTTAGGCACTGTGCACAAACAACCTCCATTTTGCACTGTGCATTTCACCCTTTTTTTTTCTTTTGCACCGTGCAATCGGAATGTCGCAGCGGCGCAAGCTTTTTTCAACTACGTCGCTGCGTCGGCGGCCGGAATTTGCACAGTGCAAAAGACTTTTTTGAGGTTCGCACTGTGCAAAAATAGGAAAATTCACTGTGCAGTTGCGACAAGCGTGGGAAAAAGTGCAAAATGCACAGTGCAAAGCTCAAAAAAGGCCGTTTGCACTGTGCAAATACCTGACGTTGACGCAGCGACAAATCTGAAACTTGTTTATGTCGCAGCGATATGTCAATGCACAGTTCAAAACCCAAAAACAGGTGACATGCACGGTAATTAAGGTTGTTTGTGCACAGTGCGGACAGCGACGAGACGTCCTTGCGTTTTATGAAAATTCTAGTAGGCCATTACATCTCGAAATGACGGTAGAACGGGCCATTTGATTGCTGATCACACCGCAACGATCGTGAACCCCTAATTAAAAAATCAATTAGACCTAATTTATTCGTTAATGATGTGTGGATATGGGACTATAATACTGAACCGTACGTTTTAAAAAATTATTATCCGTGAAATTGACGATGATGCGTTTTCTCTTGCTTCTTGTTGCATTGATGATCATCCTTTGTGAAGTTGAAGGTAAATTATTCATAAAGGAAGTACCCAAAGTGCGAGGCTCATACTGTATTCAAATTTTGCATGCAGTACGAGGATGGGTCACATATTAATTCCTGAAAATTTTAGTTCGCGTTTTCAAGGCCCCGCCGAGATATTCAACGATTTTTGCGGCCGAGAGAGTATGCAAAATGCGGAGTGCGGTCACAGAGAGCATTTTTTCGCGATATCGTTGCCAGTTTCGCGCGGAAAAAACGATTTTTTGTGAAAACATTGCAGTAGAAATAGGCATGCCACGCTTTTTCAAACCTTCCATCTAAAATCCTCGGTTGTCTCTGCAAAGTGCGAGCTATCAGTCTGTTGGGGAAATAATGAGTACAATGGATTGACGTGCGCCACGCCAATTGCGTCGCAAAAGTGAGAAGGAATTTGATTTTGCCGCGACACAGTTAGACATGGCTCCCGGGCCGGGTCGAAAATCGCGGCCCGCGGGCCGTTTCAAATTTGCTTTGGCCCGCCGATATCAATTCACCCAGCAAATATATATATGTATATAACATTACTAAGATAGGACGAAAAAATAGTTGGAAAAGTGTTGTAAACCTTTTGAAAATCATCGTATATGGTTGTGTGTAAATTCTCTGCCTGTATGATGGGTTTTGACACACCATTCTTGTTTTTTTTTGTTTGCTGCCCCAATTTTCGTTTCCAGATTCAGAATTTTAGTTATTACGGGCCGATTCTGGGCCGGGCCGAAAGGTCGGCCCGGGAGCCATGTCCAGAAGCAGTGCGATTTTCGGTGCGACAGAGTGCTCATTATTTTCCCGACAGACTAATAATGTGAACTTGTCGCGCCTTTGCATCGTCAACGGCGAGGCCTTTTTTCTGCAACAAATCGACATTACTTTCCTTTCGCAGAAAAAATTTTTCGAACTCTGGTGCCAAGTGTCATCAAAATCTAAGCGCCGCACTTGGAGCACTTTTTCTGTCAGTAAAAACGTTTTTAAATACCTGAAATTGGGTTTTCAGCTAAATGGTGTCTTCACACTTCCGAGTGTCCAAAAGGAGAAAGATGTTGTTTTTTCTTTGTAAGTTAAAAAAATCAGGTTCAGGACGATAACGGAAAAATTTTCAGCAGTGTCTTTACAGCGACGTATGTTAAGAGATGGTACAAGACTGAAAAACGTTTGGCAAACCCATTGGAACACCTTTCGCAATGTTTCCATTCAATATTTGATGTGTTTACATATGCATAAACAATTTTTTGTTTAATCTTTCAATGCGTAAGAAACATTTGGTGACTTCTTGGGTTTTGCACTGTGCAAAAGAAAGATTTGAAGATTTTGTCAAAGTGAAGGGATAAAATAATAGAAATCGCAATGACGTATGTTTCACAGGTTATGTTCACTACAGTCGTTGCCATTTTTTGTCAAAATTTGCATTGCACTGTGCAAAAATTTACTTTTTTGTTTTTGCACAGTGCGAAAAAAAGATTCAAAAATTATGTCAAAGCGAAAGGATAAAATAAGATATATCTTGATCAAATTTAATTTACACGTCACGTTTACTACAATCGTCACCATTTTTGGGCAAAATTTGCTTTGCATTTTGCAAAAAATTACTTTTTGGTTGTTGCACCGTGCAAAAGGAAGATTTGAAGATTTTGTCAAAGTGAAGAGATAAAATAATAGAAATCGCAATGACATATGTTTCACAGGTCATGTTCACTACAGTCGTTGCCATTTTTTGTCAAAATTTGTATTGCACTGTGCAAAAATTTACTTTCTTGTTTTTGCACAGTGCGAAAAAAACGATTCAAAAATTATGTCAAAGCGAAAGGATAAAATAAGATATATCTTGATCAAATTTAATTTACATGTCACGTTTACTGCAATCGTCACCATTTTTGGGCAAAATTTGCTTTGCATTTTGCAAAAAATTACTTTTTGATTGTTGCACTGTGCAAAAGAAAGACTTGAAGATTCTGTCAATGTGAAGGGATAACGTAATATGAGTCTTATTGAAATATGATACGCATGTCATGTTTACTACCGTGGTTGCCATTTTTTGTCATAATTTTTATTGCACTGTGCACAAATTTAATTTATTTTATTGCATCGTGCGAAACAATTATTCGATAATTCTGTCAAAGCAAAGTGATAAAATAACGTACATCTTGATTAAATATGATTTTAAGGTCATGTTTACCACAACCGTTATCATTTTTGACCAAAAT
This sequence comes from Bursaphelenchus mucronatus, assembly GCA_025436335.1. Taxonomy (NCBI): domain Eukaryota; kingdom Metazoa; phylum Nematoda; class Chromadorea; order Rhabditida; family Aphelenchoididae; genus Bursaphelenchus; species Bursaphelenchus mucronatus. The sequence continues at coordinate 10,572,274 of CM046360.1, forward strand.
TTGCATTGCACTGTGCACAAATTTACTTTTTGATGTTCGCACAGTGCAAAACTTTTTTAATTATTTTCATTGGAATCCAAGCATAAAATCAGTTTTATTACTTCAAAAAGAATCTCCTGACAGCATCGTGCCCGTAGTAACTCAAATTGTAATTTGGGAAAATATTGCCTTTGAGGACTCGACATTCCTCCACTTGATGATATTTGGTACCCGGCTCGCATTTAAAGGCATTCGAAAATGGCCGCAGGCATTTGAACAGTTTCCAAATCTTGTCTTTATCGTCGAAGAGTGTGACGTCATCATATTTGGCCTTTTGAATCAACAATGTTTGAGCCAAATTGATGAAGTAGAGCTGAACATCGGAGAAGGTGTTAAGAATAGAGTTCGAGACCCGGGTTTTGCGAACGGCTCTCGCATTCAGACGGGCGTAGGCGTCGTGGATAATTTGACTGACTGAAACAGATCTTTGTATTAGTGCAATTCAAAACATTTCGATTTTTTTTGTTGGGGTTTGCACAGTGCAAAAAATTTTTTTCTCTGCACAGTGCAAAAAAATTTTTTTTTCTGCACAATGCAAATTTTTTTTTCTGTACAGTGAAAAAATTTTTTTTTTATGCACAGTGCAAAACTTTTTTTTTATGCACAGTGCACAATTTTTTTTTCTGCACAGTGCAAAACTTTTTTTTATGCACAGTGCAAAAAATTTTTTTCTGCACAGTGCAAACTCAAAAAATCAAATTTTTCAAACGAAAAATAAAAAAAATCAATTTTCTGAACAGTGAAAAATTGAAATTTCTTTTTTTCCAAATTTCAAATGCAAAAATAAAAAAATGTTCGGCATAGATTCAAAAAAGAAATTCACTTACCCGCCTCGTCTTGAAAAGCGAAGACAAAGTTTGAAAACGCCAAAGACGGCTGAAAATCCGTAGCGAAGAATGGAAAAGTTAGTGCTTCCCATCCAAAGCCAATATAAGTATTATCTCCAACTTCCATTCGTTCTGTATGGGCCTGAAAATTTTCGTATGAGCACAAACATGGCTCCGGGCCCGACCCCGGGCCAAAAATCGCGGCCCTGGACCGTTTCAAATTTGCTTTGGCCCGGCCCGTAGATATCAAGTCGCCCGGCAAATACCACATTGCAAAGATAGGATGAAAAAATAGTTAGAAAAGTGTTGTAAAGCTTTTGAAAATGATCGTAGATAGTCGCGGGTGATTTCCCTGCCGGGAGCCATCTCTAATGTTAGTGCCATCTCTATATGAGCTTGAATTTTTTTTTTATTTTTTACGTTTCAGAGGTTTTTTATGGAATTTTGAAATTGCAAAAAAGATTCAAAATTCTGCACAGTGCAACAAATTGTTTTCCAATTATGCACGGTGCGAAATCTTTTTCCGATCCTGCACAGTGCAATAAAACAGTTTTGGAATTTTGCACGGTGCAATGCATTTTTACTTTGAATTTTTCACAGTGCACAGTGCAAGAAAATCTTGCACCAATGTTTTGCACTGTGAAAAACGTTGGTTTAAAATTCTGCACTGTGCAAAAAAATTATTTTTAGAATTTTTCAACTAAAATTTTAAATTTTAACTTCAAACGCAACAAATTCTCCAAACTCACATCGAGCGGCGGTGTCCAGAACATATTCATTCTGTTCTCGATATTATACTTCAACAACGGCCAATAATTGTTCTGATGTCGTCTTCTGTAGGGCATAGTCATATCCAAATTGCCAAAATATTTAACAAAAGTGTCTTTTGCGAAAATCGGATGACTGAATTTCTCGAATTTCAGTCGATTACGCACGTAGTCGATTTGTCGCTTCTTCTCGGCGTCGCTGACATTCAGCCAGCGATAAGTGGCTTCGTAATCCTCGACAATTGCTGTCATGTATTCGAGGATGGTCTGGTCGATTTCTTCTTGACCTGAAGGGGAAATTGGTTGATATTTCAAATTTTGCACAGTGAAAAAAAAAATTGGCTGCTATGTGCTTCGCACGGTGCGAAAATTTTTTTCAAAATTTCAGCACAGTGCGAAAAATCGATTTTTTAAACTTTGCACGGTGCAATCCAGATTTTTGCGTTATGCACAGTGCGAAAAACCAATTTTTTTTCAAAAAGGCAATTTTCATATTTTTCCTATTGCAAAAAGCAAACTAAAATCTCGTTTTCGTCTTACCTTTTGGTGGAGGAAACTCGTAATCGAGCAACATAAACTTGTAATACATTGGGAAAACATCCCTGACCATTTCGGCACAAGATCCGTAAGGGGCGACTTTCTTGTCCTTCATGCTGTCGATGAAATATGCCAAAAGTTTTCGACGGGCATCGGTCTGAAAATTAAGAGTGTCTGTTTCTTAAGGAAAACACAAAAAAAAATTTTTTCTTTGCTTTGCACAGTGCGAAATTTTGACCTTGATGCTCCGCACTGTGCAAATTTTGGAGCCATACAACAGACATTGTAATAATTTTAAGAGGCTTGAGTAATGTCGTTGTAGTTTTTCTTATGCTCAGCTTAAGCAGCATTTCTAGTCCAGTCCAGAAATTTTTACCACACAGTGCAATATTTTGACTTCTAAATTTTTGCACAGTGCAGAAGATTAAAACTTTCATAAATGATCTAGGCGGTGCGTCAGAGAAATGACGGTTGTGAAAACGGTCGTATTCGAGCACATTGGCTTCCTTTTCCACTAATTTCGGTAAAATTTTTTATTGCACAGTGCAAAATTTTGACCTTCATTTTCCGCACTGTGCAATCGTTTTGACGGGTAAAACGCACTGTGCAAAATCCAAAACATTAATTTTTTCAAAGTGCATCCATCCAAAAAGTGACTATCTTAATACTAAAATAAAGGGTTTAGATTTGTTAAAAAAACACTTTACTTGTTGAGTACTCGGATAATAAATATTCAGGAATCTCGGTGTAAATCCGGAGATTCCAAAAATCCTCTGCGCCATCGTATCGCACAATTTGGCTTGTTCCGTTGCGCTGGTTATAGTCTCATAGCAAGTGCCTTTTAGGTCTTTCATATTTGGCGGCGGTCCGTACTCGACAAGATGCCCAAAATGCATCCAAAAGTCGGAAAGGCCGTATTTGAAGGTCCAAGAAATCACTTTGACATAAATGTCGTTAAATGCATCGTCGTCACTGAAAGACGCTTTACTGTAGTAGTCGAAGAGGATACGATAGTTAGCATTGCGTTCATCAACAGTGTCTCCGGGCCCCGGGTTACGGTCAACGTTCAGAAGTGTCTTGTTGGCTTCGCACTGTGCGTAGAAATCTTTGATCGTTTTGATCGGAGCCGGCTGAAATATAAAGGTAAAAGATGTTTAAATCAAGACTATTGGCTTTCGTTAAAAACACATTTTTCATTTTTTCAAAACTTTTCAATGCACAGTGCAGAAATTGCAAAAATTAATTTTTGCACTGTGCAATAACTTTTTAGCCTTTTCTCAGATGCAGGGTGTAAGGTATCTCAATAAAATTAAATTACATAGAGCAAGGTTGAGCTAGTCAACATAAAATCTTTGTTTCGGACCGAAAGATTTACTGCACTGTGCGCAACTCAAAATTTAAATTTTTACACCGTGCAAAATTTTAAAACTTTTTTACTGGTCATAACTGTAAGTAAAAGCAAAAGGTAATGCGGATATGGAAACTATGTCTAGTCCACACCACCTGACTATGTTTTTAGGCCTAGAATGCACTGCACAGTGCATAAATTCGAAATCTTGTTTTCTGCTCTGTGCGTTAAAAAAAATTTACATTTTTTGGGTTTTGGGGGAAAGAGAATGTAATAGAAAAAGAGAAGGATGGTAACAGAAGGATGTTTTCTCAAAATGATAAGTTTTTCGGTCAAAGTATTACTGAGCCCGCACGAAAATTTGATTTCTCGTCTATGCACAGTGCAGTCGATAGGCGTAAAAATTAATATAAAATTGTTTCATGGGGTACTGTAGTATCCGAAAGGCTTCATTTTGCTTGAGTAAGCCATTTTTATCCATTTTACAGCGAAGTTTATTCTGCACAATGCGAAAATCTCAAATTATATCATCCGCACCGTGCATTTCGCATTAAGCAAAAAGTTGGATGGGCAATTTAATAGTTTCTGCCGTTTTTGTATCAAATCATATTCAAATTTCCCTCAGACTTACATCACTATCACTTCTTTGCGTCAGAATATTCTCTGCGATCTGGATTTTACGTTTCTGGAAAGCCGCCTTTATGAATTGTATGAGTCCACTTCCCGCAAAACGCGGAAAGTCTTCGCAGGGCTCGTAGGAGCGATCTAGACCAGCCGCAATCAGCTCGCCTTTGTATTTGACATAATCGTTGTCCTGAAAAGCGAAAACGTATTATGTATAAAAGTAAAGCTTCTCCGCAACAAAGCAATAAAACTTGTCTATAACGAGCACTATGCAACAGTCAAATCAAGGTGAAAATAAACCTCTATACAACAAAACTTTTATGAAATGAATTAATTGGCTAGTTCCGGTGAAGTTTTTGTACAGAGGTTTGTTTGGATAAAATCATGACAAAAAGTAATGATTTTCTTTGAAAAATCTGTTTTTTTAAGACAGAAACTTTGTGCAGATAGGCAGTCAGTCGGTCACGGAAAAGTCAGAAATAAAATTTATTTTCCTCAAAGATTACTGTAACATAATGAAATTGCAAAAAATGTGGTAAAAAATGCATGGAGTGATATCCGCGGCATGCATATTGCAAAAAAAGTCGTGGTGAAAGCGATAGCCGAAAAAAGCCTATTGCACGGTGCAAAAAGCAAGAAATTGCACAGTGCAAAGAGAACTTTTGTTTTCGCACAGTCGCCGAAATCACTCCAGCGACAGTCCGGACGAAGTAGGAGTAGCAAAGGTAATTTTTTTTGATTTTCTCACCACTTCAATTCCATTCGCCACTCCAAAGATGCCAAAAAATATTAGACTCGACAGTTTCATCGCATCGAATGAAAATTGAAAACCATAAAGGAAATTGGAAGTGAAACGCTTATTTAAAATTGAATTTGCCACTTTATTTGATTATAATCAAAATTTGAAATTCAAATTGAAATTACAGTCACTTCTTGGAGAGAGAAGTGTTTTTGTAAAATACGGTTTTTGTATAGAATTAAATACATTTTTTGTGAAAAGAAAGTGAGTATTAATTAAATTGAAGATCATTTTTATGCGATTTTTATTATTTTAAATACTGAGCAAAAATATTTGCCCTATAGAGAAATATTACTGCTATTAAATAGCATCTTAAAATAAATTATTGGTTAAATAAAACTGATTAAATTATAACCCATCGACGACAAATCTGAGATCGCTGAACAGTCGCTCCACTGCAGCGCTGGAGGCGGGAACACAGAAGATTCGACGAGCAATTTGGAAGAGCTTCGGGAAACGGAACTGACTCTTCTTCCAGAATTCTAATACTGGTAAATCAACATCATCGCCAAATGATGTGTTGATATAGACCAAGAATTCGTTGATCTCGTCCTCCTCAATGCATCTTTTGGATGTCTGGCGTTCTTGTGAGGGAGTTGGTGTTTGTACAGACGCCGACGACACTGGGATTGCTGCCAAAGCTGCATTGATCAAATTTTCGGCCTAAAAATAAGGATAATAATATGATATTTTTACTTACAGTTTCGACATCTCGATCGTCAAACAGTGGGACCGATGTATTCATAACGTCAAATACGACCAAATCGACATCAATCGGGCACATCGCCGGCATGTCAACAGCTCACGAATAGCGGGAAGCATTTCAAAACCCGAAATAACAATTATGTAAAATAATAAAAAATTTGCCAATTAAACTCCGCGAAAGACGAATTATCGGGAAAAAATTTAATAAACGACATCGTCAAAATGATAGTCACGTTGCAATGAAATCAAGCTACAATAATCGATTTGTCTTCGTGATGAGAGAAAAAAACGCGACAAACCGCTTTGACAGAAAAAAACAAAAAATTGTTTTCGCGAAAAACAGAATGCCAACAAAATTGGCACCAAAAATTTTCATTTCAATGAACCATTTTCTTCTTTCTGAAAAAAAGGGCCGGGCCGAGAGGGCCTAGAAAAACGTTAGGCCCTCGGCCCGGCCCGTTTAGAATTGGGCCCGGCCCGGCCCTTTTCAAAATTTCGAAAGCCCGGCCCCCTTGCCATGTCTGGTTGAAAGTCGATTGCGTTGGCTGGACAGATTGCGTTGGCTTCGGCAATCAAAGCATTGGTTGGCTTTGGCAATCAAAGCAGCCGGCAGCTGTAAAGTCAAAAATTGCGTTGTTGATGATGAGGTCAACTTTCTCATCGAATGTGATCCTGAGGTCGACTGTGGCGGGTTGTAGTATTATCAGGTCATCGTTTTGTTCTGTCAAGACAGACCCTGAGCGGTGCAAGGGGAGAGTCAAATCCGGGCGTCCGAAAAGAAGGGGGATCTTGGGGAAAGTAAGAGTACAATGAGGGTGAAAATTGTCTGGTGAACAACCAAACTGTCGGGGTGAAAAATAACAATAAAAAAGTTTACTAGCCCACTGTCCAAAGTTCAAAGACACCACAATGGAAACAGTAGAGGATGGAAGTGGAAGTGGTGTCGGTAATCAACAAATGATGACGGAGTTGAGGAGGGCTGAAGTGGACTTTGTTAAAACTCCGGTTTTAAGTTCGGTGACTGTGGCCTCGGGTGTGTCAGTTGATAGAGAGCGTGCATTGGAGAAGTTGTTGGCGTTTGGATTGTCCGCTTGTCATGTACGGACAAGGCCAAACAAAATAGGGTTGAAGGATTTGTGATTGATTTATTGCATTTAACAATTTGCTTAAATAGACGGTTAACAGATAGATTTGAAGAGAGATAAGGATAAGACGTTTTGGCCAGCCCCCCGGATGGGGTGAAGGGTCGTCTCTTCCAAAGGTGATTCATTTGGATCCGCTTCGAGCGGACACTCGCGCGGCCTGAGGAAAAAGGGAAACACATGACTCAAACATTAGAAGGGGAACCCCAAAAATCCAACGGGCGACCATCCGGAGTTCTTCGTTGCTGGAAACGTTCTCGCGGTCTCCTGGTATCTGGCTCTCTGATTGGGGCTGATACTGCTTTCACCCATCTGATGAACTGAACAATATTGACGGCCACAACCAGGGTCACGATACAGCGCCACGTAGCGTCAAGAATCTTCCAAACCCACCAAGGGATCAGGAATTCGTCAATCTCGTCTTCTATCTTCTGTGGATTGGACGATCGCCGGATCGGACCAAGCTGTCGTTGCACTTGCGCTGCTTGGTGCATGTCAACAATTAGTTGTCGCATGGTGACATCACCCGAAGCGAGTTCCCAGTTTTGGATTATCATTTCGTCCTCCAAAATTTTGACCGAACGCGATGCTTGCTGTTGGACCTTGAAGGGGTGCAGCAATCCAGTATGATAATCCAGTTGAACAAAACTTTCATTCCAGTGCATGGTCTTGTTTGATGCGCAATTATTGACGTGCCGAGAAGCTTCCACGATTTCCAGCGTTTCTGGTTTGATGACCCACTGCGTATGATTGGACAAGTGGGCCGACACAACAGGTGGCCATTCACGGCACTCTGAGGTCGGCACAAACTTGACGTCGGGTAGTTCGGTGCAAATCTGCACTTCGAAGAGGGCGTCTGTCAGTTGTCGTACTTTGACTGCACTCGTATTGAACGCAATCTTCACTAGCGGTACTGGATTCGAGTCGGACATCGCTCTGACGATTTTGGCCAATTTTTCCGTTAACTCGCAGAAGTGAGAAGCCATTCGTGCCGCACGTTGGTAGTCACGAAATTCGGTGTACTGTTCGCGTGCTGCATGTCTGATGAAAGGCGGCGCATTGTGTTCTTGAAGCACTATGACGGGGAGTTCGTGCAAAAAGTAGATCTTCATCTCTGGTGTGAGTTTGAGGAGCTCTACCATCACCGGGGTACCCATCGGCGTAGCCATCGATATCATCGGATCCACTCTTCCGCTCCCGAAAACTGTTACCCTGGGCGGGTCGGCAGTTACCACCGTGATTGGTCTACGTCTTTCTGAAGGTCCCATATCTCGCGAACGAACTGGCTGCGCGAGCATTCCAAGCGTTTCATATACGAGCGATAAGTGTCTCACAAGAGTGTACTTTGTGGCCATCATAGTTGCTGCCAACGTTCCATCATGAATTCGAAGTGGTGAGGCCAGTGAGTCCGCAGGGCGGGACAAGCGATGCTCCCAATTCTTGACGCGCACTTTTGAAAGCAGCCGCAACTCTCTCGGAGGATCTTGGATGTAAGTAGGTCCAGGTAATCGTTCAGGGTGCTCAGTGGGTTCCGCCGGGAGCATAACAACCCGACGTGGTGATGCTTGCACAACCACCATCAGTATTTTGATACAAAAAAAAACGAAAACTACAGGAAACAACATTAAAGCAAAATCCTGAGAGGGGTTAACATTTAGGAAATTAACGGAGTATGTATAAGGGAGGTCATTACTAAATAGGCTTTAATCACGCATATCCGGAACGGTAAATGTAGGTGTTAAATATTTAAGTGAGATTGAGGTAGGGAATGGGCACAATAAACCTCCCAATAAAATGGAACAGCGGAGAATTGAGATCGGAAAATAAAACGCGGTAATATCAGCATCACGACACGAAAATAACCCGAAAAGATAAGTCGGAATATATTAAAGCATTATGTCAGTCGACGTCAATGAAAAATCCCGCAAAAGAATCCCGATAAAGTCGAAAGTTGAGTACCACCAGTCAAGGGCATAATTGTGTAGGTGAAATAGTGGGGGAGAATTGTAATCATAAGGACACCAACTCGGGGTAAAATTATGGGTGAAGCTTTACAGCAAGTAACTGTCAAGTTTCAAGGCAACCATTAAAGCCTACCGAATCTTGGTAGCCAACAACGGTCATTCACCCGGATTTCTGAGATTGTAGCCATGTGTTGGAGGAGCCGGGGTTGTTAGGTTTGTGTCTTCTCTGGCTACATGTACAGGAGTTGCCAGCGGATAGGCGGGTTTCACCTGATCCAGGTGTAGCTCAATGGGTGAGGCTTCAGGGTTGGCCACTGGGACTACCGAGAGTCGCGGCGGCTCCAATGAGACCACCCGGAAGGGACCGGCGTAGGGCAACTGCTGCTTTGGTGAGCGGCCTACCACCTGTTTGAACTTACGTACCATCACCAAAGAGCCAAGCGTAATGGGGATCCTTGCAAGGTCTTGATTGTACTTGAGCGCCAGTTGTTGTTCGCGTTCTGTCAGTGTGCTATGCACCGCTGCCCATGACCTCTTGATTGTTTTGAGTAGACTGGCCCGATATGCAGTTAGATCGGTCTTGATGCCTAGGTGCGGTAAGGAGACAGACGCAACGTTATCGGTGGTAAAGGAGGTAAAAAGTGGGTTTGCGAAAAGTGCATGTTAGTGTTCTGTAAACCGGCCTGAAACCCATCCTGTGCTTGTCCTGCTGCAATTCCGTTACCACTCCATTGAGGTTGTCGAAGATTTGGTTGTGAAGGTTGAATTCCTACCGATCTAACTGTAGGAATGCAGTTAGATCGGAGTCCGTAACCATTTCTTGATGCCTAGGTGCGGTAAGGAGACAGATACGACTGAGACCAAAATTTCCAAAGACGGATAAGGCGGTTTTGTTCATGAGACCAAAACTCTTGAAGTTTCTCGGCTTCGGATTTGTAATCAGACGGGACGTGGTATGTTGGGTCGTCATGAAAATTGTCGGAGAGCCAAACAGACAAAGACGGATTTTTGATTGAAATGCTCCACTCATGAATTCTTCTTCTCCAAATCTTTGGAAAGCTCCCCCCTTATTGCCCCAATGACTCGAATCAAAACGCCCTCAGCCTTACGATAACTCTTACCATATTCTGCTGCTTCAGCCTCGTCCGGCGGCGGCTCCACGACATCGATCGGCATCCTCTTCGTTTGTTCTTGACAGAAACTGAATTTCTGCCTGGTCCGGACCTCGCGCCTGCGTCTTGCAGGCCTTTTTATACTCCGCTCGCTTGGCCGGCGCCCCCCAGATCGGCCCACTCGACACATTCCTTTGTCTTTCTTAAAGTTTTTAAGATTGGCCAGAACGATAAGGACTGTTTTCCTGGGAATTTCCAGGCCTACTTTGACCCTTTTGTGGCCGACTATACAGTATAAATGGAGTCGTCCCATTACTAAGTCAATTACTTATTTATTTATATATATCAAAACACGTTACAAATGATAAGATTACAATACTGATAAGAAACTTATAAAATACATAAAACCCAAGACAAAGACCCCGAGGTCCCCCGCTCCTGTTCTCGACTGACCTCTCGGCCGCATCCTCTCGGAGAGCCTGGGCATCCAGTGGGCGTGTCCCCTTACTCAGTGCTATACGCTGATTTTATTTTGCAGCCACATATTTGGGGAAGCGAATCTGAGATAAATGCCTTTTGCGACATTTTCGACGTTACTGTTTATATTTATCGTTCCAGCATAAATACTTGGAGAATTGGTTGTCCTCTACGGCGCAACCACGGCTCTCTACATGCGATACAAGGATAATCACTATGACTATGTGACATATTACGTTAAAAATAAAGTTAATTCCTGACAAGACAAGACATAAAGGCAAATTGTAATACACGGTCCAATTCGCACTGTTACAGTGCAAAAATGCCGTACTTTGGTCATTTTTTGCGCTTTTTTCAATTTATTTGCATTACAAGTGCAAAAATAAAATTCTGCCCAGTTCTATGGATTCTAAGCATCATCGTGGATACACAAGCAAATTTCCCAATGTCTCCGATGCTCCTATAATTTGGCATATCGCCGTCAATACGTCACCTAGGCAGCTTAAGTTCTCGAAGAAAAAAAATACACCTTTAAATTTACAAATAAGGTGCTCACAACGATCAATTGCCGTAAATGCTACAACGTTTCCAATTCTGACTGCGCTTCTTCGAGAACTTAAGGTGTCCAGGTGCCGTATTGACGGCGATATTCCAAATGATAGGAGCATCGGAATATTGAAAAATTTGCATGTGTATTCACGATGATGCTTAGAATCCATAGAACTGGGCAGAATTTTTATTTTTGCTCTCAAAGTGCAAATAAATCGAAAAAAGTGCAAAAAATTGTCAACATACGGTATTTTTGCACTGTAACAGTGCGAATTGGGATAAAAAACCAGAAAAATGACATATCTTGTAGTACTGAAAATTCTCTATACGATGGACTCCATCTTTCCTTCAGAAGTAAGCTAGAAAGTGCATTTTTTGGCATTTAAATTCGAAATTTTCATTTTCCCAACGGCAATTTAGTCGGCTCGTACAATGTGCATGATGACAATTTTTATATAATCTGAACGAGCAATTTTCAGAGTATAAGAGTTTTTTAGTTTTTCGATATCTACTACGGCTAGCCGACAACAGAAAAAAACGTGAGGTCCATTTTCGATTTTTCCATTTTTTCTACACTGATCGGTGGCGGAAAAACTTCGGAACGCTGTGAGCAATATTATATAGTGTCGCGTAATTTCTCTATTCGTAAAAAGCTTTCCTTTCTCTGTCGCCTCCGCCTTTTTGTGATCTTTTCGAACGCGCGCATTACTAACGCACTCGCCTGATATCTCGGTTTGGAGGAAGACATATTAAAAATCTGAAAAAATGTTTGGAGGGTTAGCACGCTGCAGCGCCCTTCTAAACCTCGGGTTAGCCGAAGTTTCAAAGCCATCCGATTGCTTAGAAAAAAGCGCGGGATATTTTTTCCAAGTAAACGGGTCTAGATACAACGCGAATGAATATTGAGATACGTAATTAAGATGGAAATAACCAATTATCATTATATTGTATTATATGCATAATATTTATGATAATGCTAACAAATGGTGTAACGTATATAATATATACATGTGTTATATATTGTATGTAACAGGAATATTAAAAATAATGTATCAAATAACAAAAAACAGCAAAATTCGCAAAAAAGTACACATAAAAACTCTGATAAAAAACTTTTTGGCCATAACTTTGCCTTTCTCGTTTGGAAAAAACATTCTTTTGGGGAAAAGTTACATTTTACAATAGAAATTGGCATGAGACCTTTTTAAACAAACTTCTCAAAAAAATGCCGCATTTTCTCCAATTTTCGATCTAAAAATGTCGGTCGTTTTTGCAAAGCGTTAGCAAGGAATTTCGCATAAGTCTTTGAAAAAATTAACCTAAATTTGTGCCAAATTCCATCAAAAATGTACCTAACCACACTTCGCTAACCCAAAAACTCCGTTAAAGGAAAAAGTGCGACGCCATTTGAGCAATGCGCGAGGAAACGCAGAGACTTGAATCACACTTGATTCAAGACAAGATTATGCATAATTAAAAGCGTCAACGCTTAACACCCGCATTTTCCACAAAAAGAAGGGATAAAAGACATGGCAAATCGGGCCCTAAGCCCGGCCCGTTTTCAAAATTTTTGAAGCCCGGTTGTAAAATTTCGTTTTAAAAATGTTGAAAACTGCATGTTGCAAACATACAGGAAACGATTTGTCTTTGCGGTTAGACAGAAAACCCGCCAAACGACCATTTCTGTCGAAAGCAAAATCTTGTTTTCGCAGAAAAACCAAATTGCCAGACGAAAAATTGGCATCGCAATTTTTCGTGTCGGTACCAAAAAATCGGAACCGGGCTTCGGGCCGAAAAAAAACATCGAGCCCAAAGCCCGGCCCGGTAAAAGGTAGGCTCGGCCCGTTTTCAAAATTTCCAAAGCCCGGCCCCGTTGCCATGTCTGGATAAAAGCGAAGGCGCACTGCAGGATGAGCCAAGTCTTTCTCCCTGTTTGGCCAAGTGTTCCTCTCATTTTTCTTTTTCTGCAGTTTTTGTAATCGAAATTTCATTAGAAAGCGAAATATTTACTCATTTTATAAAAAATAATTGTATTCTTTGCAATAATATATCTTTTTTTTTGATAATATCGCACTTGATCCTTACAAACGAGCCCGTTCGTTGCCAACTGGACGCCCTCGAACTCTCCAAACATCCTGAAAAAATATTGGTTTATTGTGAAAATAAATAAATTTTTTGCACAGTGCAAAATTTAAGAATAGATTTTTCTGCACCGTGCAGATTCCAAAAACGCAGTGCATAAATCAAAAAACGACATTTGCACAGTGCGAAGTTTAATTTTTTTTACGTGCACAGTGCAACATTAAAAGTAACTTTTCGCACAGCGCAAAATTAAAAAACTGATTCTTTTGCACTGCGCGTGAACTTGAACAAAACATTTTTCCTTGCACAGCTCAAAATTTAAAAATTTATTTTTTTTGCACTGTGCAAAATAAAAAATTTTTTTTGCACAGTGCAAAATCGAAAATCTGTAATTTGTCTTGCACTGCGCAAAATCTATTTTAAAACCCATTTCCAACTCACGGCAAAGCTCCATCCTGGCCATTCGACGCCTCGTTTCTCGCATTTTGCCTTGGCCATATCCAAAATTTCCCTTTCCAAAATCTCCTGATTCGTCCCTTTTACATCAATATAATCGCAAACCTTGCCATTCGCGTAGTGACAAGAGATGGCTTTTCTGAATCCTTCCGTGCGATTAGCGCCACTTCCATGGATCAGCAACGGATGGAAGAAAACAGTGTCTCCGGCGTCCATTTCGACGTAAACCCTGGGGCTATTTGGATCATACTCTTGAATTCCGTAATAGGCTTTGTTCACTCCACCCTGGAAATGTCAATTGGATGATTTTGGAAAGAAACATTATCTTGGAACTCCAAAAAAAACGCGTTTAATTTTCCACTTTTTTAGCCATCGCACTGTGCGGTAAAATCGAAATGCAATTTTTGCACTGTGCTAAGAAATTGACGTCGCAAAATTTTCACAGCATACTCAACTCTTGAGGGCAAACCAATTTAAAACCACTTTTATCAAATTATCGTCAAAATCATAGAGTATATTGCACTCCAAGTTTTTCGCACAGTGCAATTTTTAAAATTTTTGTCATCCGCACAGTGCAGAAACAAAATTTTTGCGAAATTGAAAAATCAGTTAAAAAACAAAAAATTGTGAGTAAAATCTTGTCAAGGGCTTCGAAATTGTTTGTTAGAATAAAAATTCGTTATACAAAAATGTCGCTATAGCAAGGTTTTACACATTTTTTTAAAATTTTTTTAAAAATAACATATTTTTCTTAAAAATTCGTATTTTACAATCTCAAAAATCAAAAAAACCCTGTCCTACCTCCCATTTCGGGTAGTCATGGTCCAACAATTTCCCTTTATGACTTCCAGGCATCACCACCAAACATCCATTGGCGCGATTTACCTTCTCCATGGCGGTCCAGGCGCAACAAATAAAATCGGCCGGTCTGAACGGGAAATATTGCAAATCCTGATGCATCGGGTGTCTAGACGTCAATTTGCCCGAGTCCGGCGGTTTGTTGATCAACATCGTATGCATGGACATTAAATTTTCGTGGCCAATTAGATCACCCACAACATCCAAAATGGCGCGATTTCGGCAAAAATCGAATAAAACCGGGTCGAAATTGAAGTCCTGCAACTTTGTGATGGCGCGCTCGCCCGATTTGAACTCCGACTTGGCAATGGCAACATCGCGCATAACCACCATTTCGGAGGGGACGTTTTGGCCAGAGCAAATTTCACGGAAACGATCTCTGAAAAACAAAAATTCTTTTTCAATGGGGTCCAAACTAGGCACAAATCGAAATTACCGTGTTTTAACCCATAATTGAGACTTTTATCTTGCAGAAGTCACTTACAAGGGAAGTACTCCAAGTGCGACGCTCAGATTTTCTTTAAATTTTGCGCACACTTCAGGCATCGGCCACATATAAATTTTAGCTCGCGCTTTGCATCCTCAGCCGAGATATTTAACAATCTTTGCGGACGAGAGAGTACGCGAAACGCGGAGAGCGGTCACAGAGAAAAACACTTTTTGGCCATAACTTTGCCAGTTTCGCGCGGAAAAAATTTTATTTTTTGTGGAAATATTACCTGTTACAGTAGAAATAGGTATACAATTCTTCATGCCAAAATTCGCAAAAAAATGTCACATTTTCGCCAATTTTCGGTCTAAAAATCTCGATCGTTTCTGCAAAGCGCGAGCTAGAAGTCTCGCATACGTCTTAGAAAAAATAGTACAAAATTTGTGCCAAGTTTCATCAAAATTTGAGCGTCGCACTTGGGGTACTTCCCCTGTTAGTTTAGGCTTAGCTTATCCTGCTGCGAAAGTTCCCAGGGCGCAGGCTGCGAAGATTTTTCAGCCAAAAGATGTAAACTCACAAATATCGCTGCAATTCCGCTTTGGAAACAATGTTTTTCAGGACAATGAATCCATTTTTGTCATAGAATTGGAGTTGCTCTTTGCTGAGAACATGGCCTGGTTTGGAATAGTCGGGCTAAAAGTGAAAAAATAAGGGTGAAAAAGTCGTTTTCAAAGTGAAAATTCGAAAAAACGAGATTTTTTGATAAAATTTGAGAGAAAATTGATAAAAGCGGTTAGAAAATAGATAATTTCGTCTGAAATTTGGATGTTTATTTGGTTTCTGGCTTTTAGCCGGTGTTCTGAGACCAGAATAAAGGACAAATTCGCAGAAGCGAACGTATTTTACTTTAATTTTGACTTACTTTTAGCTGTAAACTCATCTTTTTTCAAAATCTCAAAATTAACTTGAAAAACAAGTCTATTTAGCTCTCAACTTATGTTGTTAAACTAAATAACCGCCTTTTTGCACTTATGATATAGAAATTGGAGCGACGATAAGTTTAGACTAGAGAAATTGTAGCCAGACATCTCTCTGAAATTGATCAAATCTTCAAAAACTAGCGTGGAAATGTGTTGACATGTTGTAAAAAACACATGGCAATTTGGGATTTGTTGTTTGAAGCAGTCAGCAAAAGTTTAACTGTGTTTTGTGCATCATGATTACTGTAGCAAGCACGTGGAAATGCATGTTGAAAGACCGTATTTTACAACTAAATTTAGTAAAAAAAAATGTTTTGAACTTTACCTAAAAGGAATTTAGAACATGGTATGTGCATGTTCATTATCAATTTTGTTTTTATTATAGTAACATTCGTATTTTACCGTAATAAAGAAATTGCCGTATCATTAAAATAAAAGGCAAAATTGATGTTCTAGGGTATTATCAAACTATTAAAGCAACAACGGCAGCCTAAGGCATCTCAAAACAGCGGTATTTTGCCTTTCACTGCTATCTCCTCAGCGCCCCACCACGAAATCAAGGGATGCCAGAAATCTTGGCATTCTGTTTTAACCCATTTTTCCACAATTTTTTGGTTCCTATCTTCTCCTTGTAATTTCCATTGAATCCACATCAAAATGGAATCAAAATTTCAGGTAACGACTTATTTTTGTAATCAAAATATTATTTATGTCCTTTTGATACTAAATTTTAATTGTTTTTAGTTGTCAGATGTGGTCGGATCTGTCTTTCAAAATGGAAACCTCAAATTCTTCAACAAAGATTATTTGGCTTGTCCGATTGGCAACAGAGTCAAGGTGATGGACCTGAAAAAGTAAGAAGTTTGTCTTATACTGTTTTACGTTTAGTGATGCCTCTCATATTCTGGATTGCGAGTCCAATTTCAACGTGGTTCACTTGGCTTTCAGCCGGGATGGAAGTATGGTGGCGTTGGTGAATGAAGGTATGTCTTTGAATTGCCATTTCTGTCTGTTTAGAGAAAATTTTATCTTATCCATGATATTTTCTAACAGCCTTCTGAAATCTTTTGAATTTACACTAAAACAAAGCCTAAACTATTCGATTTTTAGTTGGAATCGTCAGTTTAGTCTCGCTGGTTCTCAATTCAGTCATTTATCAACGAAGGATTGGACAACACGTTCGATGCGCAGCTTTTTCTCCCAACAACAAGTATCTGGCGTTTGGAATGGACGGATACGTCGCCATCTACTCTGTCGACGTTGAGTGCATCACCCCAGAACCGCTGAGGCTGCTCAGCAGAAGACAATTTGCGAATATGTCGGCCCAGACAACTTTCACCCAACTGGAATGGTCTTTTGATTCAAAGTAAGATATTACACTTAATATCGAAGAAGGTTGGGGAAATATGGATGGTTTTCAGAGTTGGAGTGATGAATGAAAACGATATTTCGAGAGAACGTTGACGACTTTGTGGAGGCGCTTTGTGAAAAATTTCGAGTTTATACATCCAAAATATTTTGATTTGTAGACAATTTTCTGAAGACCATCAGCAGGTTAACATAATTTAGGTGAAATTAGATGAGGAGTTGGATTTTTTTTAAAATTTTTAGATAAATGAGATACTCCATGGGCTGATTTAATATTTTAGGTCTGTTTGAAAATTTGCTGACTTTGTTTTAGACATCAAAATTAGATATTTTGAATTTTTTGATTTTTTTGATACTTTGATGTTTATTCTGATATAAACGATATTTCAGATTGCTCACAGTCTCATCGAACTCTCACATTCAACGAGTTTATGCTCCATTGAGGGCTCTTCCAAGATTCAATATGTTATCTTTGTCAGAAAGGGCAGAAATTATTGGTGCTTGGTTCAGGACGAGTTCAGCTTATGATGTAAGTCATAATTGGCTTTACATACACTATATTTGAGAAAAATATGTTTTGCAAATTTTATATTTCTTTAGATCGTTTTGGTGACAAAAAGAGGAGTTATCTCGAATTACGCGGCTTCCTTAGACCCCGAGGAAGTCATGAAGCCTCTGGAAGACGATGAGCAGTTCAAAGAAGCGAGAATGTTCTTCAAATATGATTCAAAGTAAGTTTTTATACCATTTTTTTGAGATTTTCGAAATTTAGGCCTGCGATTTACGACAAATTTGAAAGTAACGGCCGTCCAAATGTGACATCCGCCGCATTCGACAGGAAGAATGAGTTGCTGGCTATTGGCTTTGAGAATTCCGAGATTGCCATCGCCAATTTATCAATGGGTCTTCATGTCACCAAACATTTGAAGTGAGTTGAACAAAATTTAGTGGAATATTGTAGAAAAGGAGCTGGAAAAGAGGAGTTAAGGCTTATACGTTGCATTTCACGTTGACTTTTGGGGTTAAAATTGGTTTAAGAAGATTTTTGAGCAAAATTTACCTTATTTTAGTGATTTTTTGTTGAAAACCGATTTTCTTGAAATTATGTGGGTGGACATAGCAGTTTAATGGATGGAGAGTATCGGAATTGCCATAACAAGTATTGTGAAAAGGATTTTAACTTTATTTATGTTGGATTTTCAGTTTAATTTGGAAATTTTGACCTTATTTTAGATAAAATTGGTGGTTTTTACAAAAATGTTGTGTTTGATGGATTGGATTTTAATCTTAGAATAAGACTTAGGGGGCCTACTGTAATTTCAGTGCTAAAAAAATTCAATTTGATAATTTTTTTTTTATTTTTACCTTATTTAGGTGAAAATTGAAATTTCCTGAAATTTTTCATTTTCAGTCTAAATATGGGCATCCCAATCGAAGCCATCGACATAATCGACAACCTTCTTGCCTTCGGAACCGGTCGTGGCTATAAGGGCGCCCTCTACGTCTGGGATCAGCGCTCTGAAATCTTCGCCGTCAAACAACAATCACACACAAAAACGATCAGAACCGCCGTTTATTCCCCGTTAGGACATGTTCTTGCGACCGGAGGCGACGACGGCCTTGTGAAGATCTGGAATGCCGAATCCGCCATGTGCATCGTCACCCTGAAAGGACACACCGCCCCGGTGACGTCACTTTGCTTCACACAAAATGGAAATGCAATTTTGAGCGCCTCGTTGGATGGCCAAGTAATCGCGCATGACATGAAGAAATACCGAAATTTCCGAACAATGGTCACCCCGAGGGAAACCCAACTGGAGAATTTGTGCGCTGACAAGGAGGGACTGAATTGTATTGCGTCGTCGCAAAATTCGTTTGAGATTTTTGTTTGGGCTATTGAAAATGGAAATTTGTTGGAAGTATTGACTGGTAAGGCGATTGAGGGACTTTGAAGGAAAAATTAAGGGATTTTGAACGAGTTGAGAGCAAAAAATGGGACATTGGATATTACTTTAGACTATTTTATGGGGTTTTTGAGGGAAATGGAGAAAAGTGAAATGTTTCGATGGATTTTGAATTTCAAAGAGAGCGGTGAGGCCTTTGCGATGATTTTAGAGTATTTCAGGCAAGGTATAGGCAAAAACTTGACATTTTATATATTACTTTAGACGACTTTAATTTTTTTCAAAAAGATCGACCAAAAGTTTAGTTTTTTTGGTAGTTTTAGGATTTTTGGAGTATTTAGAGTTGCTTTTCGAGTAGTTTTACACCATTTCATATTTGGTTAGGGTGAAAAAAATGGTATCTTGGATATTACTTTAGATGACCCTATGATTTTTTCAAAAAAATAGACAAAAAATTAAATTTTTTGGAAGTTTTAGATTTTTGGATTAATTAATGATGCCTTTAGAGTAATTTCAGAGCACTTCGCTTAGATTTTGGGTTACAAAATGACATCTTGGATATTACTTTAGATAATTTTTAAGTTATTTTTGGAGAAAACGGATTTTTTCATTATATTTTGCATAACTTTCTAGGACACACCGGCCCGATCACCTCCCTCTCCATGAATGGCCTCAAATTGGCGTCGGCGTCGATGGATAAGACGGTCCGGATCTGGGACGTTACCCGAATGGAGAACGAAGCCATCCAATTCTCCAAGGAATGTGTGGATGTGAAGTTCAGCCCCGACGGGTTCTTCCTCGCCGTTCTGTTGTTCGACTCTTCGGTGCATGTGTTGAGTGCGGAGACCAATTCCGAGATCGCAATCATCGAAACAAAATTGGATATGGACATTGGATGGAAGAAGGGGAATTTGGCAAAAAATTCGATCGAAAAGAATGTGAATTACAATCGAATCGAGTTCTCCCCGACTTCGAAGTTCTTACTAATTGGTGGACAGTCGAATAATTTCTCGTTATACGACTTTACGCAGCATACTTTGATCAGAAGATTCAAATTAACGGCAAATCAGTCGATCGACGGAACAAATGTAAGATTTTGAAGGGATTTTTGGAAAATTTTGAGGGAAATTTTGATGATTATACGAAGAGTAAGGGTGTTGTGTGAGATAGAATTGAGATTAATGGGAAATTTCGTGGCTGGATTACTGTAAAATCGATTTTTTTCAAATTTTTTGATTTTTGATGGAGATATAAGGAAAAGTTTGATTTTTAAATGGAATTGCGACGATTTGTTACGAAGAATTGATGATTTTAGAAAGACGAAGGCGTATAGTGAATGATGAATCCGAAATTTGAGGTTTTCAGGAGGATTGGGTTACTGTAACAACGATTTTTCTAAATTTTTTTGGATTTTTTTGTTTTTTCTTTTGAAATATGCATTTGTTTGTATGTATAAAGACAAAATAGATTGGCAAAAGCAGAGAATAGGCTTAGAGTATCGTTTCGAAAGACTTTTTTGTGTCAAGGTGTGTTTAGATACTATAATATCAATGTTTTCCAATTTTTTATAGAAATAAAGCCAAAATTGGACTTTTATTTTTTTGATGTTGCGTTTTCAGCCTCGCTTTGATCCCTTCGCCTACTACGGACAACAAATTGACGCCTCCGATGATGAGAATGAAATTGGCCCGATAAATACCCCGGGCGAAGCGAGAAAAGACCTCTCTCTGCGGAAATTCGAACGCCCTTCCATCGAGCTCACCGAGTTCGCCTTCAATCCCACCGGCCGATCGTTTGCAGTGGTATCGACGGAGGGAGTAATGGTCTTCTCTTTGGACAAACGACGAAGATTCAGACCGATTAGACTGGTGGAAGGAGCAACTGTCAAAAAAGCGGAGGAATTATTGGAGAATGAGGAATATCATGAAGCGCTGTTGATGTCTCTGGCCTTGGATGAGAAGGACTTGGTGGAAAAAGTGTTGGTGAAAATTCCAATCGATGAAAGTAGGCGATTTTTGGGATTTTTTGAGGGAAAACTTGAGAAAATTGATGATTTTTATGGAAATAGTGTTGAATTTTGATGATTATTGCTTTTAGATTTTGTTTTGAGGGTTTAAAAGTTTTGACAGAGAAAGTTCAATCTGTAGACAACGATTTAAACGAGATTTTTTGAATTAAAATTTATTTTTGAACGATTTTTTTACCTAAAGTAATATATTTTCAGTTCAAAAAGAGGTCCAAACCCTGGACGATCAGGTCGCCGTGGAACTCCTCCAATATTTGGGTGCGAATATCAACAGAATCGCCAAAATCCGCATCCATCAATACCTCCTGATCTGCCGACATTTGATCTTCACCTTTGCCCAAACGTTCAAAGCCGACGCCACCCTCACGGATTCGATTACTTCCCTGCAATTCTTCCTCCGAACCCACAAAGACCTGCTGCAAATCATCCAGTCCAACAAGGGACTAATCGATTTTGAATTGACCCAAAGACAATTGAACCAACTCAACAGAGAAATGAAGGAATTGAAGCCGGCTGGAGCCTGAGTCTCATGGATAATATCGTTTTTTAATGGCTGTTTTTGAAGATGATTTTTTTTTGTTTTACTTGTTGCGGTTGTTGTTGTTGGTTTCTTGTTGAAAATAAAGTTTAAAGTAAATTTAAAAGGGTTTTTTTTAAATTTTTGAATAAAAAATTAAAATAAAGATACTACAACGTATAAAAACACAAATTTCTTGAGAAAAATTTTATATGGCAAGGGGGGATCAAGATGATTTTTTTTGAAGAATTTTTTGCTTGTTATAAACTGTTGTTTTAATGTTTATATGGTCTTGAACATGTTTGAAGGCATTATACTACCTTGAACAATGTTTGTTTTATCGTTTGACGCCTTCTGACCGACACAACGGCAATTTGACGTAATTTGACACAATTTGACGAAATGCAAAAGAGTGAATATTTATGGTGATGAAGATTAAATTCATCATAAAAACATTGCCAATGAGTCCATTGATCATCACTAAACGTCATAGCAATAATGTCATTTTGAATTCCTTTTTGCTGAGTTGCCCCACTCGAATCGAATCATATAAATTGCATGGATTTTAGCACTGTTTGAAAGCAGAAGAACACTCGATGATGTTGCTGGTTTCTCTTTTTGTTTGTGTCGCCACGACCTTGGCATATCAACCAATTCAACTCGAAATGACTGGAAACTTGACATGCAAAGGCAAACCCACAACCGGATTCGTCATACTTTATGAAAGCCAAGGTAAGTGCGAATTCTCAAAAGGACTTTCAACGTCCTTTCAATAAAACCTCTCTATAACGAGCAATTTTAGAGGTGCAAGAAATCATTGTTAGGTCAAACCGAAGCTCTCTACAACAAGGATCTTTTTAAAGGGCCAATTTTGCTTTTTCGATTTGACGTGCGGCGCTTGGATTTTGATTAAATTCATAAATTCACCAAACTTTCAATCGTCCGCGAAAAAATATTCCCGTAGGAATCATGGCCGTAGGAATCAAGATCGTCCCCTGAAAATGAAGATCATAATTTTTTGCATGTAAAAGGCTAGAACAACTACTTTTGAATTGCGCTTTTCACGGCGTGTAAAACGAAATGTCAAAAAAGTCTTTTTACGTCCTGCAGCAAAAACAAAGGCGGCAGAGTTGCAAACAGTAAAATAATTATTAGTAAGCATGTAGAATGTCACCATTATTTTTTTCCGTTATTATTGGTACAGAAGACGCAGAAAGTTTTTGGACATTTCGTTCATACGCCGTAAAAGGCGCAATTCAAAAGTAGCTGTACTGTCCCTTTAAATATAACGAATAAGTTTCTTTTGATTCGTTGAATTTTTTTTTACAGTCGTTAAACTGTAACCTCCTCCCTTTATCTTATCACAAAAAACAAATTTTTTTGTTGCAATTGACCGGGAACCTATACTAGTCCGTCCGTAGAGTCGCTGGAGTTATTTCGCGACGGAAAATGTTGACTTCCATACACGGTGGGGTATAAAATGAGCGACAAAACTGGCAAACCTTCGGGCTGATCAATTTACACATTGATTTCTTGTTTTAGAGAAGTACTAGTCCATCCGGAAAGTCGCTGCAGTGATTTCCGCGATATGCACGGTGCGAAAACAAAAGTTTTCTTTGCACTGTGCAATTTCTCGCTTTTTGCACCGTGCAATAGGCTTTTTGTTGTTTTTGCGCAGGCATGTCGCGGAAGTCACTCCAGTGGCTTTACGGAAGGTCTAGTATACAACTAAACCCCTATATAACAAAAATTTCAGAATATGAATCGTGGAACAGAAACCCTTTGGCAACAAGCATTGTTAAAGACGGCTCTTACTATATTCAGGCGGAGAGCTTGTCTTGGTACAAACTGGAGCCATTCATTAGAATCGAACACAACTGCAACGGTAGTGATGCCACAGGCTTTTTTATCGTTTAAAATTTCTTTCAGGCGCAGGACTTGCGGAAAGAGTGATTGGATATGATATGTGGAACTTAAAAGGGCCTATCAAGCACGACTTCGAATTATTCGATGAGGACGCAAATGAGGGCAGCTGTCGCCGCGGCCGTAACAAATACCGTTATTGCGATTGTTATTAGAAACGATTGGTTCTGGTTGTTCTATAATAAATAAAAGAATTGCTTATCCATTTTTTTAAAAATTGCGTATGTAAAACATGGATTCTGAATTTTTCATCATTTTGAACGAATTTTTTTTTGGTTTTGCAGCCAAACGCTTAAAAACACATTCGCGTTTTCCTTATGATAACATGTGAGCGCAATAATTACAAGGGATCCAATAAAATTACAAAAGGAAGTGCTCCAAGTGCGGCGTCCGTATTTTCTTAAATTTTTTCACACATGTTGAACATCGGCTACATATCAATTCTTCAAGATTTGAGCTTGCGATTCACACTGAAAGCCGAGATATTCAACAATCCTTTCCGAGAGGGTACGTGGAACGCTGAGTGCGCTCAGAGACAAAAACACTTTTTGGTCATATTTTTGTCAGTTTTGTGCGGAAAACCATTGATTCTTTGTGGAAACGTTACCGTCTACGGTAGAAATAGCTTAAGAAACTTTTTGTCTCAAAATTCGCTAAAAAATGGCGTATTCTTGTCGATTTTTAGCCTAGAAATCTCGGTCGTTTCTGCAAAGCGCGAGCTAGGTGTCTCGCATATGTCATAGACCTAAATTATTTTAAATTTGTGCCAAGTTTCATCAAAATCTGAGCGTCGCACTTCGGGTCCTTCCCCTGTTAGTTTGGGCTTAGCTAACTCTGCAGCGAAAATTCCCAGGGCCCAGGCTGCGAAACCGGGGCCAGACAAAAGTGGAAGTTTTTCCGCAGCTCCGGTTTGCTATCTGAAAGCTCGCTGAAAGTCGGCTCGAAATGGTAGGGCGCAGCTCGGAGAACAACCTTTTGCAACTCACCAGAGCACGTCAACCCGAAATGGACTTTACGTAAAATCTAAAATCTCTTTGTATACAAACGTTTATTTCGCCGCCACAAACGCTATATTTATAGCAGTCTCGTATATGTTTTAAAAGGCCAGTGCAGCTGTTTTCACTCCGTATACAGTATATTGCGGCACCGCTACTTTTGAATTGCGCGTTTTATGGCGTGTGAAACGAAATGTCCAAAAAGTTTCTTCGTCTACTGTACTAATAACAACGGAAAAAGCATGTAGAACGTGGTGACGTTCTACATGCTTACTAATAATTATTTTATTGTTTGCAATTTTTCCGCCTTTGTTTTCGTTGCAGGACATAAAAAAACTTTTTTGACATTTCGTTTCACACGCCGTAAAACGCGCAATTTAAAAGTAGCTGTTCTGGCCTTCAAAGAAATTCTAAATCTGTATCGAGTTACATTAACATCTACGTAATACTTTTTTCTCAAGTTTTTAACCTTGAAAGGTGTGATTTTCCAAAAAAAAGTTTTTTTTATCTTTTTTATAAATCAATGATCGCTGCACTTTGCCTTCCACCTCATCGCATACAGTTTCCGGCCCGGATGACCCTGCCGAGTTGCAGCGTTTCAAAAACATTACAAAACATTGCGTTCAGTGTAAGAATCACGCCATTCCACGGAAAAAACGGATCGCTTTCCCCAAAAATACCCAATGAACTTTGTCTTTGTTACAGCGACAGCATGTCGCGGTCACGTTGTAACCCACCCGAACACCTTTTGTAGTATGCGCCCGCGCGGCAAATGGAGTTTTTAAACGGCTGGTTGGGAGATTGCAACGATTTGCGCTAAAAGTTTTTGTTTTCCCCCGCGACATGTGACAGATTATTTACAGCGCCGGTTACAAAAGACTTTGAACCGTGGCGAGGCGTGGGAAGGGGGCTGAGTGCTCGAGGCGGGTTTTCGGGCGTTTTTACGAACCCAATTGTCATCATGGTTACGGTAGAAACCAGGGTTGTGATTTTGACAGAATTTTATAAAATGACGTCAAATTGCCGTAAATTTTGTCAAGTTGCCGTCATTTTTGTCAAATTGCCGTCATTTTCGTCAAATTGCCGTCATTTTTGTCAAATTGCGTCAAATTGCCGTCCCGTCGGTTTGAAGCTGTTAAATCATAAAGACACATTGTTTAAGAAAGTATAGAGGCTTCAAACATGTTTAAGCCCATGTACAAATTAAAACAACAGCTTATAACAACAAAAAGAAAACAAAGGCGGCAGAGTTGCAAACAGTAAAATATTTATTACTAACAATGTAGAATGTCATCATTATTATTTTTGTCATTGTTATTGACAGTAGACAAAGAAAATTTTTTGGACACTTCGTTCCCAACGCCGTAAAAAGGGCGATTCAAAAGTTGTTTTACTGTCCCTTTAAAACAAAGAAGATATAATATTAAAACTTCTGAGGGTGTATTTTACAATCTGCTTGATTATTTTTAGCCATTACCAATTCGGTTTTACAACAGGGGACAGCAAAAAAAGTTTTGTAACATTTTGTCCTCCAAGCGGTAAAAACGAGATTCAAATGGAGTTGTCTTGGTCCATTAAAGGGACAGTACAGCTATTTTTGAATTACGCTTTCTACAGTGTGGGAACGAAATGTGCAAAAAGTTTCTTCGTCTACTGTACCAATGACAACGGAAAAAATAGTCTACATGCTTACTAAAAGTTATCTTACTGTTTGCAACTCTGCCGCCTTTGTTTTTGTTGCAGGGCATAAAAAAACTTTTTTGACATTTCGTTTCACACGCCGTAAAACGCGAAATTCAAATGTATTTGTTTTGGACCATCAAAGGCTCAAAAAATATTTCTTTTGTGAACTTTAATAGTCGCTATTCTATTTTCCCTTTCCTGCAACCTCAGAATTACTATTTAATTTATCAATTAGAAGATGTAAACCTTGTGTGTCATCATGCATTAATCTCTTCAATCGGTCAAAAATACATTTCAAATCAATCAAGAAAAAAAAATAGAAAAATGTTTAAGTGTAATTGAAAACTTTTTTCTGAATTACTCGACCTAAAATTTTTACTTTTAAAGAACCATAACAGCTACTTTTGAATTGCGCGTGTTACGGCGTGTGAAACAAATGTCAAAAAAGTTTCTTCGTCTACTGTACCCATAACAACGGAAACAACGTAATGGTGACATTCCACAGGCTTACTAATAATTATTTTACAATTTGAAATTTTGCCGTCTTTGTTTTCGCTGTAGGACACAAAAAGATTTTCTTGACATTTCGTTTCATACGCCGTAAAACGCGCAATTCAAAAGTAGCTGTTCTGGCCCTTTACATGCAAAAAATTATGGTCTTCATTTTCCGCTCAGGGGAGGAAAATGGCATCGCAGGCCATGATTCCTACGGGAATATTTTTTCGCGGCCGATCAAAAGTTTCGTGAATTTATGAATTTAATCAAAATCAAAGCGCCGCACGTCAAATCGAAAAAGCAAATTGAGGGAGGGAACTGTTCAAATTGGCATTTCGTCACAAATATGGGATCCGAGAAATGTTTTTTGACTAAATTTCTTGTCTAATTTGGTAAAAACTAGGTCTTTTTTGACAAAGTTTACCATTTTCAAGCTATCTGGATTTTTTCAGCCTTGTTTCGACCGGTAATACCCAGCGGAAAAATTTTAAAATCATTTTTCCGATAAATCTTAGGACGAAAAGCCAATTTGAAGACTTCCCTTTTCGATTTCGCGTCGCGCGGACATTTCCTTGGGTAATAAGATCAAAAGAATGTTTTTTTCAAAACTTTTCACTCCATCTTCTCCAAGTTTCATAAAAAGAATCACCTAGACATTTTGCCCTTTCCATGGTCATAATATTTTTTTCGTTTTTCAAAAAGATCAACGTTTGACGTTTTTCTGGTATTACAATTACCCTTTTCTCAGCCATCTCTTCAACCACTTTACCATGGAGCAATTAAGGGATCGAAGAACGACCCGGGTGATCCGTCTTCTGTCGGCTAATCTCGTCTCAATTCATGTAGGAATGTTTTGAATCGCACATAAGCGCCCAATCTCCCTAAAATTGCACTTTCGATGCGCGCCCAAGGCGGTGCGGAAACGTGCGGTTTCCCAAAGTTACTGCCCAACCAAAAAAAGGAAGGGAGGGGTCGGGGAGGAGGGTCGTCACCGAAGAGCGATTGTATTTATTGACGAGAAAGGCGAACATAACAAGAAGTGGAGTAAGTTGTGGGGGGAGAACGGAGGAAAAACGGTCACTGACCATTTTTGGCGACAGTTTCAACGGGGATTTTTTTTGAATTTCATGGGGAAATAGAGGGAAATGCCAGTCCGTCCGTAAAGTCGCTGAAGTGCTTTCCGCGATTTGCACTGTGCGAAAACAAAAGTTCCCTTTGCACTGTGCAATTTCTTGCTTTTTACACTGTTCAAAAGACTTTTTTCAGCTGTCGTTTGCACTTTGACTTTTTTTTTGCACAGTGGAAACAACGAAAATTACCCCAGCCCTTTTCGGACGGACTGGATTCTTTTCACCATGCCGTCGGGATCGCGGAGACCTTTTTGCGCGACAAACAGTCGGCACGTCGCGAATGAACACTGTGCAGTGCATCACCGTGCTTTCCCCTTTCAGAAAGATCGTTTTGCACTGTGCGTGCTCGACGTACACAGTGCATTCTGCTTCGTTGGCCGCAAAAAGTCATAGTTCGGGCGACAGCCGAAAAAAGCCTATTACACGGTGCAAAAAGCGAGAAATTGCACAGTGCGAACGGAACTTTCGTTTTCGCACAGTGCAAATCGCGGAAATCACTCCAGCGACTTTACGGACGGACTAGTAATCAAGCGTAAAATTTGTAAACCAAAAAAATTCAAAAAATGGAAATTTTTTGTCTTTTTTCAATCAAAAAATCTCAAAATGCACTCACGGTAAATTCGGTATTTTATGTTTTTTTCTTTTTTCTAATTTTTAAAATTCCCTAAAAAGGATATTTTGATTTATATAAATAAATCAAAATCAATGGTCCATTTCAATTTGAAAATTGGAATTCGCCAAATTCGGATCGCAAATTCAGTTTTTTTAATTCTTTTTCCCCAAATTTCTAAATTTAGCGATTTTCCCCTCGATCTTTCCGAACCGACGACCTCCAAAAAAGTTTCAAAACAACTAATTTACTTGAACTCCCTTTGTTCCACTTCCTTCTTTGTGTTTCTTCATAGTCATCTGCAAGCACTGCGAGGAATTCGAAGGTCAATTTTGAGGGTTATTTTTGATGACAAAAGTTGATGTAGAAAAAAAATGAGATATTTTAGGACAAGACCACTGCTGAAACTTTATACTAGTCCGTCCGTAAAGTCGCTGGAGCGATTTCTGCGATATGCGCTGTGCGAAAACAAAAGTTCCCTTTGCACTGTGCAACTTGTTGCTGTTTGCACCGTGCAAGTGGCTTTTTTGCGGCTATCGTTCGCAGCCTCACTTTTATTGCACAGTGCATGTCGCCAAAATCACTCCAGCGACTTTGCGAACGTAATGCTAGAAACGACCGAGATTTTGGTAAAATTCAAAAAAAAAAAAAATTTTTTTTGATTTTTTTCAAAATGAAATTTGTTATTCAGTTTGATCTTAAGCAAAAACTATTTCAACAAAAAATCTGTTTGTTCTAGGCAAAATTCGCAAATATATAAGCGGAAAAGCGTGTCTTCTCTGATCGTCTCTTAATTTTTTGTACTCTCTCGGCCAAAAAAATTGTTGAATATTTCCGCTCTCCCAGCAAAGAGCTTGCTAAAACTTTCAGGGTTTGATGTGTGGGCAAGACATAATTTATAGACGAGATTTCAAAAAAATCTGATCTTTGAGCCTCAGGCATTTTCAATTTTACTTTTTTCCCCATTTTTTAAACTTTTCGCGTTAAATTTGTTATTTCGAATGAATGAAATTGATGTCATAGATCTCGTTTTATCTTGAAAATTGCGGATACAGTTTATTTTTCCTTTATCTACGTTCAATTTAACCTAATTTTACATTTTCAGCAACCTTAACCATGATTTTTGCCCTTCATTATCTGTTTCTCCTCTTTCTGGTCGCTTCAGCCAGGCCAACGACCTCCGAAGACGTTCCGACGGAAACAGCAACGCAACTGAAGCCCAGCGAAGACTTTGTTCAAATCGCTGAGGTCAAAAACTCGGAGCCAATCAAGATTCATTTGCCGGTTCATCTGCTTTTCCCCTATTACAAGGCCGAAGACAAAGTGGGCAATGTCAAACGGGAGAATAAGCAGGATAAGCAGAAGGAGAATGACGTAGAATCCGAGGAAATGGCGACGGAACCACCACTTAGCGAGAGCGAAGAAGCCGTCGTCTACAATACTGACTGGGAACATGACAAATTTGCGTGGTATCCCATGATTGTTGGTAAGTCAAATTATTTGTTTATTATGTATAACATAGTTGTCAAAATACCTCAGAAACATTGTCTAGGTTGTATAATCTCCTCCAAAAAGTGGGTTTTTACCATTTTTTGGAATTACGACTTTGGTGACATTTTATACGATGAAGTTTATTCATCGTATAAAATGTCGCCTACCGGAAAATTTTATGTAAACTTGATAAAGTTGTGTATCAAGACATAGTTTTTTCTCCGAAAATTCCATTTTTCTCATTTTTATGCTTGGAGACAGTTTATACGACGAAGTATATCCATCGTATAAAGTGTCGCATACCGAAAAATTTTATGGAAAATCGATAAAATTGCGTATAAAAACACAGTTTCTTCCCCGAAAACTCGACTTTTCACATTTTTATGTTTGGTGACATTTTATACGATGAAACAAATTTTATCGTATAAAATGTCACCAAAACTAAAACTTCCGAAAGAGGCCAGAAGCACACCTATAAATCGATCTCAACTATTCTCTCGAGCCTGTTTACCAACCTTTCTGCGCCTTTTTTTGTAATAATTCTACATTCCATAGACAGTAATGGGAGAAGATATTGATCACAAGTCTAATATCAGAGCCCGCAACTAATCATTCAAGTTTGCTCATTCTTCTTCGTCAAGGTCTTTCTTACACTGAATCAAAAGAATTACACAATTGTTAATCAAAATTTTTTTTTTCATTTTTTTGTTGCAGAAGTCCAAGGTAAAAATGGTGAGAAGAGCTTCCAAGTCAAACCCAACCGCATGCCCGCCGGGTTTTATGCCGCAAAATACCGAAGGAGACATCAGTGAGAAAGGTGGAGCTGAATCGGGTGACAGAATGATCTCAAAAGTGTAAAAATTGTATATTTCGGAAATAAAAATTGTAATAAAATAAAAAAAAACGATTATTAATATCATCGACAGACCTCATTTTGTTTGTAAACTGATTTATCATCATTTTTAAGACTAAACTCATTACGAATATCCGTTAAAATCCCTTTAATTTCGCGTCTTTCCCTCGTCCAAGAACGTCTCGTACGGGATGAAATAATGTGCCGGAGGAAACGCCGCCAAAACTGGATCCAATTTCCCACTATTTCCGATGGCTCCAGGAATATTACTGACGGACTTCCAGCTCTCCTCAACCGCTCCGCGATAACCCGGAATTTGCACATGTTGCAGCTCATTCAACGGGTCGAAAACATGAATATCATCGGGCATCTGGCCCGTCCATCCGGGGATCTCGGTGATTATTGGGAGAGAAAATGTTGGGAATGGCTGCAGATAGAACGGATCTATTGTACTTGGCTCGGCAGGGCCTTGAGGACCTTTAGGGGCTACGTTGGCGGTGGGTGAAGAAGTAGCTGACTCGACAATGACTTCTGAGGTCGGCTTCAAGTCTTTCGGTGGGGGAATTAGAATTGTAGAGGGCTCTGGGGCCGAAGGAAGCAAAGTTGATGGTGCTGACTCCGAAATGGAGGATTGTGAAGCTTCTGGAAGCGACGTAGGAGCTTCTGAAGTTCCAACTAGGACAGAAGGTGTCTCATTGTCATCTGGACTTGAGGTGGAGCCATTTGGAAGCTCCGAAGTTGAGTCAGGTGACTCGGAAGTGCCTGGGGCAATAATATGACCAGTAGTTTCTTCGATATCACCTTCTTGTGGCCGCGACGGTATCTCCGCTATTGGCTGAGGCGCCACTGTTCCTTCAGACGGCGAAATCGAGCCTTCAATTGTTTGCGACGCAATATTGACTAATTTGGCGGCTACCGGAAGAGAAGAAGATGATTCGGCGTCTTCTGTAAACGTTGCAGAGGCCTCTGAAGATGAGGTAGGAGCTTCAGAGGTTCCCGACAGTGCTTCTGGAGACTCTGTAATCTCCGATACTACGACCGTCTGTTCAGAGGGTTCTGGTGCCACTCCAGGAGCAGAAACTTCTTTTGAAGCCGATGGAGTGACCTCATTTTGCGTTGAAGGAACGATCTCGTTTTCTGTTGTTGACGATGAAGCCACTAGTTCATCAGGGACAGAATTGGAGCCAGTGCTTGTTGATGACGCAGAATTTAAAGGCGTAGATGAAGTTTCAAAGGCTTCCACAGACGCGGAGGACGATTCAATGGCTTCGGGAACATTTGTAGACAATAACTCGTTTACTGCAGACGCTGAAGCCACAGTTGTAGGTTCTGGAGTTGATTCTGAGACTGAGGAGTCCGCTGTTGAAACCTCGGTCGCCTCTAGAGAAGGATTTGGAACTTCAGAAGGCCCGGATTTGATAGTAACTGCTTCAACGGTAGATTCAGAGCTTGTTGGCGTTACAAAAGTTACAACAAAGGTCTCAGAAAACGAGCTGGGACTTTCTGACTCATTTGGGACAGGGTTTTGAACTGCGGTAGTAGATGATGATTCTTTATCTTCTTCTGGAGCAAAGATAGTGCTCTCTTCATTCTCTAACGGCAAAATCACCGTCTCTGTAGCTACTGATACGCCTGGCTGTATGATTTGCTCTGCGGATACTTCGACTGGCTTCAACGTCAACTCCGAATCTGCAGAAGTTGTTGTTTCGAGTGACCTCACCTCTGGCAGAACATTTGTTTCTTTTCCGGTAGAAACCTCTTGGTTTTCTTCATTTCCAAGTGTTACAACGGCCGCAGGTGATTCAGAATCTGTAGCATCAACCTCGGCGCTAATACTGTTGAGAAATTCAGCGTTAGCCGATTTTGACGGCACCTTAGCCTTCCCAACTGGCGGTTTTACCCGTTTTAGAGTGAAATCTCTGTCAATTGTGAGCTCCTCCACTTCTGCCGATCGTGGATGCCTGAAATACAATTCAGATAAAAATATAACTGTCTGGATACTGTAGCTTTTAGAAATTCCAAAATTTACGTTGAAATTGCGATTTCTTTCAAAGTTTTTCAAAAATTTTTCATTTGATCTCAAGGATAATATAAAATTGCGTCATCGACTTGAAATAGACATTCTGTTCATTCTTTTTGGATTTTTTATATTCAGCAAGGCTTTAGAAACATTGCGCTAATCTCAAAAAATGATTGGCATTTCCATTGAATACTTTCAGCCGATGCGGGGGTATAGCTCAGGGGTAGAGCGCTCGCTTAGCATGCGAGAGGGCTGGGGTTCAATTCCCCATACCTCCAGAATAGTTTTTGTAACTTCAGGTAGTAAAATATAACAAAATGAGTTAATTTTTATCAAAATTTTAGTAAACCCCTCGGGGCATTTTATGAGCAAATTGCTTTTCGGGTTGTTTTATTCATTTTTTAACCCTTTTCAGTAAACTTTTTGCCAAAAAATCTCATTTTCTGTCAACAAATTGTTGTTGAATATAATTTACTGCTCTGAACTTCTTACCGTCGAACAAATCCACCGTTACAGCCATCCCAAATCAACAGAAATACAATAAAATAGCAAAAAAATGGGCTCTTATTTAGAAATATCATTAGCGCTGACGACTTTCACCTTGATCCGCTCCCGTTAAATATGCAAATTGGGATGAGCGAGAGCTTTCGAGATCCCCGATTTTTTTTATTTCTCTCATTGCCTTTTTGTAATCCAAATTTGGCGCTTCCTCTTGGAGCTCAATGTCAAATCGGATGCTCAAGGTTGAGGGGTGAACTTTGTGACGCACGTATTGGGGTAAATAAGCACGAACGTTGTTGTAAAATACAATAGAAGAGATGATTTGTGCAATAAAATTGTTTTAAAACGCAGAAAAGCGTACAACTTCAAAATAAAAAATTTGCGTATAAGATGTCACTCAGTATAAAATCGGTGAAAAAATAGCAATATCATCTCGCATTTTGTCCATTGCAATGACCAATTTCAGTTCTGTCTCATTTTAAGGCAAAGCGACATTTTATACGATGAATTTATCTTTTCGTATGAATAAAATGTCCCATGATTAAGCAAAAACATAAAAAATACGACAAATTTACTCCATAAAAAACGGATAAGTTTCTACAATCGTTTTTATCTATTTTTAGCATAATATTTTATCAAGTGACATTTTATACGACGAAATTATTTTTTCGTACAAAATGTCCCTATCATCAAAAATAATGGGCAAAATTAATATCATAATATATAAGGCAAAAATTTGTCATACTAAACATGTTTCTTTCAATTTCAGGTGGCATTTTACACGATGGAATTATTTTTTCGTATAAAATGTCACGAAAGGAAGAATAGAGTGCAAAAGTAATGTTACAACAAATTTAAAACAAGAATCCGTCGTTTTGAATATTTTTTTTTAGTTTTCACTAAGTGACATTTTATACGATGAACGATTTTTTCGTATAAAATGTCTCCATAATCCCAAATAAACAAAATTCGTAATCCGCTGAACTTGCGTCAAGACTCCAAAAATTTTTGTATGATTTTTTCTCTATTTCAATAGTCAAGATCGACGCCACGTAATCCTTTGTACATCTTGATCCGATTTACGACAAAAACGCGAAAAAAATAAATATCCGAAAAATTTTTGGCTTTGCAAACAGTTGGAGACCCACAAACCTGAAAGGCTGACTTACGCAACAACTTCAGCGAGTGATTCTTGACGGAATCCTGCATTGTCCTCGAGGCGTAACGGTTGCAAATTCAAGGCCGTTCTGAGTTCACGTCGGCGCGGATATAAAAGGAAAGGGTTACGGATTTCTGAGGTATACCTTTTCTATTTGTTTGTTATGCTTTCAGTAACATATGTGACTAGGTCAAGGACCGGCTTAGAGGTTTGGGGATCTTTGGGAAATGATTTTTATCTTGTTTTAGAGCAATTTAAAATAAAAGCAAAAGTCTCTAAAAGCTTTTCTTGGATTTTTCCCAAATTTTGACCAAATAATCTTATCTGGCCAGAAATTAATTGCTGAAAATTTCAGCTCATGTCTTGCAACGGCAGCCGAGATATTCAACGAGTTTCAGCAAGAGCTTTTTTTTGAATTTTTCTTCAAAATTCTTCAAAAAATTTAAAAATTCGAAAGATTAACACTTCCCAAGTACTAAAGCCCCCTTACCACATTATGTCCCAAATTTTTCGTCTGTTTCCACATCAATTTGACCTATAAATAGTATATATACGTAAGGGTTTTCAAAGGATTTTGACTTTTCCGCTAGATTGAACATTGCCCTCCTGGCCGAAGGAAATGGCCGAGAAAATGGCTAAACAAGTGAAATCTGGAAAAGTATGGTTGTTTTGGCAAGGTCATAAGCATAGGTTTACATCGCAGTTTTTTTGCGAGATTCTGAAATTTTGAGATTTTTTGAATTTTTCGTATAAGATGTCACCTTTGATAAAAATCATTGTTGAAAAATTTTATGTGTACACGCTTGTGCACTTATTTTACCAATTTAGTAATTAACCTTTCTCAAGGTAACGTTTTATACGATAAATTGCATTGTTCGTATAGAATGTCACTACTCACTTCAGATGCCCTTAGGGTTGAAATTAATTTCGAAAGCTACACTGACCGTATTCTAACCGTTTTAGATGTTTTTTAAAAAGCCGACATTTTATACGATGAATTTCACCTTTCGTATAAAATGTCACCTTTTATATTAAATGTCCTTCGGATTACAAAAGATTGAAAAAGACAGACAAATGATGAACGTATTTTACCCATAATGTGCTCTACTTTTTTATAAAGGCGACGTTTTATATAATACAATCAATTTCACCTTTCGTATAAAATATCCCCAGCTATCAAATCTGATTTTCAGGTAATGTTACCTCGACTACTGCTCTTACTACCCTCGATAGTAGTGTTATGCCAACGAAATTCGCGGATTCAGCCCTCAGGCTACGAAGAAAATCAGAAATGGCCGGTTCAGCAGCAAAACATCCGACATGATCTCGATTCCACTGCCATGGACCAATTTTATGGTGAAATTACTACTGCCAATAAAGTTGCTAGACCCGCAATTTCTGCAACGACTGTCAAACCCCAACCAGCAAAGCCAAAGTACGACTTTCCCGAGTTCCATCCAACTCTTGATGGTAAGTACAATATAAAAGTTAAAATTTAAGGGGAAACAACGAGCATAAAAGTGTTTAGGCATGTCTTTTGATATTTTTGCAATGGGATGAACCAGTTTACATCAAAACGTTGCGAAAATCCAATATATTTTGCGCAGGCGACATTTTATACGATGAATAATTATTTTCGTATAAAATGTCTGCAAATCAAAAAAAATTTTTTTTAACTCATATTCTACGGTTTCGAAAGAAGAGGGGATACATTTTCCAACATAAACACTAATTTATAATAAGGTGACATTTTATACGATGACTCGATTTTTCGTATAAAATGTCTCTTTGTGCGGGAAAATGGAATAAAAATAACCCCAAAGAAACCGGATAGATAAATTACCACCCCATTCCAGAATCCAGCAAATTTTTATCACTTATTTGTGCTGTTTTCAGAGTTAACTTCAATTCTTCCCGAGCCTTCGACAACTCCTTTCCCTCGAACTATTTATCGAACCACCACAACTACTTCTCGTCCCACAACAACGCCTCGAGTAATCTTCAACCAGCAATCCAGCGTCCCTTCGAGAAGTCGGAATCGCCAACCATTCGCTGAAAATCGCGACAAATCCGAAAGATTGTATCAAAACGTTGGGCAAAATCTGCAATTTAGCCTTGACCGGAGCCCGATCAACTTCCAAAAAGACGAGAGAAGACCTCGTCCCAGCCCAACTAGTCCAAGGTACGACCAAAGAACACGAGTAACTCAACGAAAGCCGGAGATTGAAGAGAGCAATGACGTTTATGCCATGGTGACTAAACAATCTCTCGATTATTTGCGCAAAAACATGCCGCAAAATGCGAACCGTGGAAGTGGACGGCCTACCGTACCTTCGACTCGTCAGTTCACATCGCCCGAGGGCAATGATCGACCATCTTGGCCGCAGAATCGGCAAGGATTTAGAGATCGGCAAAATCTTCCCACCTTTGCCGGAATTCAATCAAATCTCGGATATCGTAGTGGAGAATCGCCTGAGGGCTATCGTACTGGACCAGAATTTACCGCACGACCTGAAAATGCCTACGGAAATAACAGATCGCCGTATTCCGCAGAACGTCCGGACATTCGGCCATCATCGGCTATTGACCCACAACAAGGTTATGAGTCAAATTCAAACGCCAATTATAATGCCCCAGGGCATTATGGTCATGTTGCATTCAACACAAGCAGAGAGCGTGCGTTGCAGTATGCCTCGGATCAAGCGGAACCCCCAATATATGATCCACAACGAGATAGTCGCCCTCCGATGTCGGCATCTCCGTACGATCCGATCCCGCGCAGAGATACGCGAATTTTACCGGGAAGAACGCAATTCCAACCAACTCGAGATGACTACGCTGCTCCATTCAGTGGTAATCCCCATCAGAATCCGTTCAACACGGACGAGAATCGGGATATAACGGATTTACGGACCTACGAAGGAGTCGCACCAATTCAGCCAATCAACAGCCAAAGAGACCCCCAATTTGCTCCGAACGATGGAAGATACGGTACCGAACAAGGCAGTCAATACGGCAGTCAGCTTCCAGGTTATGTTAGCAACAACTTCAACCGAGACAACGGCCAAAATCGACAACAGATTTTGAGAAATCAACCGACTGAAGAGACGGGGTATGTAACCGGTCGGCCTCAATTTACCCCGTCGAATAATGATGAATACGGTAACTCAGAGAACAGCAGACGACCTCAGTTTAATTCTGATGCGACAACAAGTAATTATGGCCCGCAATCAAATCGAAATACCGTAGGATTTGGAGCGCAAGAGGACCAAGAAAGAACAACAACAGAAGCGACAGTTTCGACTGGCGAGACCCCAGAAACTACTGCCGAATCGGCCACACAAAGCAATGTAAGGCCTTCAGATGACTTCAGAACTACCGTAGAAGGCAATAGAGATTCGGCAAATCAACGAACATGGTCGAATCGACCAAACCTTCGACCTCGCCCAAATTCGATGCAAGTCGAAAGAAGTGGCTATAATTTGCCCGGAGGGCAAGGAAGAAATCTCAATCAGGATCCACGACACGACCAATTCAATGCTGATTCAGCACCAGGAAATCGACAGCCATCGAATCGACGGCCTTCCGGATTCGCGGGAATCATTAATCAAGGTCCAGGTCCTTACGAAATCGAAAATTCGGGATATCAATCAAACCAAAAGGCGTCGCATGTCTACGACCAGTACACTAGACCCAGTCTACAGCAGAACAATGACGGAGGATATGATGGGATTACTGTAACTGGTCAAAATCGACCAACAACTCGACCAACCGAAGGCTCCGCCTATGGTCGGCAATACTCTCGGGAAAATAGCAATCCTTATGTTGGTAGTCGCACAAATTACAGTCCAAGACCTACGCAGTACAAGAATGAGCCTTATTCTACTACATCCAACTATAATGAAGTATCTTCGACGCCAAAGAGAGATCAAACCACCACATCAGGATATGAATCATCATCTGCGAGTGCGTTCGATGAAAGCATCTTCAGCACCACTGTGAATCCGTATGAAACACAGTATACCACGACTAATAACCCTTATGATGTGTCGAACAGTTCCCCAAGATCTCGTGGATTGAATGTCAACCAGCTGCGAAATACGAAGCCCGCAAGTTCTGGATACGATTGGGAGGATTATGTAAATCAATATAAAACCCGGACTCAAGTCAGCAACACTGGTTACTATCATCGACCGCAAACTACAACAGGATCTACAAGACGTCCTACAACGAATCCTTATGGTAACATGGAGAGAACTACTGTCTCAGCGCCATACGAAAGTGTTCATACGACGGCTTCGAATCGAGACCCCTTCCCAATTCCGAGAGCCCTCTTTGTGGTTGATAATGCATATGAGGGCAC
Organism: Bursaphelenchus mucronatus; assembly: GCA_025436335.1. Lineage (NCBI taxonomy): Eukaryota > Metazoa > Nematoda > Chromadorea > Rhabditida > Aphelenchoididae > Bursaphelenchus > Bursaphelenchus mucronatus. The sequence goes on from CM046360.1 coordinate 10,611,008, forward strand.
ATCGAAGAGTCCGGTTAGTCAAAGTCTTGACTCGGAGATACGAAGGCTAAGGGATAAGTTGAATAGGATTGAGGCGTTCACAAAGTACACCTTGGGTAAGTATAATATAGTTTAATGTGCAAAGAAGGGTTTTAATGTTGGTTAAGTTAAAAATCGGACAGAATAATTGCATCTAGTGGAGACACGGAGCAAAACATTGCTATTATGATAAATTTCGGCGATATACAACATGATCTTTCGGTAGAACTTGATAAATTTCAAAAAAATGATGACTAAATCAAATAGAGCATCGGCTCTTCTTAAAAATTACAACTCACCTTAAAATAAAAGGCGCATTTTACCAAACATTCAATAGATCATCATCCTTGCAATGATCCGATATTATTTTAGATAACAAAGACAGCCGGACCACTTCCGTTCCAAGAGTTAACAATGAATATGATGGACTGTTATTTAGCAACGATACCGATGCCCAGTTATTGAATGGCACTCTGACCACCATTATGAGCGACTTTGTGACGAATGACACGGTAAGCAAGGTGCATTTGGCGACATTTTATACGAAGAAAAAAAAATTCGTATAAAATGTCACCCTTTGAAAATGGAGGACCTTTTATTGCCGTTAAGAATCTATCATGTTCAAATGTGGTTGATTAGCATGAAAAGTTTTTATTTTTTTTTGCGTCGGGCGACATTTTTTACGCAAAATAATTTTTTTCGTATAAAATGTCACCCTGTAAAAATAGAGATCCTTTTACGGTTGTTGGGTCTTCAAAATGTTTAAACTTGGTTGATTTGGTACGAGTAGGACAAAAAAAATTATTTAAATTGCCGGGCGACATTTTATACCCAAAATTATTTTTTTCGTGTAAAATGTCGCCAAGAGTATATTTTGAGACAAAATCAACTTAATATTGTGAGACTTGTCTTTGAAGCCATTTTCTGTTAGTCTGCCGCCATTTAGACAATATACACCTTATCTGTTGACCTTATTTTAGGACGCCAACGATACCACCAAAGCGCCGTCCACTTCATTGAGAACCGAGGTCATTCTCCCTCATAGCGTCACAGTCATCGAACCAAGTCACACACATTCCACAACAACCACCGACGCCACCGAAACAACATCGTTGACCTTTTTAGCGACCACGGAATCCGCGGAAACCACGGAATTTCCGGCTACAACCACTGAAGGAAATACGTTGATCAGTCTGGCCAAAGAGCAGGAAATTGGAAAGGATCAAGTGCTAGAAGATACCACTGCTAAACTTTTGAAGGCTCTACATGAAGATTTGTTGGTCAAAAAAGGCGACAAAGAGGCAGTTGTCAGTAAAGATAAGGATGGGAAGGATTTGGTAACAGTGGAGAAAACGGTCATGTTACTTACTTTACCCGAAAGTAATGAGACCATTACTGGCGATGTCATGGTCGTAGAAAGTGAGTTGGACTGTATTTTGAAGTTTCTATTGAGGTGACATTTTATACGAAAGAAATGTTTTCTTCGTATAACATGTCGCCATGCCGAAGAATTGAATTTACAGAAAAGCAGAAACATAATGAATTCAATTCCTCACGTATTTTACAATTTTTCTCATTTTTTTATTTGTTAGGTGACATTTTATACGAAGGAATTTTTTCGTATAAAATGTCGCCTAGGTGTAAAATACTTTTACATAAGTAAAAACAATGTCAGCAGCCAGAAAAGGCGTATTTTACTATTGCCCCGTGCGTTTTTAGCGGGTGACATTTTATACGAAAGCAAAACTTTTGTCGTATAAAATGTTACCCAGGTGTAAAAGTTGATCCGACACAAAAAAAATTGAGAAAATATACTGACAGAATTTTTACGTATTGCACAAACTTGCTACAAAAGTTTTGCGAGGTGACATTTTATACGAAAACAAAACTTTTGTCGTAGAAAATGTCACCAAAGTTCTGCAGGTTACAAATAATGAAACTCTAGAGAACTCTACCGCTTCAACCACGGAGACCGTCTTCCCTCCAGTCGACGATTCCACATCGCCGGCTTCAACGACCATCTCAACGGTCGATGATGCCACCACAACTGGTAATTCCACCGTATCCGAGATCGATAACGCAACAAATACCACAACATTAGCTCCAATAGTATTCCCAGCTCCTAAAGAGGACGAGGGAAAGCCACCTATGACCATTTAAGACAGCTTTTGAGGTTTTATTTGTACGTGTTTACAATGTTTGTATTTTATGCAGTATATTTGTATATTCGACAAGTTTCTTGTATAAATAAGTGTAATGGTTGAACACATTAATTGCTTATGGTGTCATGCTGTCAGAGATTTTACGTTTTTTCATTTGTTTTTACAAATAAGCATGTTTTGCATGGGAGTGACATTTTATACAAAAAATTAGTTTTCCGTATAAAATGTCTTCCTTATTAAAAAAAATTTAAAAAGTCTTTCTTTTAGCCAGCGGGCAGTCAAAATACATGGTAAGCGACGGGAAACATCCATCATTTAGGATTTTTCAGGGGGGACATTCTATACGATAAAAACTTTTTCTTCATATAAAATGTCCCCAACCTGTTAGCAACGGATTACAAAATTTCTCCACGGCAACGCTCGGGTCGTAAAAATCACTGCACAAAAAATTGAGAAACTGGGCTGGGAAGTCGTGCCTCATCCGCCATGTAGCCCAGACCCGGCGCCATCCGACTACCATTTGTTCAGGTCGATGCAACACTCGTTGGCGGAGGAAAAATTCAAAAATCGCGAAGAAGTGCAAATTTGGGTGTCCAACTTCTTTAAGTCGCAACCAGTCGCGTTCTTCTTTGAGAACGGCATTCATTCTTTGCGTGGACGATGGCGACAAGTAGCCGAGAATAATGGCGAATATATCTGCGCCTCATGTTCTGTCATATCGTAAAATAAACTTTTGGTGAAAGCGCTTATTTCTGTTTAGCCAACCTAATAGTTGATACGGCTTGCCCATGCCAGACATATTCGTACAGATCGTAAAGGTTTTTAACCCCTTTTACTACACTCAGCATATTGGAAAGTCTGATTTCAATGCTCCCAGAACATGAAGGAACATTTTTGGACGTAAACAGCTCAACGAATGATTAAACATTGATAGAACACCAAGCTTGGACGTTTACTACTAGACAACTGCTTATTGTCACAATAGGATCGTTAAGGTTGCCCGCTGGCTCGCCTTAGTCCTCAAATATCAAACAATACACCAAATATCCACAATAATGTATTTATCCACTCGAATACTGCCCAAATAAACAACGATCGTGTCTCCAAGAATTACTCTGCCGAAGGTTCCACCAAAAACGACCGCTCTTTCCAGTCGATTCTCTCGTAACTGTCAAAATCCACGTCTGAATCTCCAAAGTCGACCAATTGAAACATAACGCCAAGATCCAATCTTCGCGGTGAGACGCACGATACAGGCCATGTCCAACGTCACTAGAAAAACCTACAATCATTAGTGATAGTTCCAGTAAAGCCGGTCAATCAAGGTTGTAATTACAGACAATTCACAAGAAGTTTATCACCAACAACTTGAACACTTGATCATATAGTACGTCAAATGTTTATTTGGACAAATACAGCAATATTACTATAAAAAACAACCTTAAACAAGTGCAAACTTTTATGGAATTCCCCGAATTTTGATTTTGTATTGTGTTTTCGGTCCAAATATTTTTAGTGAAGATCAGTTGATTCGACGAGAAGGTGGCACAATATTGCTTGAGGAAATTGTTTCCGAACACCCAACTAGGCTCGCCGAGAACTCGATCTCGTGGATTTAGCATTATTGCTAATGTCTTGCCCTGAAATTAAATATTTGAATATTCAAAATGATCATTGCAAAATCAAGTCCACAAGTATAATACTCACCATCATATAGTACTGTGGCTCCCAGACCACCTGATAGCCCGCGATATCAACGTAGATGGTCGGTAAATTCTCTGTATTCCGAATGGAATATGTTGTTATGTTCGAGCGAATAGGTGTCGCGCCAAAAATCGATAGAATTTGTAGCATTACTTGTCGAGGGACTAGTGTAAACGCTTCTGTGGGGTCTACTGTAGCGATACACTCTGTTTGGTCTACGAAATTTGCGATGATCACTCTGTAATCGCGGTAAAATCAAGTGTCAGTAACACCTGCAACATGTATAATAATTCATGTAATAATTCATGTAATATTCATATTATGAATATTACATGAATATTTCTCTTACCGGTTGATTCTAAAGTTCCAACTGCTTGAGTTCACACTTGGTGCTACAATATGATCTCTAGCGCAGTTTACCGTATCCATTTCGCCAAAAGTTATATAACCCAAGTTGCCGGGTGGTTGCAGGACCCGTTTCCGGTCGGGATCATCAATTTTCTCGGTTAAGATTGTAAACTGCTGCGCTGCAATGCGTCGAAGAAGACTGTTGAAGGGGCTTTGGATGTTTGGACCCTGTTGAAGGCCGAGTACTCCGTCGGCTGCATGATAACGAACCGTCGACTTGTAAGCGGAGCCGAATTGATGACGAAGAGTGATGTAGTTTTCGATCTGGAATTGTGTGGTTAGTCAGATTCCCCCCCCCTCTCCTCCTCAGCTACGCCCCTGGTCGCCAAGCCAGTCCAGATGCCTCGACCCCTATAAAAGACGCTTTTTTGATTGTAAGCCACCTTATTTTGGGACATCATGCATTACATAATCATCGTTTTTTTCTCAGATCTCCCACGTATACCAAACTCACACTAATCTCATCTTCGATGATACTCCCCATCGCCGTGTCGGACACCCGCATGGGAAGAGCCAAGTCCTTGGCCGTGGAGGAACGTGCTCGATTATAAACTTGTCGATTGAACATATTCCCGCATTTGTCGGTGGATAAACATTTCTCATCAAACACGTACAAGTATCTTCCATCTAATCGGATTTGAATTGAAAAGAAATTTTCTGAAATTATTTGTTTACCTATTGGTAGATATTATAACAATACACATGATGGATATTATAAAAATCTAGCTTGATATGTCTCAAAAATATAAACTATTGGTACTTCTCATTTTTTTAGTTTATATTGAATAAATATTTACGTTTTAAGAAGTATGTTTAGTCTGATATGATCCAACGAATAGGCTCACATGTAACCCTCCCAAAAGGTAAGCAAAGGAATAGCAGAGTAGGCCCGTTGTGGTTAAAATTGTCATCGTATCAAAGAAAGAGCAAGTGTAATAATTTATTTTCTCAACAAGAAAAGTGTTCAACATGTCTCAAAACTGTAGCATTTGAATTTTCAGCGAGTTTCATATGTCGATTTTGTCACAAATTTTCAAATTGTCTTGTACATGATGTGTTTGACAAAATTACTTCAAAAAAAATCATAGGGTAAAATCCTACCAAACTCGACAAAGCGCAGAATATCATGCTCATTTTGGCTAGCCATTTGGGCTACGAATCCAACTTTCTGGCTAACCGGGCAACTCTCTTCTCGACCTACAGCTCATTCAAACCCTTTAGCTAGCAATTACAACCCTTCAATTACCAAATTATCTCTAAAAACGGTTCATAATCAACGATGGGTCATAATCGCTTTCAGTCCTAAAAACCTCGTCAAATTTGTCGACTGTCGCTATCATCGCAAAAAGAATATGGATTTGCCGTAGCAAAATTCCTCGCCTCGCCGAAGTCGTGCATCCCAGCCGTCGCAACGCGATGATGGGCAAAATAAAACCTAAAATTTGACATATGGGCCATTGTGGTTGACATATGGGCCATTGTGAGTATGTATGGAAAATTTTAAGAAGAACTAACAACCCGTTTCCCTTCAAAATTAAGCATCTCCCCTTGACTTACTCGGTCTTCCAATTCCCATCCGAATAATCATCCCCTGGGTGCCCTTTGAGAACCATCGCACAGTAAATCCTCGGTAATATCGACTCGATCGATCGATTTGTTGTGCAAGAATAGTATTTGAAAAGGTGAGAAAGAAAATCAAGGAAAAACACTTCATTTCGAAGCCGAAGAAAGCATTTCCAACCGAGAGCTTGGACAAATACGGGATGAGCAAGAGAGTTCATCCATATTTATATAAGATGAGTCAAAAGGGCAGCAAGTTCTGTGTTGGCCTTGAGGGCTTTGGTGGAAGTGAGATTTGGTAGAATTGAAAATGATGACAATTGACATTTGTTTGCATGTAAAGGGCCAGAACAACTACTTTTGAATTGCGCTTTTTATGGCGTGTTAAGCGAAATGTCAAAGAAGTTTCTTTTGATTGCAGTGTTTATCAGGACATCACATGTAAGTAAAGACAATTATAGGAAACAATCACCCACTACCTCTTAGAGGGCCAGAACAACTACTTTTGAATTGCGCTTTTTACGGCGTGTGAAACGAAATGTCAAAAAAGTTTTTTTAGGTCCTGCAGCGAAAATAAAAAACGGCAGAGTTGGAAACAGTAAAATAATTATTGGTAAACATGTAGAATGTCACCATTATTTTTTCCGTTGTTATTGGTACAGTAGAAGAAGAAACTTTTTGGACATTTCGTTTCATACGCGGTAAAAAGCACGATTCAAAAGTAGTTGAACTGTCCCTTATAAACTAAAAAGGGAATTTTCAAACAAGAACGCTCAGATTTTGATGAACCTTGGCAAAAATTCGAAGAAATCCTTTATAATACACCTATAACAATTCCTGAGAATTTTTAGGCAACAGTGTGCCGGGGCAGCCAAGATATTCAACGGTTTCTGTAGGCAGGAGAGCATGGAAAATGAGGAGAGACGGTCTGAATTTTTTTCGAACTGCTTCCACGAAAAATCAATTTTTTCCGCACAAAACTGGCAAACACATGACCAAAAACGCTTTCCTCTCTGACCACCGTCCCTCTTTGGCGTACTCTCTCGTCCAAAAGATCGTTGAATATGTCGGTTACTTTTGCAAAGCGTGAGCTAAAAATTTCTGGAATTCATAGTGGTCTATGGGTGAAAAAAATTGTTTTTTGGAACAAAAAATTTGTAAAATGCGATGAGATCAAACCTGGTTGCGATTATCAAATTTTATATAGTCAAATCTCTGCACAAGGAATTGTAAGGAACTAAAACGGAAAAGTTTCCGTAGATGTGCCACCACCCCAAAAAATCGAAAGTAAACTTCGCTTAGGCTCACGCTTAGTTTAGGCTTAGACATCTTTAGGCTTAGTTTAGGTTTAGACAGGTTTAAGCTTAGTTTAGGCTTTGCCTAAGCTTAGGCTTATCCTGGTCTTCTATTTCACGGGCGCAGTTCGCATTGACTTTTTCGCTTTTTATTTTTTGTGGTGGTGGCCGACGTGCGGAACTTTTTCCACGGAAACAATATGTTTTACTATGACATTCGAAAAACTAATTAATTCCGACCGTTTTTAGCCTAAAATGTTTGTTATTTCTACAAACCGCGGTTGAAATTCGTTCTGTCACATTGCCTGTCAAATCCCCTCTCTCTTCGCGCCAACTTCCCCTTCGTGTTCTTTTAGTCGAGCGGTTGTGCGTTCGCTGTCTACGCGAACCCTTGCGAGTTCAATTCCCACTTGCACAAAACTCAACTCAACGCTCAAATCTTTCGAGAAAAGAGCGTTGAGTGAAATGATAGTGCAGAGAAAAAGGTTGGCGGAGATTTTACCGGACCTTAGCCGATCTCCCATTTGGCTTTCGTCTGTATAACTCTGGTACAATTTTGGAGCTTTTAATTTTTTTTATTTTGAAATTTTTTGTATGCACTCATACGAAACAGTGTAAAACAAGGCCATATGAAAATGTTAACATATTGAAAATTTTGCGTATATTCAAAAATTGTAAAATACGGGCATTTCGACGGATATTTTTTAAATACATTTTGCGAAGAGTGTTCAAAATCGCAACTTTTTCTTTTCACATCATTGCACAATTTATTGACGTGTCTTCGTAACGATCGTAAAGTATACTCTCTGATAACTTTATGATCTCATCGAAAAATGGTCCGATTTCCCATCGGTTTTCCCATCACTCCATTCAGAAAGTGGAAAAGTGCAACGAAAAATTACTCGATAAAGTTGGTCAATGGTTAAGCGTCTAAATGGTGGCATGATCAACCACGAGGAGCCGTTTTTTATTTGTTTTGGGGAAGGAATTGTGTTTGGAACACGTTTTTTGTGGGGTCTAATGAAAAAATTGTATAAAAGGAAGAAAAAAAGTTGAAGTTGCGGGGTAAAAGATGTAACAGTTCCTAATGGCAATGCTCAAGGCGCAAGGCTCATAGCCTCCTCAAATTTGGCATGCATTCCCTATCTAGGCCACCAATTAAGTCCTGAAAATTTTTTCTCCCGCTTTGCAGGCGCAGCTAAGATATTCAACAATCTTTGCAGACGAGAAAGTACGGAAAATGCGGATAGACGGACAGACAAACAAAACGTTTTTTGGCAATATCAATACAGCTTTTAGACGGAAATTTAAATTTTTTGCAGAAAAATAGCAAATTTCTCAAAATACAATGCTTGGATTTTGTTAAAACTTGACCTAATCATAAGCAATTTACCACACTCTGTATAAAAAATAAAATTTCCGTAAAGAGTAGTACTGATATTGCCAAAAAACGTTTTGTTTCTCTGTCCGTCTCTCCACACTTTCTATACTCTCTCGTCAGCTAACATCGTTGAATATCTCGGCAGCGCTTGCAACACGGAAGCTAAAATTTTCTGGACTTAATTGGTGGCCTAGATAGGAAATGCATACCAAACTTGAGGAAGTTGTGAGCCCCGTACTTTGAGCATTGCCATTAGGAATTGTAACATCTTTTACCCCACAACTTCAACCTTTTCTTTTCCTTTTATACGATGTTTTCACTAGCCCCCACAAAAAGTGTTCCAAATGCAATCCCAAAGCAAATAAAAACACAGCTCCTCGTGGCTGAACATGCCACCATTTGGACGTTTTACTATTCACCAATTTTATGGAGCAACTTGGTAGCCACTTTTACTTTCAAATTTTTACTTTCAAATCTATGCTATGCCCAAGGTCATAGATCATATCAATTGGCGCTATCTCTAAAAATTGTTTATTCCCGAAGCTTTCGCTCATGATTGTAAAGTAATTGCTCAGGTTCACGAAACTTCCATTTCTTTTTTCCGCAAAAATAAACGTTCAACTTTTAAGTTTTTATCATCTTTACAACAATTTGTACTGATAAATCGATTGTTTCAATTATTTCTTTACTGTTGACTGTTTTTTGGTGTTATCAGACACAAAAGAAAAGAAAAAATAATAATTCTTTCGTTTTTTTGCATAAAGAATTTTAATTGCGTTGTACTCTAGGCAAAATGAGACTTCAGTTATCAAAAAAAGATTAATTTTGATAAAAAAATTAAAAAAGAAGTTCAATACGCTCAGATTTTGATAAAATTTTGTGCAAATTTACAATTGAAAACCCCCAAGTGCGACGTTCAGATTTTCTTCAAATTTTGCACACATTTCGGGTATAGCCCAGATATCAATTCCTGAAAATTTTAGCTCGCGCTCTGCAAGGACAGCCGTAATATTCAACAATCTTTGCGGCCGAGAGAGTACATGAAACGCAGAGAGCGGTCAGAGAGAGAAACAATTTATCGGCCATAACTTTGCCAGTTTCGTGCAGAAAAAATTGATTTTTTGGGGAAACCTAACTTTCTACAAAACTTATGTTACCAGTCCGTCCGTAAAGTCGCTGGAGTGATTTCTGCGACATTTACTGTGAGAAAATAAAAGTTCATTTTGCACTGTGCAATTTATTGCTTTTAGCACCGTGCAATAGGCTTTTTTCGCACCGTGCAAACTTCAAAAATCTCTCCAGCGACTTTACGGACGGACTAGTATAATAAAATCAATTAAGGAACAATTTTCCCAACATCAATTCTTGAAAATTTTAGTCAACACTTTGATTGAATATCGCAGCCGAGATATTCAACATTTTTTGTTAATGAGAGACCGCGGAAATGTGGAAAGAAAGGTCGAAAAAAATTTTCCGACCGTCTCTCCTCATTGTCCATGCTTTCTCGCTTAAAGAAACCGTTGAATATCTTGGCTGCCCTTGCAAAGTATTGGCTAAAATTTTCAGGAATTGATACTGCGAAAAAATTTAGGCCAACAAAAGTTCCGCACTTGCCCTTATCGTAGAAAGCAATGTGTCCACAAAAAAATCAAGTTTACCGTACCAAACTGGGAAATCTTGGACAAAAAATAGTTTTCTCTGACCACTCTCTGCGTTTCGTGTGCTCTCTCGGCGGCAAAGATAGTCGAATATCTCGGCTGTCCTTGCAAAGCGCGAGCTAAAATTTTTATCCCACAAATAACCAAACTTTTTCGACTTTTGGTTAGATTAATCTGTGGTACATTTGCCTTCTATTTGCAACTCTTTTCCTCCAAAATGAGCTCATCAAAAATAAGATTAGCGAGGATCTCGAAAATCCCAGAGTTTTCCGAGAGAACACGTTTTTCTCATTAATCATGGACGTTTTCGCACTCAAAACACTTTAACGTGACTTACAACAAAGAAGCTTAAAGTCACGTCGTTTTTTCTTGTCTTAATTTGATTAGGAAGTTAATGTTGTGTCTGTAGCCTTTTATTAGGAAAACTAGAATTTTATTTTGACAAAATTAATGACGAAAAATTGGGTATGAGCAAAAAAAATTTTTTTTTTATTTTTTCATAAACCAACACGTTCATAATTTTTTGGTTTCTTTTACTAGTCCGTCCGTCAAGTTACTGGAGTGATTTCTGCGACATGCACTGTGCGAAAAACGTCAGTGTGCGAGCGACAGCCAAAAAAGCCTATTGCACGGTGCAAAGAGCAGGAAATTGCACAGTGCAAGGTGAGCTTTTGTTTTCGCACAGTGCATTTCGCCGAAATCACTCCAGCGATTTTACGGACGGACTGGTATCTTTTTGCCACGCAAATCCCGTCATGTGCTCTGTAATTCCACAAATCACGAGCTCTTCTGTTCAAACTCCAAAAATTGCACATGGTTTTTCGTCTTTTGGAGGTCTCTTTTCCCGAAAGCGAGGAAATAAATGCATTTTTTACGAGGGAACTCCCTCCCCACGTGGTCCGGAAGGGTTGGAATTGTGAGGAAGGGCCTTTAAAGCAGACACTGAACAACCTTTTTTTATTTGTCCTTCGAATTTTTTTTTTTGGTATTTCAAGTATTTGTATAGACGAAAAATGGGGTTTTTAATCGACAAAAGGGATGTTTGGATATTGTAGATACAAGTCCGTTCGCAAAGTCGCCGGAGAGATTTCGGCGACATGCACGGTGAAAAAAACAAAAGTCCCCTTTGCACTGTGCAATTTCTTGCTTTTTGCACGGTGCAATGGGCTTTTTTCGGCTGTCGCTTGCACAATGACGTTTTTCGCACAGTGCAAACATCAAAAATCTCTCCAGCGACTTTACGACCGGACTAGTAGTAAGAGTTGTCTACAATAAAAATTTTTATACAAGACATCTCAATAAATAACAATTTCAGAGGCTATAAGAGGCAGTTTGAAGCAAAAAGTAATCTCCGCATAACAAAACCTCTCTCTAACGAACGGATTTGTGGGCTCTTGCAATTCGTTACACAGAGGTCCCACTTTAAACCGACGAGGTCTTTACAGTGAACCCTTTGTACAACGAATTCCACAAGACCAAGAAATGTTCGTTATAGGAGAGTTTCGTAGTCGGTAGGTTAATTTCAGCTTAAAACTGCCTATTGGAACCTCTAAAATCATCCGTTATGAATAAGTTTCGTTGTAAGGGTTCTCTTTACAGAGTTTTCACAACACAGCGAAAGAAGCTCTGTAGAAGGAAACTTTCCAATAACGAAACCGATGAATAACGAACGATTTTAGATGCCTGAAGAGACACGTTTAAGCCTACCAACAACGAAACCCACCAATAACGAATGCTCTTCTTCCCCATGCAATTCGTTGACAAGGCTTTTTACAACCTTGAAATTTCATCTTGAACTTTGTGACTCAAAAGTCATGTTCAATTGTTTCAAGTCATATTCCCACGTCTGTTTTCAAACCACAGACGTCGAGAAGTTCCTTAACGTTTTCTCGAATTTTCTCAACTTTTTTCCCATCGAACACCCACATTCGACATTATCTTCCACTTGACTCATCCCCCTCGGCGATCACGTCTTTGAGTTTCGGAAACTTGATCTCACCATTGACGTCATCTATTCCCTTCTCGTTTTCATATACAGTTGAACTTTGTAAGCAAAATTTCGAAATTTAAAAATTTTCAAAATTTCAAAAAATTTATTTTTAAGTTTAAATTTTTAGAAAGAAATTGAAATAATGCGTCATCATGACACCAATTTCGAGAATCTGGCCAGACTTTTGATAACAAAATAGTGAGTAAGCCTCAGGAATTGGAAATTTGAGTCATCATTTTTGAACAATTTTTTAAATCGTTTTTTTCGGCCATAAAACTTGATTGTGAAATACGACGCAAGAACGCTCTCCAACACTAAAATTTTTTTAATCTATAATTTCACCATCATGACTCATTTTATGGAAATTGTTTTCACTTTTGCCCTAAAAACGTACTTTTTTTTATTTTTTATTCATTGTAACAATTCAAAATTTAGTGTTTAACAAAAAAAATGTCCAAAAATCTCTTGTTTACCATTTTCCCATCAAAAACATTGTCTTGCCATCCAGAACGAAGCAAAAAATCTCCATTTCAAGGCGATTTCACCCTCATCCTCACCAATTTAATGCCTATTTTTTATTTCTATTTTTTTGCTTTTCGAGGACATTCGGAAGAATGCCTCATGACGGCCTGGAACTCCCTCTTCTATCGTTTTTTCTTCACGGATAGTCGGAAAAAATCCAGTGAGAAAAAGCCCTCTTCTTAAGAGCCTGAGGGCTCAAATTTTTCGGATGTTTGACCGCAACGAGTCTTTGTTGATATTAGCTGGATTACACGGCAAAATGTCACAAAAAACGCGGTATTTGTGCAGTTCTTGATATTTTTTATCTTGTATTGGCATAATTACATCGAAATTGTGACCTTTCACCCCAGACTGTTCCAAACAACCTTTTTGAAGTTCGAAAAGTAATCAGATTTACTTTTTACTTTCTGGTTTTCCTTTATTTTTCATGTCTGACCACTAAAAATCACGTCGATTTACAGCTCTTATCTAATAAAAGACTCATCTAGGTTCTTTAAACTGTAGGTTCGGGAACAAGTTTGATGGTAATCATCATTTTAAGTCAACTTTTATTTTTGCAACGCAAATTTTTGGGGTCAGACTTCACAACGGAAGTGCTCAAAGTGCGACACTCAAATTTTATTCAAATTCTGCATGTATCGTCTGCCCAGGAAGTGAATAAATTTCTGACAATTTCAACTCGCACCTTGCGGACGAAGCCGAGATATTCAACGATCTTTGCAGCCGAGAGACTATGGAAAATCAGGAAACGGCGATTGTCATAATTTTCCATAGTCTCTCATCTACAAATTTAGTATTATTTTTCCTAAGACATATGCGAGACTCCTAACGCGTGCTTTGCGGAAAAGACCGAGATTTTTAGGTCAAAAATTGGCAAAAAATATGACAATTTTTTGCGAATTTTAGTATGAAAAGTTTCGTGCCTATTTCTACCGTAGCGGGTAATGTTTCAACAAAAAATTATTTTTTCCCGCACGAAGCTGGCAATGTTTTGGCCAAAAAGTTTCGCAAACTCTCTTGGCCGCAAATATCGTTGAATATCTCGGACAGGCCTGCAAAGCAGAAGCCAACAATTTCAGGAACTGATCTACGGCCTAGGTAGATGAAACAGACAGAACATGAATAAAATACGAGTATCGAACTTTGAGCATCTCCATTGTGAAATCTGACCCCAAAACCTTCGCTGTTAAAATAAAAGTGCATTAAAAATTATGTTTCCCATCAAACTTTCTCCCGAACCCAAAGTTCACAGAACCTACAGTATTTTTATTAAGTAAGAGTTGTAAATCTACGTGGCTTTGAGTGGTCAGACATGAAAAATAAGGAAAAACAGAAAGTACAAACTATTCTGTCACTTTAATTTACCATTCCCCTCTTTTTACTTCCCCTTGCACAAGTAATTTTTCGGCGGGGATTTTCCAGCTGATCAAGCGAACATTAAATAATATAATCCGCTGACCTGGTTACCCATAGAAAAATGAAAAAAAACTATTCTGTTAATCGAAATGGGAACTCTTTTTTTGGGAGAACGGAAATTAGAACAGGAAGGGCTTAATGAACCAACTTTGGGTTCAAAAACGACAATTTAAACCAGAAATTTACGTATGAAGTGTTTATAACCCCTAGTAAATCGTCTAAACTTGTAGTAAATCCCACTAAGTGGTTTGAACACCAAAGTACTTCTCAAAATTTCATAAGTAATATTGTTTTCAGGGGATAAAGGCATTAAAAATCCGTTTTGAAAGCAAAATCGGAGATTTCGTGTCATTTCACTATATTGCAAGTGCAATGGCGTACTTTACTCGTTTTAGAACCCTCTCATTTTTGTTATGGCATGTGATTTTGCTGTTTTACGGCCAAAAGAGCGCGGGATTTTTTCTATCCTCAGACTTTTTTCGATTTAAACAGTCAGGTAAGCGGGAACCAGTGAAATACGATACTTCTCGACTTCATTCATTTTTTCTTTTCAAACATTGTAATTGCAGCCACTTTTCATCATCAAAACACGTTTGGTCGTATAAAATGTCGCCAAAACACAAAACGATGATAATTGTCGTTAAAAAATTATGCGGTTACTGCGGCAGGTGTATATTACTCTAAAAATACGTCTTATTTTAGTATTAATCCCATCAAAATCTCAATTTTTCCTAAAATATTCAAAATCCCCAAAAACCCATCAAAAACATAATCGAAAGTACTTCCTAGCCCATTGATCATCGTATTACACCTCTGATCATGATCTCTGATGTCATTTCGCTTGTTTTGTTTTCATTTTTCGCATTTTCCGCTCAAAAACAACAGTCTTCTCTCGTTTTCAAAAACGTGACTGAACAAAAGAGAGGAAAGTCGGAAAAGTTCCGGATAAACGGGGAGATTTTTGATGATTTTGACAATCCCGACGCAATTTAAATAGGACTAGAATAATATATTCTACTGTAAACCGGTAGTGTAAAGCGTAACCTTGGTTCCAAAAGCATTCGGAAACTAAAAATTTTGAATTTTCTATAATTTTTTGAGATTTTGACTGATTTTTAACTTATTTTAGCCAATGTTTGGCTGGAATCATTGAATTCAGCCTCTAAGCTGTTTTTCCTCGCCAAAATACTGAGATATAGACAAGAATCTGAAGGTGGGATCGCATTTCAAACACCCAGCCAATCCTTTCCCAACGATTTTTCAACCTTCGACACGAATTTATTTTCAATTTTCGCGCATTTTTCCCTATTTTCGTACTTTTTCTCCCACCATATGAGCACTCAAACCACAGCCTCAGGCTATTTCTTAGTTTGAATCAGAAAAAAATGAATCTTCTTTCTCACCGCCCTTTTATCAGTCCCGCAACATTAATTTCGTGTTCATACAGATCAAAGTGCATCTCTTCCACTCTTTGTGTTTTGGGACACTAATACTGGTTTCAAAATTGTTTTCATACAAACTGGGTCAAAAAACAGTAGTGCGTGTTTAGAATTTTTAATCTGGCCTGAAATAGATTGATATTATTTTTATTCGAGTTTGCATAAATTCGTATAGATTAGGGGTCTTTAGGATAGGAAAGCGTTTCTGATTTGATTTCGGGTATTTTGACAAGTTTTAGTACATCAACAGGTTGCTTTCGATGTTATCTATGCAAGTGTAATATAAAAAGTGTCCAAACTCTAAGATTTTAATTATTAAAATGATGTCTTGGGCTATATTCTACACTTTGTAATCGCTTATAGACAAAGCTTTTTTAATTTACCACGAAATCAATCAATTTTTGTATTATCCATCAAGTGTAATATAATTTTTGCCGAAATCGTGACTTTTAGACCTTTCCCAGAGTATTTTAAACCCTGCGTTATCAAGTTCACCCTATCTCTGAGAATTACGATCATTATACTCCCCATATGTTTACTTTCGCAATTGGAAAAGTCCATTTCCAACAAAAACCATGTGTTTTCTCGCTCCAAACACCGTTTTATCGCCCCAAAACACATCATATCACTTCGGCTAATAAACAAGCATCGACTTCCCCTCGCTTACTATTCGTATTGGGGAACTCCCCATCCGATTTCACCCCAAAGATCGCCTATTTTTCTCGGAAATTTCCGTCCTCGGACGGGAAATGGTATAAAAGACGAATGTAAGGGCAAATTCGTACGAAGAACGGGGAATTTCCCCAGTTTTTCGACGACAAACTATACTAAGCTACTTGTGCGAGGATATAAGCGCAATATTTACGAAGCTTCGTCGTATCTTCGTATCTTTTTTCGGAGGGAGAAAGTGGAGGTGGTTGGTTTTTTCGAGGCGCAAAAAACAAGGATAAAACCTATTATTAGTGGAGCGAGCGTCACGAGGAGGCTTGTTTGTGTTGTAGAGAAATTATTTATCGATATTTCATGTAGTTTAGGTCGTAAATTTTCCGGTTACAACCAAAAACATTATTTTAGATGGTCAATTTTGTTTTCTCTCAAAAATCTTCGTAGAATACTGCCTTATTTTGGTGGAACATGAAATCTACAAGCGTACATTCACACCCCGTATCTTACCCGCTTCCTCTAACTTCCGTTGCTTTATAACCAAGAACACTATTTTTGACAGAACATTTTTCGTTTTCGCCAATTTTCTGGATTTTTTGGTAAAACAATCATTCGATTTTTATAAAATACGACATCTAAAGTAAGTATCAAGTATCACTTCACGTATTTTGCACTTCTATCTTGTTCTCCCAAAAAAATTCCTAATTTTCCTCAAAAAAGTCACACTTGACCCAACATTGACCGGTCAACTCTTGCTCTGGCCATTTTTCGTGGAAACATTTTTTGGTCGCGGCTTCAGAAAGCCGAGAAATAATTGATCGTGTTTCGTAGGACATGTCGAATGGTTTTGTTTATTGTTTGAGGCCTACTTCCGTTTTTTCTCATGTTTTTTTGGCCGTTTCATGATTGTCGGCCGAACATGAAGTCCTTTAGGGCCCGAAAAGGGCCAAGAATAAGAAGCTAGTGGCATATTTAGGACTTTAAAAGACCACACTGGACCGCTGTTGTCATACGAAAGCAGTTTGGCCCTTGATCTTTCAAAATTTGTAGAAATTGGTCAGATTTTCTAAAATTCGGTCAAATAGGTCAAGGATAATATAAAACTCAAGAAAAAGTGGGAAATTGGTGCCTCACTTTTTTATATAGCAAGCTTAGGGTATATGGTCTCTATTTCAACCAATACGTTATTTGAAACACTTCTTTTCACTTGATTTTTAGAGACCTCCGCATCTGCTAGTATAATATCAGGTTCCTCTAATCTAATCCAATAAAACCGCTCCCATATGCTGAGAGTCGGATCATAAAACTCTTCAGAGTTTTTATTTTACAGACCCGCCCAGCTGGTGATCAGCTGAAAGGTCAAAGTTTCTCCATTTCCAAGAGTTGTTGTTACCCTTTCGAAAGGTCTGAAAAGTGAGGAAGGTTTTTCGGAAAGGGGCGTTCACGGGTCGAAGTTCTTCTTTTTCCATTACATTCTACTCGCTCCTGGTTTTGAGGGAAATTTGAGGAGCTTTGGGGATTCAAATTTGATTTTTTTCGGGGTTCGGACATTTGATATTATTTATGACGAAATTGGTGAAAATGTCTTAAATTTGCGTGATATTCATGGTGAATATAGTTATATAACATCCACAGAGACCTTGGGGCCTTATTTCAAAGGTTTTATGAATTTTTGGTGGTTATATTAATTTATATTGTTTTAGATGGACTTCCTCAAATAATTATCTATTTTCCCCATTTTTTGGCGCTGCCCTTTTTCTAAATGCTCAGAAATTCTATTACTTCACAATGTTTTAGCTGAAGTCGTCTAGTATCTTTCTTATTTTGCCAATTTCCGCACATTTTCTGCATTTTTTCGCGATTTTCTTCCAGAATTGCCAAACTCGAATGTCAACTTTCATTTTTCAGCTTTTTTTGTTCGTTGTTGTCCCCACACTGATCCCGGTTCTGTTGTTGTCTCAAATACACCCTCTCCGGTGATCATGGACTACGTGTACACAATTTTCAACAATTTCAAATATTTTTACAATTCCATGAACCCAGCTACATTATCAGGTAAGAATCTTGAAGATTTTTGTGTTTTTGTTGTTTAGGAAAGGAGATTATTGAAGACAGAGAGAGTTAAAGCAAGAATTCAGCGATTTGAATACAAAAAATATCCGTTTTTACCTTGAAGTAGACATCAAATCCGAAAATTTTGTTAACTAATATACAAGCCATTGGAATGTATATTTTTTTGACAGCACAGAAACTACACTCAATATAGATGGTATTAACACCAATTACCATTCATATTTCTCCGAAATTCGGACTGTGCGAAAGAAAAATCATGTTGTACTGGGTTCAGATTCCTCGAAGGTTTTTGGGCTGAACCGATTAAAATTTGAAACAAGTATAGAAGTCTTTATAGAGCTTCATGATAAGTATTTACGTTTTGGAGCATTTGTTTTTTTCAATAGGAAGTCATTTTTGAAAAGGTCCGATATTGTACTTGATGAAGAAAATTGTTAAGAAGCAGTGAGATGTTGACGTCGAAAGTGAATTATGAGAATCTTTGAGGGCGTTTCAACGACCTTACATTGGACTTTACCTTGTTTACCCAATATTCTATTATATTATTCATGACATTTTTTTCTTTTTCAGGAGCCATTGATGTGATAGTAGTTGAACAGCCCGATGGCTCGTTGCTCTCCACACCATTCCACGTCCGTTTTGGTAAATTATCAGTCTTCAACAGCGACGAGAAGTTTGTTGACATCCAAATCAATGGCACCGACATTGCCAATGTCAAGATGAAACTCGGTGATAATGGTGTCGCCTTCTTTGTGGAGGAGGTTGAGCCCTCAGAGGAGCTGCCCGAATATTTGGCAACGTCGCCACTGCCCGGAGACATTGGGGAAGAGGGAAAGAACAATGGGCAGATTATCAGAAAAGAGCAAAAACCAGTGCCCAGAAGAACGAGGAAGCGTGCTGGAAAGGATAAAAGTGATAAGTAAGGAGTAGAGAGTGTACTGAAAATGTTTTTAAAGATTTGGAATATAAAATACGGAAAAAATTATATTACTTTAGGTATTTTTTGGTGAAAAAAGATCTAAATTAGTGTTTCTGTTAGGTGTTTCATTATTTTTAGAGTGGAAATTAGCTTTTTAGAACGTATTTTACCTTTTGACTTTCTAAAATACGATGTTTACAGAGAGAATTTTTTCGAATTTCAAAATTTTTTTGGATTCTTTAAATTTCCCTGAATTTTCAGCCATGTCAAGCCAGTCCCCAAGCAAAAACAGCAGTTGTTCCCGGCCAAGGAAGACCTAAACCCAAAACAACGACTTCCATTTTCATCTTCCATCTTCTCATGCAGAAAATACAGGTCCCTCCCGGACCTCTCATTTATCGCGCAGACTCGCGAACAGTTAGGAAATAGTCCAAAGAGCTCGCCCAAGAAGTCAGGCCACAAAAGGAAGCTAACCTTTGGAGCAATCGACAAAAATGTGGTGAATTTGGACAGGTAAGTAAGATTTTTATATTATTTTTGAGATTTTTCGAAATTTTTGAGAGAATTAAAAACGGGTTTTGTCAT
The DNA here is from genome assembly GCA_025436335.1 of Bursaphelenchus mucronatus. NCBI lineage: Eukaryota > Metazoa > Nematoda > Chromadorea > Rhabditida > Aphelenchoididae > Bursaphelenchus > Bursaphelenchus mucronatus. The sequence continues at coordinate 10,630,801 of CM046360.1, forward strand.
TGACAGCTACAAGGCAGTGTAATTTACGGGTTGATAGTCGAATTTTGTTGAATAGAATTAGTTTTTATTAAGAAAACCGAATTTTTTGGTCGAATTTCAGCTCAGTTTTTTGCAAAATTCAAATTCCAATATAAATTATATGATATGGGAGGTGAATTCGATGCACAATGAAATTTGGCGTACTGTATTTTCAATTTTCAGACCGATTTCCCACTCGAAATCGGTGATCCTGCCGGTCGAACCAAAGGACCCAGCTGACCTAAAACAAGGTGAAGAGCAGCCTCGGAAACAGTCGTCCGTTGACACGTCGAGCTCAGAAGACGAAGACAGCACGATGAAGTCGAGGAACATGTCCGACATTGCGGACGGAGCTCTTTCGGATTCAGAAATCGACCGTCAAAGATACGAAACACACAATGATCCCGAATGGAAGTGGGGAGAGTATCCAGAAACGAAAGCAAAGGAGAAAAATGGAAGGCAGAATAATAAGGAAGAGGTGAGTGTTGTGAGCCATCTTGAGGTTCCTGGGATGTGTTAGAAGGGATTGAACGAAATGTCAAATAATTATCGGATTTTTTTGACACTTCGCCACGTAAATTTTACTTGTAAAATACGACGTAGGGAAGTTGTGGCTCATTTTGCTTAGTTCAACAATGAATTTGGTGGGGCGTTCCCTTGACAGATTCTAACGAAATGTCACAAACATTATTGGATTTTCGAATAACTTGAAATAGGTAATATTCTGATTAGAAAAGTCAAAATTGACTATAAACATGTATTTTCAGACCAAACCCACCGGCTGGAGTTGGTTCCGCTGGCGCTCCAAAGCGCCCGAAGGCAACAAAGAGGAAGAAGAAGGTGTTCCACTAAGTGCCCTCCTCGAATCAGGCGGCCAAATGGATCCGAGCAAGCTGGAAAAGTATTTTGGCACCTCATGCGCCTCATCGCAGGCGTCGGGCGTGGATTCGGGCCAAGGAATCAGCACCGCTACCTCTCCAGCAAGCCCAATGGGAATGTCCATGGAGAGCTTGGTGGATGAAAATGGATGCCCAACGGCGGCGTCCACCAGCCAGGAAGCGAAGGAGAAACAGGTACGTCTGTTGGAAGCCTAATTTAAGGGTTGGCAGGAAATTCGAGAATTTTGGGGACTTTTAAAAGTAGAGCTAGGGCGCAGCTCACAGATGTTTAAAAGGGGTTTAAAATCGATTTTTTAAAATTATTCTTGCTTTTGGAGGCCTTAAAATATAAAAGAAATAGTGTATATTTGTTTTCCAGAAAGCTTTGCGACAAGCGTTTGTGAGACTCAAAAGTTGCCTTTGTAAATTTTGTAGTGTTTTCTATGGCGCAGCTCGCCAAATTTGAGTTTCGATTTAAATTTAATTTTTTTAGACTCTGACTTCTGGCGAGATCAAACAAGCCATCAAAAAGGACGAAGCAATCGAAAAAGAGCTCCTGTCCACCTCCAACACCGAACCCGACACCCCTCAAGCCGAACAGGCCCAAAAATCCCTGACATCAGACATTGAACGCGACCTCAACACATCAACCCCAACCAAACATCGCAGTATTAGCGGGACCTCATTCGGCTCGGACATGAGCTCGGGCGACGAGGAAGTGGCCGAATATTTTTACAGCACCAATCCGAACGCGGATGGACGCCCAGTGAGATTCAAGAGGACTTTGAGGCTTAAATCGGATCAATTGAAGGATTTCAAGTTGCAATATGGCTCGAATGAGGCCAGATTCTCGATCACCACGAAATTTCAGGTAAGAATTTGAGGATTGAAAGTGGTTTTGGAGTTGGCAACTCGCGCCCGAAGTTAGGGTTAGAAGTGGGAGTAGAAAGGTTGTAAATGAAAACTGTTTGATCTATTGAGTTTATGAATGGTGATGGAATTTATAATTACGGTTGTCCACGCCGTTTTTGGACTATTCATTATTGGCAGTTCGCGCCCGAGGATATGATTTTTTGTCAAAAAATTTAATTAGATTAGAAATGTCGCATAAAGCTTTAATGGAATCCCTTTGGTGAATTCGAAAAAATTTTGAATTTTTATGGCGAGCTGCGCCCGATACTTTGAGAATTTTATTGTTTTTATTTCGATATGGAATTTGACGTTTTTGTATAACCGAAACACATAAGAAATCGTTTTTTCGCTCGTATTTTACCCAATTTTTACAAAAAAATTTTGCAGGGAACTGCCTGGTGTTCATGTCACATCTATCTCCTCAAATGGTCCGAACGCCTGGTGATTTCGGATATTGACGGCACAATCACCCGCTCCGATGTCCTTGGGCATGTCATCCCGGCGATTGGCGGCACCTGGGCCCATGCCGGAGTCGCCGAACTGTACACTCGAATCAAGACCAACGGCTACCGTATGGTTTATTTGTCATCGAGAGCAATCGGACAGTCTCACTACACAAAAACCTACCTACAGAGCATTGCGCAAGGCTCGAGAATGCTCCCAGATGGCCCGGTATTACTCTCACCAACCAGTGTTTTGATGGCGTTTAGAAAGTAAGGATTTGAAGACTTTTGGGTCCCGAACGGAATTTTGGCATTGTGTTCAAAAATGAATTTTGACTTCGGAAATGATAAGATATATTGTTTATTGTCGCTGAAAGGGCCAGAAAAAAGTTTGAGCGATTTTCTGAGCTTTTAGACATAGATTTTTTGGTCCCGCAACGAAATTTTGGCATTTGGTTTTTAGGTCTGATTTAGTTAAGAATTTAGTTTTCGACAGCTTCAAAAAATGTTTGATGAATATTTTGGCTATATTCAGCCGGAAGTTTACGAAAATTTGGCATTCTGTTTCAACCTCTAATTTTTTCAATTTCTTTTCAGAGAAGTCATCGAACGGAAGCCGGAAGAGTTCAAAATTGCTTGCCTCACGGATTTGAAGAACTTGTTCCCGGTGAAACAACCGTTTTTCGCCGGATTCGGGAACCGAGAAACGGATGTCAAGTCATACGTGGCGGCCGGAATCCCACTGGAGAGAATCCTCATCATCAACCCGGAGGGAAGCCTGAAACGCGCCGACAAGATCGGATACGTCACCTCGTACGCATCGATGGCCATAGACACGGTGGATTACTTGTTCCCGCCGCTGATGAAAGCCGAGTTCGTACAAGCCGAAGCGGAATCGGAAGAAGAAAGGGCATGGTCGTTGCTTCATACCAACTTTACGAAACCGGAAAAATTCAGGTACGCGCTTGGAAGAGAATCTGAGGGGGTTTGGAGAGTGTTCCGGGGAGTTTCAGGTTTTCGTGGTGGGACTCGGACCGGCTGGGAATGGAATTGTAAATTTGAGTAGATGAAGCAACCAAAAGAAATCAAATGGGCTTGATTTGTCATGAGAAAAGCTCTAGAAGAGATTTAAAGGAACTTTGAGTCGATTTGGGCGGTTTCCAGGTTTTCGTGGTGGGGCCCAAAATCGTTACGCATGAAATTGCAAAGTTTGTAAAGTTAGAAAATAACAAAAAGAAATAATACCGACCTATTTTTGCACATTTTATTCAGTTTTTAATTGTTCATGTTTTCGTGGTGAGGCCAAGAAAAATTTTTTTTGAGAATTCAAATGCACTAAAAGATTTATTCTTCGTATTTTACACCTCTTATCATGTCTGTTTTCAGCACATTCACCCATTGGAGAGCGCGCCCCGACGAACACATCAGTGATGGGGACCTGGAAACCTATGAACAACGTCGAAAAGAAAGCCAAGTTGTGGAAGCAGAACGAAAAAAGTCTAAATCGAAGAAATAGATGAACACTACTAATTATCTCTCGGTGTACTGTTGTTGTCTATCGAATTTGCCGGGCGATTTCTCAATTTTTACATTGTTTTAGCCCATTTGTGATGGGTTTGACGATTTATCCGGTCGAGTTTATAGTCCAAATGCTCATTGCTACCATCGTTAGCGAGTATCTGGAGTTGTTTAAAAACTTCTAGTTGTTTTATAACGGTATTACAACGAAGTAATATCGAAAATATCGATTTTTTAAAAATTTTTTTAATTTTCCACTAAAATCTCGAATTTTTTCAAGTTTTTGAGATCCTATTGCCGAAAAATCACTGTAAAAACATGTAAGTACAAGGTCTAGACGTAGTTAGTTAGTTGTTATTGTTGTTTTCCATTCTTTTTCAGTCGTATTTTAGGGAAATTTTGTGGTTTATGTCAGAAATTTGAGATTTTCTCAGAATTTTGTCTAAAATACGATGAACTGACGTATATTACGTTGAGATTCCGATGAAAAATCAGTAGTTCCCCGCCTTATTCCCAGCATTTCCTATCATATACATATCAAATTTGGAGATTTTTCAGCCGAGTTTCCAAAGTTTCCCGAGTATTTTTCATTTTTTATGTCTTCTCTAATTTATTATCCAATTTTTAGCTAAATAAATTGTTTTTTCAACACTTATACGGACGATAGAGCAATATTTCCGAGTAAAACCAGTGAATTCAAAGAAAAATCGAGGGTAAATCAGTGTTTATTGAGAGAAACCGGATAAAATTCTGTTTGACCAGCTTAAAGTGCAATTAATCGGTCTTCAAGGGGATATGGCAGTGGGACAATGATTCTAAAGGTACTAAAAATCATAACAAAGACAGCAGAATTGAAGACAAAGGCATTTCGGCAGGAAAATCGTGTTGAGACCGAGATTTCGATATTACACTTGGTCTCAGCACGATTTCCCTGCGGAGACGATCCGGAAACAATAAAAATCGATAGACAATTACAATAAAAATGAAGAATACACACCTACGACGGAGGTGCTACGGTTCTTCGTCCAGATCGGAGTCGCTTCCATCGACGGCGATGAGAACTTCGGTGTCGTTGAGTTCTTCACCGTGAAGGAACCCAAAATAGCGATAAAACTTTGCGGTTTCGTCTTCGGGAACCCCGGTGGCAGACGTCTCAGTGTCGGACAATCCATCTGACACTTGACTTTCACTTCCGTTTTCATGTTCCGTAAATTCGTAGCGTCCGCACACCCAAGTGGCATGGATAATATCCGAAGCGCCAAAATCAGACTTATATCGGACACTAACGTTGTCGCTCACACGACGTTGAGTCTTGCTGTTACCACCATTGTAGCACGATTTCCGCACATTCCCGACGACCGGAGTCGAAGCATTCGACCTTTGCAGGTCAAGTGTAACATCGGAGAAATTAGGTGATTCCGAGCGGAAATCCCTCCGGGTTTCGCTGCCACCGACCGAAACAGGTTCGATCATGCCCGTGTCTTCACCGCTTCTTCCTTTTTTCGTACTGCGAGTTATGTTTTTCACCTCTTCTTCATCAAGTGTAATATCGGACAAAGTGTCCGTTTCGTCGCGGTAAAACGCATCGTTCATTTTACCGAATGGTCGATGATTCTTTTTCTGAGCTGGAATCTCATCGCCGAGAGTGCTGTTACTTCTTGTGTCACTCATCGCGATGATAGACATCAGCTCGGCATGTGTAATATCGGCCGTTTCCATGTCTCCCTTGGCCGAAATCGAGCTGATATCGTCCATTAAGTACTCTTCTGAGTCTGTGGCGCATTCTCGACCATTATTACTTTGATTACCATCAGTAATCTCCGCATTATCGACGGTTTTTTCATTATTGTCATTAAGGACCGGTTCTTTTTGAAGAACCTCCAAATTTTCCTCTGGATTCTGCAAATTCCCGTCGGGTTCTTCTTTCACATGACGGAGGGCATCATGTTCAACCTTCTCCTCGCAAGGATTCTCCTTTTTCTCTTCATGATCATCAAAAAATTCGGCTCTTGAATCCAAATCCTCGGATTTTTCGGATACCATCGATAAATTATTCAAATCCTCTGAGCCTTCTTTGATAACGGGCTCATCGCTGTTAATATCAGTGGTCGGGTCCTCCAGTTCGACGTCTTTCTCATCCACCATGACGTCATTTTTAGCTTCAGAAGGCAATTCCTCCACCTTTTGAAGGGGTCCAATATTACCCTTCATAATACTCAAGTCCATGATGATGTTTGCCGAAGTGATGGACGTGTTGCTCGCTTCCGACGTGTATGACAAATTTTGAAGACCTGAATCGGCAATTCCGTCGGAGTCCTCAGCAATCGGCACATTATCCATGACCTTTTCATCTGTTGTGACATGTGGAATATCGTCGCTGCCTCCCTGCTTATCGCCAACATCGATGGTTCCCGGGCACGACAATGACGCTTTAGCCTGGGTGGTCAAGTTATGGCCATCTGAGCCGTCAATAGTTGGGGTAGTCCGGCCAGATCGGTGAAAATGGCCGGGAGAAGAAGCGCCTGATCTACACTTCGGTGACTTTTCAAATCTTCTCCATTTTTGCTTCAGAATTTCGTTTACTTTGAGACGAGTGGTGACGGCTTCGCGGAACTTCTGAAAAGCTCAAAATTCAATCAAAAAATATCGATTTTCTGAATTCAAAATTTTCAAAATCTTAAAAATACAAAAAGAAATCAATTGAAAAAAATATTTAGGCTTTTTAGTCAGCATTGAAAACCTTACATTCTCCTTCTGTGGCCCATTACTGTCATTTAGCGTCGGAATGTAGCGTTGCGGAATTTTACATCCATCTTCAGTATACTCGGTATCACTGTAGCCAACATCTGGTAGGACATCCTGAAAATAATACCAATGAGACGGTTTATCCTCTTTAAATAGCAAAACCTCAAAATCCGGGATAAAATACGATAATTCTCGAATTAAATTAGGGTGCAGCCTGCCGACTGAAAATTCCTGGGAAATGGGTAAAATACGTAGAATCTAATTCAGCAGAGAAAGTAAATGAGAGTCAAAGTCTTCAGTCGGCTCTCTGAAATAAAACATTGCCGTAAATTTTTCCAAAATACGCTTAAATCTACCAATTCCAAAAAAAGCTCGGGCGCAGCTTGCTGACTTCAAATATTCCTAAAATCATAAAACAAAATACCGCCACATACCTCAAAAGAGGTGGAGAACATCTCCACACATTCCTCAGTAAAACTGGATACAAGATCCATGACATTCTTCAAGGACTGGGCCTTCTTTTCGTCGGTCAAGTACAAGTTACCCAAAAGGGTTGTAAGTCGATCTTTGATGACTGAAACAACATCCAAATAGAATCAATAGTTCATAAACTGAATTCTTACCATTTTGTCTATAGCATCCGATAGCTGATTGGGGGTTGCGAGGACTTTCCGCGGAAATCACGGAATCTTGGTCCTCTTGGTCTCCCGGCGGCTCGGGAGAGCCCGTGCTCCATGGAACATACGCCATTATGGCATATCTAGAACAAATAGAGCATGATGAAGCTTATTCACACCAATTTTAGCGCATATTTGGATTTTATGCATCAAAAAATCGAAAACATAAAAATCGTCCAAAAATCGCGATTTCTTGCTGAAAATTGATGTCAAAACCAATAAAAAGGAGTGAAAACACCTCTAGACTACAATAAAACGTCGTAAAAAGCATAAATAACCTACATATTGCTCCTTTTTGCACTGGAACTTCAAGAAATTTGCGAAAATTCGCAAATTTTTTATCGATTTTGCGCCAAAAATTGAGATAAATAAAAAATCTGACCGGAAAATCGGAACGTTTCTCTGTGGATGCTTTGAAAACAATGACCTAATGCAATTTCAGAGAGATAAAATCAGCTCCTCTTTGGCCAAAACACTTCGGCCACCTCAAAAATTTCGATATTATACGTTGGAATTGACCAAAATCAGATAAAACCTCAAAAAATCGTGGTGTTTTAGCTTTATTATTAATCTAAACTGTTCAAAACAATACCCCACACCATTTTCTTTTCATTCTTCTTTGAATACAACAATCAATCGATCAAAACTACTAAAATTTTCTAAAACAACAAGAGAATAGATGTTAAATACCTAAAACAAGATCGGAAACCCATTCAAATCCCTGAAAACGGAGTCATATTTATCACAAATTACATTGACATCTTTGTTCTACATAATAACAATAGCTAATCGATGGATTAATCCAAAATAATAACTGAATTATTCATGTCCGGCTTCTTGAGGAAGGTGGAGATTTTTTGGACAGAACCCGTAGATCTGGCGTTTCTGTTGACGGCCGCTGCTTTCGGCCGCTTCGTTGCTGCGTCATCTCGGTCATCCGACCTTCTTTTCCTCTTATTCTCCAGCAAAAGAGAGATCGATGTTACTTTAGGCATCTCTTTAGTTGATGTTTCAGGTCTCGGAATTTTCTCCTTGCCGGCTCCAGAAGTGGTTCCCGAGCTTGCCACAGTCTTAACATTCTGAGTTTGACCTTGCAAGACGATCACATTATTGGCGGTGGGCTGCGAACCAGTTTTTGGGATTGATTTTAGTTGAGATCTCTGATACAGCTCAATCTTTGAATTTCTCGAAAGATCCAGTGAATTCTTGGTCGACGCAGTTGCTAGATGACTTGATGGAGCCTTTGGGGGTTTGTCTGCTTTATCTAAATTACCATATTACTCTCTAAAAACATTTTTGGATACCAACCCAAAAATTCTTGAATAAACTTTTAAAACTCAAAAAAGTCAATGTTACCGTAATGCAAAATGCAACTACTGCTTACAAAGCGTAAGATTCTACTTTATATCTTTGATAAAACCCAATTTTACTTTACAATCTCAAAACTTTCTTGTTTTTTTATCAATTCACACCTTTCACCACCTACTACAATATCCGCCAAAAAAATCTTTAAAATTATAGTAATACCAAGTGTAACCCACCTTTTGGACTTGCATTCGACCTATTCTTTCCGCTGCTATCACCACGTCCAAAATTTTCTTCCTTCTTTTCGCTTTTCTCTTCAATTTTATCTTCTCCATGATAGTTAATCTCCTCTTGCTCGGAATCCAAGTTAATCGTGGCGTTGTGCTTCGGCTTCATTCCGCAAATCTTGCTCAAGGACCTCCTCTTGGCCTCTGAGAACGATCGGACATTAAACTTATTGTCTCTGACTTGCAATGGGCTATTTATCATACTGGCATCAGCTGTGAGGTTCAATGTTGTTTCGTCTTTGGAATCGGTGTTAATGTCGTCCAATTTTTGGAAAAGCGAGTTGTCTTTATTTTTCGCGGCCTCTGCATCTTCCGCTTCCCTTCGTAACGCCTCTTGACGTTGCATTCGTTTCAGCTTCAGCTCTTCTTTCGTGGGGTATCTGAGGTCGATGGGGCCGACAGTTTTTGGCTCCAGAGGCTTTAGCACTTCGCCGTTGCGATCGGCCATGATGAATTTGGGGAAGCGGTCGGGCGGGCGGTTATTTTCATCCTGAAAAACATCAACTATCATTTACCATCAAAATTTTACAGCCATTTTTCATCAAAATTTTGCAGCCATTTTTTCAAATTTCGTCGATTTTTGCAAAAACATGTTAAAACAGTTACTTCTCTCGGCAAATGAAGGAGTTTCTCATCTTCTTGCATCATTCTCATCTTCTCAAACGCGTTGTTGGGCTTTGGTTTCGGGGTTGGGACCTCGACAAGTCCGCTATACAATTTTTTACTGATCAAATTCAATCTCTGATGGATCTTCATTTTCTCCGGGATTTTTGGAACTACATTTGGAACTTTTGGCGGCTCCATGGCTGTGACTGCGGATGTTGAGGGCTGAATTGGCTTTTTGATTGGGGCCGGCCATCTAAAAGCGTAAAAATAACATGTCAAAAAACAATTTCAAATTCAAAAAATCGCAAAATCTCACCCCATAAGCTCACAGGCACTCTGAAATGACGTGAAACTCAAAGATTCTTCGAGACGAAGTCGTCCCAAGCCTTCAAGAAATGACTTTAGATCTTGTAGCAGAGCCTTGCCCTTGGTTAGCTGGTCGGAAAGCTTTCGTTTCTCGTGGATTAGATCTCGACATCGATTGATACGACTGAAAATTTAATAATGATACTTTTTGGGACAAAAATCGATAAAAATAATATTAACCATGACACAAAAAATGTTCAAAAACTTAATTTTCAGAAGTGAAATTTAATCTCATCCACTTTTTCTACAAGGATCTTCGATTTTAAGCCACAAAACCGACAAAAAATTTCAAAAATGATGTTATTCATGACAAGAAATGTCTAAAGTAATATAAATTTCCATGCAAAACTTTGAAATTTTAAACTTAGCTGACTCATCAACCCGTATTTCAACTCTCAGAAACTTGTTTCTTTCATTTTCAGTCCCGAATGACAAAAATTCATCAAAACCACCTAAAATAATATCAAATTCGTACTCGATTGCCATATTGAAAGCCGACTGGACTTGAGTCTGGTCCTCTGGTCGTTCCTTAAACCGTTTCTCGCTGACTTTTCGAAAGAAATTTCGACAAACAGTCAACTCCATCTCTTTATTTTTGATGTTTATTTCTTTCGACTCATATTCCTGTTGCAGTCGCCGTTCTAGGTCTTCGTTCAGTCGCAGCTGGGCTTCGGCTTTCTTTACGGAGCTGTCCAACTCCTAAAATACGATTTTTGGAATAGTACAAAAAAGAAAAAAAATCATAAATTTTGAAAAATTTGCTCACTTTCAAAAGATTGTCATAATTTGCGGCTTTTAGTACGAGGGTCTGCTTTCTTACAATCAGCTCTTCTTGAAGATTGTTCTTCTTGGTACATAGCTCCTTCTAAAAAAAGAAAAATTGAAAAAAAACGTAAAATACGGCATGTGTATAATCGATTTATTTTTTATTTCATATCAAAATCATCCATTATACCCATCTCCTTCGAAAACCGGAAAGATCATCAACTTTTGACAAAAAAATCGATTTTTTTGGTAAAATACGTCTTAAAATTGTAAAATACGATATTTCAAATATCTTTTTTGTAATTTTCTTTAATTTCTCATCAAAATAAAGTATTATTTCCAACTGTTATATCAAAAAACAAAAAAAATTAACTTTTTCTTACCAAAAATTACAAAAAAAAAATTCAAAAAATTGTAAAATACTTTAATTGTTCCAGCTTGAATATCCTTACACTCAATTCCAACGCCAATCCAACCGTTAATTCCCACATTTCCCCTTAAACTTCCATAAATTCCAATTTCATCCATCAGCTCTCTAAATCAATACAAATCTTACGTTTTGAAGATGTTCCACGGCGTGTATCTTCACTCTGATCAATCCCCTCGACGTGTAGTCCGTTCGGCAGAAGGGGCAGGACAGTCCGGCGTTCTTTCGGACCTTTGCCCATTGACTGAGGCAGCCTTCGCAGAACAAATGCCCGCATTCCCGGATCAGAATCGGAACTTTCAGCTGTTCGATGCAAATTCCGCATTTGTAACGCATACTCGGTTATATCCCAGATATGTACTTCTATTTTCTCTAAGAATTCTGTGATTTTTTGACCATTCACAAGGATTTTTCTCTAAAAATAATCGAAAAAATAAAATTTCTCAAAATTTCAGCAAAAAATCGCAAAAATAAAAATAATAACCATCATATATTTCAATTTCTGACAACATTGGACACACAAAATCCAAAAGAATCTCAAAAGTTAAAACCTCCAAAAAAATTTCAGTATACCAAAGTCGAAACTTTTCAAAATCAATTAAATTCGTGTCCAACACCCCCATTCAATTATATATTATCCATTTATTGACACTATCTTCCACGCAGTATTCATTTTCTCAGAAAAAAATATTAGTAAAAGTAAAGTAAAAAAGCGGCCATCGAGGGTAATTTTGACAGAAAAAAGGAGGAAATACGGTTATAACAAGGGGCTATCATGTCGTAAAAATAATGTCTGTCTAAAGAAATTGCCGGAAACAGAAAAAAATATCGAAAGGCTGGACACGAGCTGCCATGTGCAAAATTTTCTCATAACACAAAAAATAACACTCTCCTAAACTCCCTAGTACGCCAACTACTCCAATATCCATAATAAAGGGGCAAATTTTAGTCCAAGCTCGGACGCAGCCTGCCAAAACAAAAATAGCATTTAGTCACTAAAAACGATTCAAAATGCCTTCATCTGCGTTCAATACGGCCTACAGTACCATGCACTCCTTGTTTAAACCGCATTCGCCTCAAAAAAATTCAAAAACACGACAAAAAACAACAAATTCTTCAAATAATTGGATTTTAACCAAAAAACCGTTTCAAAAACACAAAAAATAGACAAATTTCTTCATGAAAAAAATAAAAAGAGATGAGAGGATTATTATCTTCGGGGTTAAGTAACAACTTAGCATATAAATTACAGTATACATCTACTGAGATCTGTCGAAAAAATGTGTGAAATGCGACGGGACCGCCTTGAAGTCGGGTGGTCCAGCGGAGGTTTGGGTTTGGCATTGGAAGATACCGTATACTTCGAAGGATTATTTGGAATACCGTCTTCCGGGTTACTGTACTTATTGCCGGGAGGCAAGGGAGTTGCGGTACACAACAAAGGGCTCCCATTCGTCGCGGTGCTGATAATCGTTGGGTGGGGTTGCGTGTTGGTCGAGGTAGCTGAGGCTAAAATACGAAAAAATAACAAAAAAAAAAATGAAAATCAAATTTTTGAAAAAAACGCCAAAAATTGGAAAAAATGACAAGTTTCGACAAAAAATCGGCCAAATTTTTTTTATATCATAAACAGTACCCAAAATTCCTCAAAAAACTTTCAAAACGCAAAAAAAAAAAACAAAAAAATCCCAAAAAGTTCCAAAACCCTCAAATTTCCAAAAAAATCGGCTAATCTCCTATTCTAAATGCTCCAAATGCGTTGATTCATGTCTCTTGACTTGGGTCATCTTATTTTATTCAAAATCCATCAAAAATTACAAAAAAATTCACCAAAATTCCTCAAATATCTCAAATTTCCGGCAAAAAATCGCTCACAATGGAAATTTATATCCATCAAACCCCTCTGAATCCCTCCTCTATTCTATTTCACATCTAATTACATTCAAATAAACTGCAAAACACGTTAAAATTTAACTTACACTGCAGTCCTGTCAACTTTCAGCAATTTCCCTGAAAATTCGGTGAGGATTTCGAAGAAGGGCAGTGCTTGCGCCCGGCCGCCTCTTCGTTGGGCTTCGGTGCCAAGGGCGTGGCGGATTCCCAGTTGGTGGACATATGCGACCGCTTCTCGGGATTTCGTGGCATCCGGGAAAAATTGGGAAAACTTTTTGGCCAATTCGTGCACCTCTCCCAGGGCTTCAGATTCTTCGCCGACTGGGAGATTGGCTGAGGTGGCGTCTTCGTAGGCGTTGATAACGGCCTGAAATTTCGGAAAATGTGGAAAATCACAAAGTTTTTTTTTATCTATTATAAAATATGGTCCAAAGGTGCCTCAAACTTCAAAAAAAATCTCATAAAGCCACAAAAATCATAAATACTTAGTATTTCCCATAAAAATTTTTTAAAAATTATCAATACTCATCAAAAATAAGAAAAAAATGACCTATAACCATCAAAAATTTACCTAAAATAAGGTCCAGATCTCCTTTCCTCCTTTAAAATCCCTTTTATGCTTCCCCATGCCCTTAAACTTCTCGCTCTTCCATTCTACCCTATTACTCACCTGAATTAATGCTTTCGCTGCCAATAATCGATCCAAATCCTTGGCTTTTTGGATCAAAGCCTTTAGGATATCCCCATAGTCATCCAGGTATCTAACGTAATACTTGACCACCGACGACATTTCGTGGACCGGGAGGACGCCATAAATGATCAGTTTGCAGTATTGGCCGAGTACAATTCGTCGTTTACAGGTCAGATCAATCTGACTTTCCTGATCCATATGTTCTTCGTCCGGAAGTGAGTGGAACACGTTGCTAATCACAAACGAATGGATCGTGTTCATGAATGGTGTGTCGATTTCGAGACCAAGGTCTTCGAGTAGGGGCACGTCTTCGGAGATTTTGTGGTTGAAGAAGATTAGGACGTCGCAAAGGCAGGAGAACGCCTAAAATAAGGTAAAACTTAATGAAAAAAACGCAAGATAAAATTTTTAAATAATTCCACGTCCCGTATTTTACCGTTAAAAAGGCTGCTCAAAACATAATCGTCGTTTCTTTTCACAAAACTAAAATACTTTAAAAGGCCTGGGCGCAAGCTGCCAACTAATTTTTTTTGTCAAAATCGCTACAAAACCCGTAAACATCATTGGAGCCTCCGTTATGTTGTACAACACATACTATGAAAAACCCCTCAAATCTGAATTTTACGACCAAGCTCGGGCGCGAGCTGCCAAAACCAAAAATTCCATAAACACAAAAATTGAATATTCAAATTAGCTCTCCCTCGTTCAAAACTAATTCTAAGCCTACATTTTCGACTCCTTTCACTCCCTTGGCCAAGATATCGCGGGTTATTGCGACAAATTGATCCCTTCGCCTTTTGATGCGAACATTTTCCGTTTTTGTTGTTTTCAGCGATGCGATCCGATTCAAATTGTTGAGGAGGTTGTAAAACAATAGTTGGACGCCATTTTCGATAACATCTGCCGAATCTAAGAGGTTCTGTCGGTCCAAAACGGCTATTGTAAGGTCCCAGGGATCGAATGGAAGGTCGAATGCTCTGGAAATTAACCTTATACAACTCGGAAGGCTTCAAATAGGTCTTAAATGTCTTATTTACCCCATAAATTAACTTCTTCTAACCAAAAAATTCTCAAATACCAATAGTTCCGACTAAGGCTGGGCGCGAGCTGCGACCAAAAAAATCATGTGTCTTCAAAATTTTCAGTTTTACTGAGCTTTTTCGACGTTCATACTACACTTCTGTTCCACTCTCACATTTAGAAAACATCTTTTTCAAAGCTCGGGCGCGAGCTGCCAACTTCAAATTCTCAAAAGATCGCTAAAATCCCAACTCACAATTGAAGAGCGGCCAATTTCTTGAGACTGACGAACAAATCCGCCTTGTCATCGTCATCCAGCGCTCCGGTTTGTTGCAATCTTTGCGCCGGCGTGATGAACTGGCTCATAATTTGATCGTTCAACTTGGCTCGAATCGTTTCCGTTTTGGCGTTTGCGTTGCTGTGCTTCGAGATTTGGTAGAACACCTCGACGATCTTCTTCAGGACCTCGGTTGAGGCGTTCTTCTCAAAGATTTCCGCCAGTTTTTCCACCAATTCCGTCAATGATTGCACTCTTTTCGTCGAAAAATACAAGTCCAGCTCGAGGAAGGTGCACAAACTCAGCAGGGGTTCCAATTTCTCGGCTTCCACGTTGAACTTGTTCAGTAATTTGGGTAATAAGGGGATGAAATCGTCGGTTAACCGTTGTTTTTCTTCTTTGATTTGGAGTTGAACGTCCCGTTGATGGAGGGCCGCTTTTTTGGGGCCGCGGCCGGTCGGGATGGCGTCGGTGAGGCTTTGTGTGACGGAACAGGTCAGGATCTCGATCAGGTCGGTGGCTGAGACTGAAAAAAAACATATTTTTTAACAAATTCAACTTTTCCGGTCAAAAATAAGATTTTGACCCAAAAATATAATTTTTCAATTTTTTTAGCGACCAAATCGAAACAAATTTATTACTGCAGTCAACTACAAATCCCCCAACCCCTGTCAACTCAAAAAATCTTATTTTTTATTCGTTTTTGATAAAAAAATTCAAAAAATTGAAAAAACAGCCAAAATATTCAATTTTCTAAAAAAATAATGCCTAAAACAATATCCAAATAGCCCTTAAAATCCATCTCACGCCTTTTACCATCCTTCATCGCTCATATTCCACAAAAAGTCTGCAATTTTAGCCTACCTTCATCATCATTTTCCAGCAAAAGTTCTCCCATTGCTTTCCAATCTTTTACGGCTGGTGTGACTTCAATCAGCGAGTCCACCAGATATGCGCCATGGTCATGAACCTCTCCTTCGCTGTAGAACTGAAGAAGATTCTTGATAATCTTTTTCGGTTCGGAATTTCCGAATAATCGGGCATCCAGAAAGTGGGCTGCGGCTTGGGCGAGGGCGCGATTCGCGCAATAGACAGCCTCGTAGACGGTTGCGCAATCATCGACTTGTAACATCTCGGGGAAGGCCCTGAAATTTTTTAATTTTCATCAATCAAAAAAAAAACAATTTTTTCGTTTTCGCAAGCTGCGCCCTGAAACAGTACAAAAAAACTTTTTTCATTGAAATCAATACTCTATAAGCTTCAATTACGCTTTTTCAAAACGTTTCCGTTAAGAGTACGGCTTTTTAATTAAAATTCAATCTTGGCTAGGTGCGCCCTAGCCTCTTGCAGACATTCGTAAATTATCGCTAAATTTCCGCAAAAAGTCCATGTCGCTTTATACGCTCGTCTAAATAGCATCTTGTCATTAATTCCAATTTCCCGAAAAATTTTTAACCTTGCGAGCTGCGCCCTATCCCATAACAAAAATCACTGAATCCTTGCTAAAAATCGGCCGAAAAAAGCCCAATATTGTCGCTCAGGATCCCACAAACATTCGAAACACACTATTCTCCTCCAACTTACTTATTAACTTCTGTGATCAAGTTTACCGCGCCGACTGCAACATCGCGATCCTTGTCCATGACCATCGTAATCACTCGCTCCTTGAACTTGGACGCGAACAGTTCCAGCCGACTTCTGTACACCCGATTTTGGAACAGCGGGACCAGAGTTTGGACGCATTTTAAGCGGACTTCCGGGTTCTTGTCATACAGCAGCCATCCCACATACTTCAAGTAACTGTCGTCCAAGAACAGCTCCGGATAGACCAACATCCACTTGCCCAGCTCGCTGATGCACACGCACCGAATGTCCGAGACGATGTCCCGATAGCGATGGGCAAAAACGTGCTTGAAAACGTATTGAATCATCACCGAGAGCTCGGAAATTTTCCGTTCGATATCCGATTTCTGCTTCAGGAGGGCCTCCATGGAGTCGCTGCTCGGATTCTGTTTCAATTTCAGTTTCTCCGTCTCGATTTGGCGGGAGTTCTTCTCTTTCAGTTCGACCAACCCTACTACAACATCCACCAGAGCCGAGGAGAATTTCATGGCTGCAAGATCAACTCATATTACCCAGGACCAAAGATTTTTTCGTATTTTACGCAAAGAAACCAATCGCAAACCCTCAAAAAAAAGGAAAAATCCCAAAAAACCTTTGCACAGTGCGAAACCCTAAAGATTCGCACGGTGCAAAGCAAAAATTCGGACTGCACTGTGCATTCAAAAATCAAACTTTACGCACTGTGCAAACCTTCCGTAAATTCATTGCATCGTGCAGTCCAAAAAATCTGCGACAACACCTTTGTCGCTACTGCACAGTGCGATTCAACTTTTCCAAAAATTGTCGCATCGTGCGTTCGCTTTGATTTTCGCACAATGCAAAAAAGAAAACGCACTGCACCGTGCAAGCAAAAAAAGAAAGAAAAAGATTTCTGTCGCAACTGCACAGTGCAAACGAAAAAACCAAAATCTTCGCACCGTGCGGCAAAAACTCCGAGATTTCTGCACCGTGCAAAATATATTTTTTAAAAACCGCACAGTGCAAAGGTAAAAAACATCCTTTGCACTGTGCAAACAAACGGTGCGAAAAATCAACCATTTACCTGCAAAAGTCGCTGTATGTCTGAAGTTTCGCACCGACGACGATGCAAAACAAGTGAGAAGTTGCATAACATAGTCTGTGAAGCCATCATCGTATATGATGCTTTGTTTGATCTTTCCAACGAAAATCTGGAATAAAATTATATTATCCATGACACGTCATATATTTTATTCAAAATTTCCGTTAATTCCCATTAGAGTTCAGCTTAAAAAGTCCAAACAAGGCACTTATATTACTCATGACGCCTAAATCCATCAAAAAATCTCTAAATCTCTTACCATTATAAATTCTCCAAAAAGACTTCGAAATTTTTTCCACTGATTTCCCGCTCGAACCAACGGATAATCCCCACAATCATCCTCAAATTGGTCGGATAAGTTGTCCACAATTTGTCTAAAAGTTCAAACATCATATAATTTGTAAAAAAACGTACTTGAATTCCAAAGATCGGACCATAACAGTAGTCACAGCACCTTTACAACCAGTCGCTGTGATTAGAAATTGTAGAAACTTGACTGTAGCGTCGTCCTGATCTCTTTCGTAGTCTTGAATCCATTTGTCAATAATTTTCTGAAAATCATAAGAAAGATTATATTACACTAAACGAAATTTTGACAAAAAATACTCTCAAAACATACAGTAAACTTCTCTCCCTTCATGAGGGCGTTAAATATGTCCGATTCAGCATTATCAATAACCGCACCACTTGTTGCCGGAGGCCTTCTTGTTGGGGTTGTTTTTGGTTTCGCTGTTTTTGGTCGACCTCGTTTGGATGGAGAGGAAATAAGCTGAAAACAATCATATGAGCGTGTTCTCTCATCTAGGACGCTCCGAGCTCATATTAAGCTCAAATATTTAGCAAAAAATCAAAAATTTTAAATTTCTCTTTAAAGTCAACCATGGTGAATATAATCATACTGAACACACCTGTATGGTAAAACTAGCCTTCAAAATGTTACAAATCACTTTCTTTAAGGCTTTCTCCCACTATTTGGAAAATTTAGAATAAAAATATGCAGAAATGCCAAACATACAACTTATGTTGTTCTAGACATCAAAATATAAAACGATCCGTGGAAATAATGTTAATTTACGCAGAAATCAATTTTCATCAGATCGTTCACAACCTCTATCTAGCCCTCTGGAGAGAATCTCGGTAATAAAAACAACCTAAAACCAAGAAAAACAAAAGAGAAAACACCCACCTCATCCACATAATCATCGTCGATCACCTTCCTTTTCCGTTCTCGCAATTTCATGTTCAAACTGGGAGATTTGAAGGAGGAGTCATTGGAAGGGTTCTCACTTGCTGCTCTCGTATCGAGATCATCCCCAGATGGCATGGCGACTAAAATTATATTACTTTATATAACTCCACCTCAAAAATCACAAAAGAAGTGTAAAAAATACAGAACGGAGCAGCCAACGATTAAAAGTGTTGTAAAATGGAGTCCAACAGTTACTAATCATACCAATCTGACTAAAATTATATTACACAAAAGGTCAAAAACCAAATTAATCTCTAAAACCCTCATGTGTAATATAATCTGCTAAAAAAATCTCCCGCAATCGGCAAAAGTGCGGGATTCTCGAGGAATTCACACAAAAATTCTCGAGAAAATTTTTTAACGCGCTCAAAATAAAATCGCGCCAAATTGCAACACAACGCCAAGGATGCTGCTTCTCCCACAACGATTGATTGGAATTGCAAAATAACGTGGAGAAAATGTCGAGAAAATATTTTACTAGACTTTCGACTGTATTTTTGTTACTTTTGCTTCGTTGCAGGCCAATTTCTCGGCCTTTACTCAGTCAAGCTGGTAAGAGTGTAATATCTACTATAATATGGCTAAATTGATGAGGTTTTACTAATATTTTTGGTGTTTTAGTCGGCCATCTTCAGTCTTCAAGGTCTTCTCAGCGTTCTGCTACTTCTTATTTGCAATTGCGCATACATCCGATCGATTTATCCAAGGATCATTGATTACAAGAAGGAAGGGTATGATTTTGCTGTTTTCTTTTGTTTTTAGGCATGTTATTGACAAGAGTTAGGAGGACAAGGCAGAGGAGTTAATTCCTCTCCTATTTTAACTTATTTCATCGTCTTTTTATCAAGCTTTAGCTGTAAAAACGTTAAATCATCTCTTATGTTCTAGTGTAATATAATATCGCTTAATCCTTGGCAAATATTGAGCGTCCCAGTTCGCAAATTGTCTAAGAGCGGGATAATACATCCCTCTCACACGCCCTTAAATTAATGTTTCATTTCTTTCGTTTTTTGCAGAATCGGAAGTGTTTTTTGGAAGTGCGCGAGGATTGGTGAACGTCTCAGTCTTTGGGTCGCTGCTGGCTGTTTTTTGATGGCTGGAAGTCTACTATTCCTCTAAGAACATATCCGCGTCTTACACTCTCATTATGAAGCCAAAACCAGGGAAATTGAAGATTGAAATCGAGGACAATTCAAGAAGAGTTCAAAGCGGTCGCGTCAAGAAAATCAGTCCTCCAAAGGCCATCAGCAAACATGATATCTACGTAAATCAGTAGGTTTTTTGATTTTTTTTCTCAGTTTAGGCCACAAACTTACTGGTTAAAAGGAAATTGCCCAATTTCGCTCAAAATTAGTATAAATTTTAATCGATCTTGTCTATCAGGTTATGTATAATGTCAAAAAAATCAGTATTTCACTAATTTATCCGACTTTCAGTCACACTCCACTTATGGCCACGTTCAAGAAGGCCGAGAAGCTCCTAAATACTTCGTTGGACTTTGTGGATCTCCATGGAACAGCAAAATCTATCCCAAATACTATCCGCATTGCTAATCTCCTCCTTGAATCTATGAAAGGCTCGGTTAAAGCTGATATTAGAACCGGGACTCTTGAGGTATGCGATTTTGATGATGAGTTTGTGTTTTTGAATAATGGAACTATAACTTATGTTCTCTTTTTCAGGTAACTGATCGAGATGAAGCAGTTAAAGATCAACAAGACAAAAACCGCGCCATCTCTCTTGTAAATGTCCGAGTTTCACGTGTAATCTAACAAAGAAGTCAATAAATTATTTTGAATTGTTTTGGGTTTATTAAACTGAATTGAATTCGATAAATATTGATTATGCTTATTGAGCAACGGATTTGTCTCTCATTTCTGGTCGATAACGGAACCCTTGATCCTTCAGCTCGCTGACAATTTCTCGGCTCAACGTTCCAGATACGGAGACTGCGTAAAGTCCGGGTTTCCTTGTTTTAATCCCCTGAAAAGACAGAAAATTATATTTAACAAGGTCAAGTGTAAGATAATGCTGAAAACTTCCAAACTAAAGGCTGTATTTGGGTCAAAAGCTATCGTACCTGCCACTTGCAAACCCATGAGTCGGTTGGATCAGTCACAGCAATGAATCCGTCGAAATTCGAGCTGAAATTGGACATTACTATCTTCACCATGGTGAATGTAAAAAATAAAAAACAGAAAAAGAAGAGAACCGGCAAGAAAATGTGCAAAAAAACAACGCCAGCAAACTTCATGCCATTGCTTGAGTAATTCGATCAATAGTCTGATACGTAACATAGAAAAATCTCTATTACTGTCTTCTTTTTGGCAAAATATAGTAAAGTCTTGCCTTTAAAGCCAAAATCACACGTCAGTCTGGCTAACTACATCACATTTCTTTACCTAAACATTACCAATACAACAAAAAATCGAAAATTACCTTGTACATTCATCGACCTTCTCGGCATTATCCTTCAAACCCAGGAGACCTTCACAGTTGTCGCAGCCTTGACGTTCAAACATTTCCCCGGATTTGATAATCGAACAGAGCAAGCAGGCCCGCAAACCTCGGAGATCGGTTGGGATGTGAGCGTCGGAAATCATTTCTTAAACAAAATTCAGAATGAAGCCATAAAAGAGTTCGGCATGAGCAAAATTAAAGGCAAAACTCACCAGATATAACTATATACAGATATCTCTAAGGTTTCAGAAAGGCTAAGACTTCGAAAAGCTCGCGCAAAAATAATTTTTTTTGGAAAGAGACAGACTTGACGCAAAATGTCAGATTGCGTCAAGTTTTTCACTATCCAGAGATTTATTTGATCTGACGAAGGAACTTTGACTCAGTAAAGGGGGAAGCGCGCTTCACATCTTGGATTTGGACAGATCGCAATATTTGGTTGGTAATTTCGTTGACTGCCCGCTAGAATTTCAGATTTTTTGAACGTAACGCGCATAAAGTAATGTCAGAGGTCGGAAAGACCCTAACATATGTGAAACTACCTCCTTCAAGACTTCGATGGCGTTGATTTCGACCCTCGTTGCGTTGATCCGCGGACCTCGGACAAAATGGAAAAGAAACAAAAAAAATCGTATAAAATGTCCCTCGCAAACTGCAAGAATTGGGCACGAAAATGCGCACAGTGCGTCTTTTTGGAGCCTCCGACCAGTCGGTTCTGCTGCACACAGATCTGGCGGCAGACTGCAGATTTTCGACCGAGAATCGACCCAAGATCGGGATGGGATTTCGGGTCTGACTTCTGATGTTGTGATAGATAATAACCGCTCTTTATGCCTGGAACTTGTTGTCGTTTGGTTTTTACTATGAATTTCATTTTACACTGAAGTTGAACAGACCCTTTTACCATTGAGAAAATTCACTTTCACAAGGTCTATTCAATTTTTTTATTAATGTATTCAGTTGATACCCCTCTTGCCGAAACATAAATAATAATTCTCTCATTTTGCAAAACACGTTACCGAAAATTTGTGTTTATGTTTATAAAACACGTTTACAATACTAATAAGGGAGATAGAGATCAACGGGCACGAGCTTTGGGGATGTTCCACCATGGGAAAACGTCGGGTTCGACTCTTTTTCCGCCCCGACTGTAGCGCAGATGAACGTAGACGGTGTAGAAGCGGATCAGGGACTCGACATCGGTGAAACGGGGCGGGTCCTGCTCTCCGCATTCAACGTAATGGAAGAGTTGGTCGTCAATGACGGTGCTCTTGATAGGGAAGTGGCTGGAATAAAAAAAAATTTTAAAATTCAAAAAAAAATTAATTCCACATTTTCTAGAAAACCTATAAAATGCGTCATAATGACACATTTTTCCCCAAAAAAACCAAATATGACGACTTTTTCCACCGAATTTCTCCCAAACTCACCAATAGGCTCCCTTGCTGGTTCTGTAGACCACAAACATCTTCAAAGTGGGCCGAAGGTCCGCCAAATCCTCGGTATCGATCAGCTGATGATACAGCTTGAACTCAGTCTTCTCCTTGCACAAGGTCATGGCTTGGAGGGCGGTCTGAGTGCCCAAATAAAAGCTCTCGTAATATTCGTCCTCTTCGTAGAAGATCGGCTCCAAATGATCGGTCTTCTTGGCAACCGGATGGCTAAACGAATTAGAATGGTATATAATTTACAAAACTTTGATCAAAATTCAAAAAAATGAAAAAAAATCAAAAAATTTTTTTAAATAAAAAATATTACGGAGTATAAGTTCCAGATCTGAGCACGGCCGTCGAAAGTTGCTCGGAGCTGGAGGATTCCGATTTTTTCTCCGATTTCTTCTGCTTTCCCACGACCAATGGGGCCTTTTCGTACCGGCTTTTCTTCTTTTTCTCAATTTTCTCCGGCTCTATCAGAACATCCAGGTCCTTAGAGCGAACGTTGTTGTTCTTCTTGCGACGGAAGTTCCGTCCGCCTTCTTTTTGTTGAGTTTTGAGGGGAGAAACAGCCGAGCTCAGCTGAAAAAAATTTTATTTGAAAAAATTTTAATAAAATTTTTGCACGGTGCGGAAAAAAAAGTGGTCGGCTTGCGGTTTGCAGAAAGTAACCAAATTTTTATTCCGAATTTTACCAAAAAAAATCAAAATCCGAGCTAAATCTCTCACATCCTCCCTATAAATTCGTTTTTCCTTACCTGACAAGCCGCTCCATGTTCGCAGCAAGTGATGCAGACCTTCTGTGGACGAGGCGTGGCCCGACGTTTCTCGTTTGTGGAGTGCGTATCCGACCTCGCATAGCGACCACTGCCCTCCTTGAAATACGAACGACCGGATCGGGGCACTGAAAAAAAAATAGAAAAAAAAATTTTAATTCTTGAAAATTTCTAAAAATGAAAGCAAAATAAAAAATAAAAAAAGCGCAAAATTCAAAAAAATATTTTTTTTTATACTAAACGGTCCGTAAAGTCGCGGAGAGATTTTTGGCGTTTGTACTGCGCAAAAAAGATCAGGGTGCGAGCGACAGCCGAAAAAAGCCTATAGCACGGTGCAAAAAGCAAGAAATTGCACAGTGCACAAGGAACTTTTGTTTTCGCACAGTGCATGTCG
This sequence comes from Bursaphelenchus mucronatus, assembly GCA_025436335.1. NCBI lineage: Eukaryota > Metazoa > Nematoda > Chromadorea > Rhabditida > Aphelenchoididae > Bursaphelenchus > Bursaphelenchus mucronatus. Next base: position 10,654,624 of record CM046360.1, read on the forward strand.
CGGAAATCACTCCAGCGACTTTACGAACGGACGAGTAACAATATATTCAGACTTACTATGGACGTTTACCTTCCGAGCTTCTTCTTTTTTTGCTTTTGTCGAATCCAACACCGACTGACTGGGAAACCGTCGAAAAAGGGAGAATGAGAAAATTTGCGGGCTCGAAAAGATGATCAAAAAATGCAAATTTTTTTGGAAAAAAATTTTTTTTTGAAGTTGGCGTCCAACGAAAGAACGTCGGGTTTGCACTTTTTTTGTCCCTGGTTTTGTCCCTGGCGCACATGAACGTAGACAGTGTAGAAGCGGATCAGAGACTCAAAAAAGGAGGAAATCCAAAAGCTTTGGCTGCGGCCTTGCCGAAAATCGTGGCCCAGCCCGATTCGACCGTATTTTATGTTACTACTCGCACCGTAGAATTTTATCGCTGATTTCTCGTGGGTGCGGTTGCAGAAAAGTGCATGTCGCTTGGGTAAAAACGGTAAATCGTCGCGACAAAGGCGAAAAAACAACGGAAATGCACTGTGCAAATTCCACGGACTTCATGTCGCACGAGTAATATAACAAACATTGATATTAGCCGGCTAAAAGACCAGCAAAAATTTTAAAACTATAAAAACGGCTGCCAATTCAATTCACCTTTACTTTGACCATCATTTGTATTACATTTACAAAACTGTTTCCCTTAATTTTTTCAATTTGAGTACTAATACAATTTTTCTTTGGCCAGTACGCCCTATATGTCTGATTATTGCATTACTTTTGAAAGCAAGGCAAGAGTACATACAATGCTTTGTGACATCTTGAATTGCAAAAAATTGTATTTGAGTTTTCAATTCAAACCATAAGTTTGTGTCCAAAAGCCTTAGGTTTTAGAGTTTCGTACAAGCATTTGTTCGGCATTAGTACGCATTTTAATGGAGCTTTTGCCAAATTTTTTTGTTGACTTGTGAAATTTTGTTTTTTTACATGTAGGGTTACAGGGAATTACCCCAAGTGCGATGCATTCTTTCAATTTTAGACACACGTCGCACGTCAAATCAAAAAGGCAAGAGAGGGAAGTCTTCAAGTTGGCGATTAGTCTTTGACACTTCGCAACACATGCAAAAAATTTGTTTCCTAGCTGCCGCCTTTTTTCTTGATGTACGTTTATAGCCAGTATTTCAAAGAAAACGGCACAAAAACTGCCAAATCACAGTAAAATAATTTTTTCCAACAATTTGCCATACTTTTCAACAAATTCTAAAAAGAAATGGCGAATTTAGATACCTAAAAAATTATCGATGTTGCGAAGTGTCAAAGACGAATCGCCAACTTGAAGACTTTCCTCTGTTTTGCTTTTTCGATTTGACGTGCGTCGTGTATAGCGCACACATCAATTCCTGAAAATTTTAGCTCGCACTTTGATGGGGCAACCGAGATATACAAGGATTTTTGTGGCCGAGGAAGTACGCAAAACGCAGAGAGCGTCAGACGGAGAAAAAACACTTTTTTGCCAAATTTTCGCCATTTTAGCGCTGAAAAAATTTACCTTTTGTTGATACTCCTGCCTCTACGGTACAAATGAAACTTTTAATGCCAAATTAAACAGTGATACATTATTTTAACTTTTGACATCGCACTTACATAGAGTACTTCCCTTTCAGCAGACCTTTTTTCACAACATCCGTTTGAACATGCATGTATTATATCATCTTTCGGCAAGAGTTTTTCTACTTGTTTTCTCCAAAGACAATTGCTGTTTACCTTATCTGAGGCGGTTGATAATTACACGCCTCAGGCTAAAAAACAAGAAGTATCAACAACAGATAGATGCTTCGTGTGCGTTTTTTCTTTTATTCCAAAGTAAAGTACGTTTTGTTAAACATAACCGATCAGAGGGGGGTTGTATATGAGTCAACGGATCACTTATTTTTTCTCTGTAATTGCTATGATGACCAGAGTGGCAAACGGGCCTATTTCTAAAAATTTTAGGCCGTGTTAGGTATGTTAGGGCGCAAACTGCCGAATTTCCTTTGATCTTACCGACTTTTTGACGCCAAAATGTGTCATAAATTGTAATATGTTACTACAAATGTTCTATTTTGGACCGTCAAAGCTTGAAAAGGCACTTAAAAACAGTTAAATGATTGATAACTTAAGTTGCTACAACTACAATCGCTCAAAAAAATTCCCGGCACTGAATGCCAACAGTTTGGCATTCGAAAACGGGCCGGGCCCGGCCCGTTCCTTCAATTCTTTAAAGCTTCGAAGACCTTTCAAACTGATAAAAAGTTTATCGTTCGTCGGCAGTCTTTACTGCAATATCCTTAAAGGAAAAGTACAGGTACTTTTGAATCGCGCTTTTTACCGCGTGGAAACGAAGTGTCCAAAAAAGTTTCTTTGTCTATGGTACCAATAACAACGGGAAAAACGTAATGGTGACATTATACATGCTTACTAATAATTATTTTACTGCTTGCAGCCCTGCTTCTTTTGTTTTCGCTGCAGGACATAAAAAACTTTTTTGACATTTCGTTTCACACGCCGTAAAACGCGCAATTCAAAAGTAGACGTTCCGGCTTTTTAAAATTATCGGTGAAAACAGTGGTAATGGCAGTTATTGCTATCGCGGCATCGCGATACATCCAGAATTTTTTTTCTGTGCATGATCTCTGTCCTACTCGTTGTCACCATTTTTTCTCTCAAATTGTATATCTCCCACATTTCTCCGACAGTTTACTACGAATTCACCCAAATATCAAGCTAATAACCGCAATTACACAGTGTTTCACCCGCCCATTTCCAACAATTTCAGCCCTTTCCAAACAATGCTTCCTTTACCCTCCGTATCGCAAACTGTTATCATAATAAGTGCCTGCATTGTCGGAGAAATTGGGATTCTAATTTTTTGCGACATGAATTCGACCATTCAGACGTCGGCCGAGGAATGTTTGAAGGCCCAAGAGATTGCGCAGAACAATCTGATTCTGGTTGGCATGATTGGCCAGATTTTGATGAGTTGCTTGGTTCTGCTACAATTACGTCGATGTGTAATGTTGGTGAGCGAGAAACATATTCAGCTACATGCGAATTTAAGGGTAAGCGGAAAAGAATAGAGCAATGCCTGAGGAATGTAGCTAGGTGGGATTCACGATCTGTGTTTTTCTCTCCAAGCAAGCGCTTTGCAGAGACAACCGACATTTTTTGGTCGAAAGTGGATAACATTGAGACATTTTTTGCGAATTTTGGCATGAAAAGTTTTGTACTTATTTCTAATGTAGAGAGTAATGTTTCCACAAAAAATCTGTTTTTCCTGCGCAAAACTGGCTAAGATACGGCCAAAAAGTGTTTCTCTTTGCCCGCTCTCCGCTTTTTGCGTACTCTCTCGGCCGCAAAGATTGTTGAGTATCTCGGCTGCCCTTGCAAAGCGCCAGCTGAAAGTTTTAGGAGTTGATATGTGGCTTATGCCCGAAGTGTATGCAAAATGTAAAACAAATCTGGAGCATCGCACCTGTGGAAATTTTTGTTTCTACCTAAAGTTTGACCTCGAAGTGCGTCAAGTGCGACGCTCAGATTTTGACAAAACTTGGCACAAATTGAGAATAACTTTTCTTAGGACATATGCGAGGCTCGAAGCTCGCGCTTTGCAAAAACGACCGAGATTTTTAGGTCAAAAGTTGACAAAAATGCGACACTTTATTGTGAATTTTGGTATGAAAAGTTTTATGCTTTTTTCTACCGTAGAGGGTAAGGTTTCCATAAAAAACAAATTTTTTCAGAGAAAAAGATACGGCCTAAAAGCCCTTTTCTCTTTACCCGCTCTCCGCATTTTTTGTGCTCTCTCGGTCGCAAAGATCGTTGGATATCTCGGCTGGCTATTTAAAGCGCGAGCTAAAATTTTTAGAAATTGATACGTGGCCTATGTCGCCCTTGTCTACAAAATTTAACGGAACAGTACAGCTACTTCTGAATCGCGATTTTTACGGCGTGGAAACGAAATGTCAAAAAGTTTCTTTGTTTACTGTACCAATAACAACGGGAAAAAATAATGGTGACATTCTACATGCTTACTAAGAATTTTTTTACTCTTTGCAACTCTGCCGCCTTTTTTTCGCTGCAGGACATAAAAAAACTTTTTTGACATTTTGTGAAACGCGCATTTCAAAAGTATCTGTACCCTTTAAAGCAAATCAGAGCGTTGCAATGCAAGGATTTTAACATGAATAAACAGTATTACCTTTCAGCTCCTAATGACCTCCGCATTGATTGGCTACATCTACACTTGCTTCACTTCCCTCGCATTCCCAATCTTTTATTTGTGGCGAAGGAGTCGTCGTGGCCCGCCCTGCGATTACATGTACGAGAAGACCTACTGCTACTGTCTACGATGGCCGGTCTATTACGGGATTGTCTTCCAAAGCTTTCTTCATCTGGCCATTTCGCTGGAACGAGCGTTGGCCACGAAATACATGCACACCTATGCGCAGGGATTTTTGTGGTGGGGAAGGGGAATTGCACTGGGGGTGGTGAGCAAATTTTGTTTTTACCCGACTTTGCACGGGATGCACTTATTTTTCAGACAATTCTTTTGAGATTACAAGGGAAATGCTTCAAGTGCGACGCACGTCAAATCGAAAAGGGACGTCTTCAAGTTTGCGATTCGTCTTTGACACTTCGCAACACGTGCGAAAAATTATTTTTCTAGCTGCCGCCTTTTTTCGTTGATTTACGTTTATAGCCAGTATTTGACGGAAACGGCAAAATAACTGCCAAACCATATTAAAATAATTTTTTCCAACAATTTGCGATATTTTGCAGCAAATTCAAACAAGAAATGGCAAATTTAGATACCCAAAAAAAAATTTTTCTTTGATGTAGCGAAGTGTAAAAGACAAATCGCCAACTTGAAGAATTTCCTTTTCGATTTAACGTGCGACGCTCGGATTGTGATGGAACTTGACGAAAATTTAGAACAACTTTTTTTAAGACATATGCGTGACTCCTAGCGCTTTGGAGAAACGATCGAGAATTCTTGGTGAAAAGTGGATAAAAATGTGACATTTTTCGCGAATTTTGCCATGAAAAGTTTTGTATCTAGAATATTTCTACTGTAGAGAGTAATGTTTCCACAGAAAATCTATTTTTTTCCGGGCGAAACTTGCAAAGATACGGCTAAAAAGTGTTTCTCTTTACCCTCTCTCCGCATTTCGTGTGCTCTCTCGGTTGCAAAGATCGTTGAATATCTGGGCTGTCCATTTAAAGCGCGAGCTAAGATTTTCAGGAATTGATATGTGGCCTATCCCCGAAGTCTGTGCAAAACTTTAAAAAAATCTGAGCGTCGCACTTATGGGTAATTCCTTTGTGAGTTCACGTGTAATTTGGGAAAACATTCTCGGTATACGATGTATATAGCAATCGAGACGATGACGTGCTGTTATTTCAGTTTGTATCAGCGATTTTAATGGCTAGTTCGATCTTAAAGACCGATGATACCGTTGGTTACTTTGCCTATTGCAATATTACAACTCCCTCTACGGCCGCGAGAATACGACTTGGCTTAGCAATCATGCTAGCAATTGACTGTTTGGCGGTAATTACGGACATTATCTTATATGCCATAAATTATCGAATCAAACGGAATCGCAAAAGAATGTAGGTAATACTCATATGGTCATCGTATAGTCATCATACCTCAAAACATTTTGATTCTCCTCCAGGTCGCCCAAAATCTACACACTCACATGGTCGTATCAGTTGACCGAAAATAACTGCTCAACGACGATTGTGATCCCAGTGACTGCCTCTCAGAGTGTTTGTTATTTGATGTATATTACGTCTTCGTTGGTGGTTCGCATTATTATGCCACAAACAGGTGTTGCGTTCTCTGCAATGGCAAATTTTTGTTTTATGGTGAGTGTAACATTATCTACAAAGAAGTGAAAAAAAGAAGGCTTTGAGTGGGGTCGAGGCATGGCTCTTGGGCCCGGCTCGGCAAATTCTACTTTTGAATCGCGCGCTTTACGGCTTGGGAGACGAAATGTCCAAAAAATTCTTTTGTTTTTTACGTCAACAACGACAAAAACAATAATAGTGACATTCTACATGCCTACTAATAAGTATTTTACTGTTTACAATTTTGCCGACTTTGTTTTTGCGACAGGACAAAAAAATTTTTTTTGACATTTCGTTTCCCAAGCCGTAAAAGGGAAATTCAAAGCCAGCTGTACTGGCCCGTTAAAAATCGATTTTCAGTTCTTCCAACTCAGCCTACTCATGGCGACAATCGCTTTTCATCGCAAATACCTCATGAATTACAACATTCAAATGGATCGTCGGATTGTAATGAAAGGGAAGCAATCAAGCCAACAGCATTTCACACTTTTGGAGAGACAATTAGATGAAGCTTACAAAAAACGAAGTGTTGTTGCGGTCAAGAACAACTCAGAGACGAAAAAAGTGGCTTACACATATGGCCGGAGGACGTGCAAGGCAACTTGAAGTGTTTTCAAAATAAAAATGGATTCGGACGAATTTTGTGTGCTAGCAGAAGAAAAAATTGTACTTTTGAAGAGGAAGAAATGAGTTAAAAAATGCTTAAAGGGCCACAACAGCTACTTTTGAATTGCGCGTTTCACGGCGTGTGAAACGAAATGCCAAAAAAGTTTTTTATGTCCTGCAGCGAAAACAAAGGCGGCAGAGTTGCAATCAGTAAAATAATTATTAGTAAGCATGTAGAATGTCACCATTATTTTTTCCCGTTGTTATTGGTACCATAGACAAAGAAACTTTTTCGGACATTTCGTTTCCACGCGGTAAAAAGCGCGACTCAAAAGTAGCTGTTCTGGCCCTTTAAAGGGCCAGTACTAGAACGCTCGTAAAGTCGCTGGAGGGATTTCCGCGACACTGTAAGAAAATAAAAGTTGTTTTCAATTTTTTTTTCAAAATGAAATTTTTTTCTAGTAAACATTTGTGTTTTCTAGGCTATGGTCAAAAAAATTTTTCACTTGTTTTTGCAAGCTGCAGAATGAAGAAAAAAAAAGTGATTTCAGCGTAAAATTGTCCAAAAAAGGTTTCCAGACAGAGATGCGTCAATCCAGCGTAGTTGACGCTATTTCCTGACCAATGCGGCGTTTCGTCACAAACAGAATTTTGGAGAAGAGTCTTTGGCTGCTTTCTCTTGGCTAGCCGGAATAAAACCTTGCTCTGTGTCAGAAACGAATATTTAAAAAAATTTTTGATTTTTGAGACCATTTTTGTCCACCAAAAATTTTCTTAAAATCGACCAGGAGGGTAGCTAGAAAGGAGGGACCCTCCAGCCAGGGGTTAGCGAAAAAAATGAAAATGGGTAAGAGGGGAGGTAATTTTTTTCACAAGTCCCTGTAGCACCAAAAATTTTTGAGTAAAAACTTCCGTGTTCTGGCCAACTCCCAAAAAAGAACCTTTCCGAGCTGCGCCCATTGTTTTCTGCAGCCTGTGAATGCTTGGTTTAGGCTCAGCTTAGCTTAGTTTAGGCTTAGTTTAGGCTTAGTTCAGGTTTAGGCTTAGCCTCGGAGTTAAGCTTAGGCTCAGGCTTAGTTTAGGCCTGGCATATCCCGCTGTGAAAACTTTCGGGGCGCAGGCTGCGAAATCAAAAAATTTGAGTAAGCCTGAGCACGAAAGTTTTTCGCAATTTTGACTCACCAGCCGAATAATAGGTGGAAATCACCAAAACAGGGACCACAGTTCGGTAAAAATGCTGAAGAATTGTTGGTCTCCGTCCTCTCAAACTCATAAAGAGAACATCTGCCATTCTGAACATACTTGTTCTTCCCAAGGAACATTTACATCTAAAATCTTTTTGTCAACCAATAGTGTGTGGACGAAACGTCTAAACGGTTCAGGAAATACGCTGGATTGGTTCAGGAAATACGCTGGATTGACATGCTTGGTAGATTTGCGCAATCTCATAAAAATTAATGTTATACAGGACGTTTGAAGAAATATTCCAAAATATTTTTGCAAATGTATCTGTGATCTTTGGAGATATGCTACAAGTTTAGATTGTTTTTAAAATTTTAAATCGTGCTTTTTCAGATCATGCAAAAAAATTTTTTCTCGCGTCGGCGTAGACACCATTTTTTCGGCGGAGACATTCGACGTCTTTTTTGAAAATTAACTTCAAACTTCTTCAAAGATTTCAATTTTAAAAATTTCAAAAAAAATTATTTATTTAAAAAATACTTCAACCTTCAATTCGAACATTGATCGTTGCGAATCCGACGGCTCCGCCAAAGAGGAACAAGACAGTAGCCGCAATCGACGTGTAAAAACTGTATCCGGTTGGATTGAAATCAACGTTGAACTTGATGCTCGCTATATAAAACGTGACTCCGGTCCCAAGACTGGACATTATGGCGGCCAGGACGGAAAAAATGGACGAAGTGAAGAAATATTTGGGATTTACGCAGGTTGTGAAGACGATTGCGCTGGCAATGCTGACAATTCCAAGGCATATTGCGGTCCCTTCCATGGCTTGGAACATGGTGAACAAACGGTAGACATTTTGGCCATCTTTCTAAAAATAATTTACAATTTTTGATTAAACAATTGACATTTTTCGATATTATAGCATATAGGTTCGAATGAAAAAACCAAAAAATTAACAAATAAAAAAATTTATATAACCAAATATTCGTATTTTAGTTTTGAAAACATCAAAAAATTTTTTACCATCATGTTGGGCCAAATTTTTTTTAATTTTCAACTTCCCGCCAAATTTGAAAATTTTTGGCATTCTGTTTCAAAGCCCAAAAAATGTAGAGGAAATATTTTTAAGCCCAATTTAGTTGAATTTTGGTTGGAAAAATCATTTTCTTGTGGAAACATTACCAATTTTTCCCAAGTCTCGGACGCAGCCTGCAAAGAATTTTTTTGGAATGTGCCAAGAACTGATTTTCCCTCAAAAACAAGAATTTACCGTCACCAAATCGGTGTCCACATATTGGCACCGTTCCCTGCCTTCATCATCGATTCGGCAGATGAATCCAAGTGGAGAGAACGTATGATTTGCAAGGTGCCAATGCGGCGTAACAAAGGCGAACGTGAGCAGCAAGGCAGCCAAAATTGTAAGGATAATACTCAAAGTTTGAACCGCACAACGACAACTGAGTCGCATCTTGAAAACAACGAGAATGAGGTAACAGTCAGAAGAAAAATAAAAAAACTAAATCTTTTTTGAAATTAATTTTTTTTCAAAATGAAAAAAGTAAAAATTTGTGTTTTCTAGAAAAACCTTTTTTCTCTTTTTTCTGCAGGCGGCAGAATGAAAAGAAAAAAAGCGATTTCAGTTTTTTAAGACATATGCGAGACTCCAAGCTAGCGCTTTGCAGAAACGACCGAGATTTTTAGGTTAAAAGTTGACAAAAATGTGACATTTTTTGCGAATTTAGGTTTGAAAAGTTTCGTGCCTATTTCTACCGTAGAGGGTAATGTCTCCTCAAAAAACTATTTTTTCGCCACAAAACTGGCAAAGATATGGCTAAAAAATATTTTCCTCAATAACCGCTCTCCGCGTTTCGCGTGCTCTCTCGGCCAAAAAAATCGTTGAATATCTCGGCTGCGCCTGCAAAGCGCGAGCTAAAATTTTTAGGAATTGATATGTGGCCTTTGAATGCAAAATGTAAAGAAAATCTGAGCGTTGCACTTGGGGTACCTCCCGTGTATGTAGATACCAAAAAGTCGGTCTACAATACATTTCCCGCCTCCTCTCGGAACAGTAACAAAGTTCTCAAGAAAGAAATCGCAAATCAAATTCCAAAATATTCAACAGCGGGTTTTACGTTCATAACTTTTTGTCGCGAAACTTGGAAAGTTATAGCCAAAAAGTGTTTTTTCCTCTGTGACCGCTCTCCGCCTTTTGCGTACTCTTTCGGCCGCAAAGATCGTTGAATATTTCGACTGCGAGTGTAAAGCGCGAGCTAATATTTTCAGGAATTGATAAATGGCTTATGCCCGCGGTGTGTGCAAAATTTAAATGAAATCTGAGCATTGCTTTTGAAGTGTTATTCTTGTTAGCTTTGTCAGGAAGTTCCAACACTAAAAAATGCTGGTTTGGTACACAGTCGCGGAAATCGTTCCAACGACTTTACGCACGGACTAATAGTAAAAAAATTCGAAAAATATTTTTTTTCGGCAAAAATTTTTCTCACAAAACCAAACTTCCAAAAAAAAGCAAATTTCTCCTCAAAAAAATATATTTTTCCATTTTTTCAAATTCATTTTCGCTCGTTTACTCTCGGTGATCTCTCAATTTCGTACGTTTTCTCCGATCATGCAACTGGCCGATCTGAACCAAGCCGCCCTTAATACGATGATGGAAAAATGTTGGAATAAGCGAAAGGAGCGGAGAAAGGAAGAACAAAGCAGCGCGGACTGCAAGCAGTCCGCTCCGCGCAGTTTTGATGGCAATAATGTGAGTTGAGCTAAAAATTGGAGAAAAATCCGCTTCGATTTTTTTGAAATTTTTGGAAAATAGTTTTTCGAGCGTATAGATGAATTGCTGCAAAATTTTAGATTACGCCTTTACTTAATTAAAGAGGTGAGATATTCAACAACTCGAAAAAAGTGCTAAGGGGTGACCAAGGGATTTTTTTTTCAATTTTGCGATTTTTGTTTCAAATTTTGCAATTCTACGCTCTTTTGGTAACACTTCAATTTCTAAAAATTTTAGCTTACACTTTACTTAAAGAGCTGCTTTTCAAATTTTACATTTCTACGCTATGCTGGTCCGAGAGTGATTTTTGGCGTTTGCACTGTGCAAAAAAAGTCGGTGCAAGCGACAGCCGAAAAAACCGATCAATCTGTCGGGAAAATAATGGGCACTTTGTTGCATCAACCACCGCATCGCCGCCGAGAAAATGCACTGCGTGGCGGAAAAATCAAATTGTTTTTCACTTCAGCGACGCGATCGGCGCAGCGACACTGTGCTCATTATTTTCCCGACAGACGGATATTGCACGGTGCAAAAAGCAAGAGATTGCGTAGTGCAAAGTGAGCTTTTGTTTTCGCACAGTGCATGTCGCGGAAATCACTCCAACGACTTTACGAACGGACTACTATCGGCAAGACTTCAATTTCAAAAAATTTTAGCTCACGCTTTACAGAGAATGCCAAGATATTGACCAGTTTTTGCAGCGAGGTACAGTGTAAAATACGGAGAGGGTCAAAGAAACTTTTTTTTGTTGTATTCCTTCTGTTGACCAAATTTACTTTTTTTTAGATTGTCGCTCCCTCTAAACCGGAGAATTTGAATGTCAAATTGATGTTTGACACTTCCGGAGGTCCTGCTTTACCTGAACCTAAGAAGTCGACGACTGCCAATAAGTAATGTGCATCTTGAATTTTGACTGTTTTATTGAATAAATTGTATTAATAAAGAATAGTTGAATGCGACTTTGCAGACCTAACCCAGATTTATTATATTATTCGCGTTTCGTGACACGCACTGTGCGAAAACAAAAGTTCACTTTGCACTGTGCAATTTCTTGCTTCCTGCACCGTGCAATAGGCTTTTTTGAGTTGTTGCTCGCACCCTGATGTTTTTTGCACAGTGCAAACAAAAAAAATCACTCCAGCAACTTTTCGGATGGACTAGTATTTATAACATGGAGAAGACCCTTCAGATTTCAATTTATTTTTACCGGCTAAATTCTTGAATTTTGAAAAAAATTTTCATTGGTTTTTTTTTTTTTATTTTCCATTTTTGGTTTTATAACCATTTTTTTATTTTTCAAAGGTTTTCTCTCAGTTTCCAGGACTTTCAAAATGACGAGCGGCTGTCGTTCTTGTACCCAGGTCTTCGGCATTTCAATGACTTTTTTCGCATTTTTGGGTCTCGCCGCTGCCCTCTCCAGTCCATGGTGGTATCGGACATCGGCCAAAGTGGAGATCGGGATTTTCACATTGAGTTGCAATAAGGATCTGGAAGGCCAGGAGAAAGCGGATTGTCATTGGGGAATTGAGAGATTGGTAAGGCTTTTTCAAAGCAATTCTAAGGGTTTTAAAAATTCAAATTTTCATATTTTCCGCCAAAATGGAAATTTCTGGCATTCTGTTGCAATGTGTAAAATGCAGTGAATTTTTGAGAGGGATTTGAAAATAAGGCGTATGAAATGCTTTTAACCAACTTTTTGCCCTTGTTGTAAAATGCCAAAAATTTTTCAATTTTTGGCGGGAACTTTAAATTTTCACAAAAAGATTGATTAATTTGTTATCCTACGGCCGAATGAAGTTTCACTCGACATTTTTTATATCTGTAAAATAATTTTTGGCAATTTTTGGACATGTGTTGCGGAATGCCACAAACTTTTATTTTTGGCGTAAAATTTTAATTTTAAAAATTTTGTGGTTTTTTTGGAGCAAAGCATCACAATTTCGTAAAATGTTAACTCCAGTAAGCATTTTTTAAGCTTGTTGCAGAATGCCAAGCATTTTAATTTTTGTGGAAATTTGAATTTTCAAAAAATTTTGCTTTGATTTGACAATTTTTTCCAGAATGACCACCCATACTGGATGTTAATGCTAGCAAGTATTGGAACGGGCACATTTTGCGCTTTTTTGAGTTCTGTTGCTGGATTATTCATTATAACTTGCACTCGTCATAAGGCATTCCCAATCACTGGATTAGTCAATTTGATTGGTTCGGGCTTGGCGATAAGTGGGGCTGCTTACTTTGCCTTTCTCTTTGCCGAAGATGGAGTTATTAGTAAGTTCATTTTTTAAAAGTCTTGGAGACCGCACCGTGCAAAATTTTTTTTGGTTCTCCGCACAGTGCGAAAATTTGTGATTTTTCCGCACCGTGCAACATTTTTTTTATGTTTCGCACAGTGCGTAAAATATTTTCAATTTTTGCACAGTGCGAACACTTGTGATTTCTTCGCTCCGTGCAACATTTTTAAAATTTTCCGCACAGTGCAAAAATTTGTGATTTTTTCGCACTGTGCAAAATTTTTTTAATTGCTTCGCACAGTGCGATCGATTGATTTGTCGCTGAAAAAGCCTCCATTTGTTGGTTGCACAGTGCACGTCAAAATTGGTGTCGCTGTTTTTGCACACAAAACCTTTTGCATTTGGGTTGCGACTTGCATGCATTGTGCGGAGCTTTTTTTTTGAATTGCGCACAGTGCGGAAAATATTTTAAATTTTTGCACAGTGCAGATTGCTATTTTGTTTGTTTGCACCGTGCGGAAAAGATTTTTAATTTTTCGCACTGTGCAAAGGAGTTTTTGGAAATTTATTGTGAAATAATGAAATTTCGCGAGTTTTACGGAAAAATAAAAATTTCAAATTTTATTTTTTGTAATTTTTTTGGGAAAAATCGGTATTCGAAGGTTTTTTTCAAAATTTTGGAATTTTCAGATGCTTTCGAAGAGATCGGCAACTTTCCAAACCACGTCGGCTTCGGATACAGTTTTGTTGTCGCAATCATTGCCTCAGGCCTTTTGATGATTGCAGGAATTATCAATCTTTCTGCGGCTTGTTGTCGTAGATATTGAATAAATTATCGCATATTTAACAGGAAAAGTATTATATAAAAGTTCGACGCTCACAATTTGATGAATCTTGGCTGAAATTTAAAATTATTTTTATTAAGAAATATGTGGGGGCTAGTTTGCGCTTTGCAGAAACGATCGAGATTTTTTAGTCAAAAGTTGGAAAAAATGCAAATTTTTTTGCGAATTTTGGCATAAAAAGTTTTGTCCCTATTTCAACTGTAGAGGATAATCCACAAAAAATCAATTTTTTCCGTTCAAAACTGGCAAAGTTTTGGTCAAAAAAAGTTTTTCTCTTACCGCTCTCTGCGTTCCGCGTACTCTCTCGCCGGCAATGATCGTTGCGTAAAAGGGGTAGCGTTTCCACAACAAATCAACTTTTCGGCACAAGATTGGAGAAGACATGGCCAAAAAATGTGTTTCTCTCTGGCTGCTCTCCGCGTTTCGCGTGCTCTCTCGCCGGCAAAGATCGTTGAATATCTCGGCACTCCCTGCAAAACGCGAGCTAAAATTTTCAGTGTTTGATACGAGACCTATTCCCAAAATGTATGCAAAATTTAAAAGCAATCTGAGAGTCGCACTTGTTGTATTTCCCTTGTATGCATGCATATTAATTTATTTAAAAAATATTTTCTCTATAGATTTTTCAACTGCATTTAGTTGTAAACTCCTTCTTCTCAATCATTTCTTGCAGTTGAATGCCGGTGTTAACGTCCTTCGTAAAGAGCTGTGTGTTGTCGGGGAGTTGGCCCACCGGAGTGAGGTGCAATTTGAAGACGTTCATGCATTTCTGAAAAAATTAATATAAAAAAATTTGGCTCAAATTTAGAGTAAAATTTTTGTAAAAATTTGAGTCTCGACTCTCTTCATTCTTTTCAAATTTTTTGCTTACCTCATCCACCTTGTTGATTACCCCACAATTGGTCGTAACAGTGACGTCCATTCCATAAATACCGTCTTTGAAGAACCAAAATCGAATGATCCCATCATCGTATTCGTCGAAATGAATGACATTTGGGGCTGAAATTTAACAATAAGTTACATTATGGGATAATTCAGCAAAAAATTTTTAAATTTCAAATTTACCGCCGAAAATTTAAAATCTTGGCATTCTGCAACAAGTGCATAAAAAACCAAAAAAGCCTTTTAATCAGCAGTCTCAAAATAAAGGAATTCAGCAAAAAAATTTTGAATTTCAATTTTTCCGCCAAAAATTCATAATCTTGGCATTTTGCAACAAGTGTCTAAAATGTCTAAAAACCCTTTTCAATGTCTTAAATTTGAACAAAATGCAAAAATAATGCGTATTTCACCACTTGCAACAGAATGCCAAAAGTTTAATTTTTTGACGGGAAATTTGAAAGTTTGAATTCAAATGGAAAACATTCTTACTCAAATCATTGCTATCAATTTCCACAGTTCCATACAAATAAAGGGGGCCACATCGGAGATTCAAATAAAATTCGTTGCGCTGAACAGTGGCCCCAAAGACGAAAAGTGGAATGAAAAGGAAGAAGAACAACGGAAATACGACCAATTTTGCCATTTTTATTGGGAAATAATATTTTTTTTGAGAAGGAAAAACTTTGATCTGTGAAGATTGCATTTTTTTGTATTTTCCGGCCCGATCCGGCCCGTTTTCGAATGTCACGTTGTTGGCATTTATTGTTTTCGGGCCGGAAAATTTTCTTGACGAATTGTAGTTGTAGTAACCTAAGTTATCAATTATTTTACTACTTTTAAGTACCAGTTTAAACCTTCACGGTTCAAAATGGAACATCTGTAGTAACATATTGGAATTTATGACACATTTTTGGTCAAAAAGTCGGTAAGATCAAAAGAAATTTGGCAGTTTGCGCCCTAACATACCTAACACGACCTAAAACTGTCATATTTGTCATATTTTAGGCCTTTGCCAAGTCTCCGTTAAGTGTCCGTATAGCCGCATTACAACATCGTTTGCTGCATTCCAAAATATTACATATACTTTACTATGTAGCGCTCATCATAATTAATGCGTCAATCCAGGTTTTCGCGCCGTCCATTATTACAATTTGTTTTGTAATGATGAGACGGAATCTAGGAACAGTTGTTGAAACCGGAATTCTTCTTTTTTTTGCACCAGAATCCCCCCCCCCTTTTTTTCGCTTTTTTGGAATGATTGTTTAAGACGCAGTGCAAAGAAGCTGATGTTTTGGGCTGATTATGAAGAGAAATTTGGGAAAAAATGGAGAAGAAAGAGACAGACTGTTTACAAAACATGATCTCTAATCAGCAGCATGCCCGGAAAGGAGAAAAAACATCTTTTAAAGAAGCGCACGGTGTAAAAGTAATAATTCTGAGCGGAAAACCCCATTTTTTAAAGGAACAGAACAGCTATTTTTGAATTGCACTTTTTACGGCAAGGGAAACGAAATGTCCAAAAAAGTTTCATCGTCTACTGCACCAATAACAACGGAAAAAAATAATGGTGACATTCTACATGCTTACTAATAATTATTTTACTATTTCCACCTCTGCCGCCTTTCTTTTTGCCGCAGGACATAAAAAGACTTTTTTGACATTTCGTCTCACTTTAACCGTATGCATACGTTAGAAGAGGAAGAGAACTGTCAAGATTTGGTTTGTGACTTTGGCCAAAAACGAATGCAAAGAAAATTTGAACACTTGTCGTGCAAGAAATTTGCAGGGGAAGTACTCCAAGTGTGACACTCAGATTCTGAAGAAACTTGGCACAAATTTAGAATAATTGCTTCTATGACATATACAAGACTACTAAGCATATACAAGACTATCAAGTATTGCAGAAACGACCAAGATTTTTCAATCGAAAGTTAGCAAATTTTGTCATGAAAAGTATAATGGCTATTTCTACCGTAGAGAGTAACGTTTCCACAAAAAATCAACGTTTTTCGCACAAAACTGGCAAAGATATGGCCAAAAAATGCTTTTCTCTCTGACCGCTCTCCGCATTTTTTCGCACAATTTCGGCTGCAAAAACCGATTTGTGTCAAATCTCATCAAACTCCATGTGGTTTGCTTTGAACATATTTTTTGTGGCCTCCGTTAGAGGTAACTCACAAATTTTGTCGTCTATTCAATTTTCACGCCCGAAAACTCCAAATTTTTGAAACAATTCGTTATAAAAAGTGTTTCTCTCTACAGAGCTTCAACTAAAATTCCTTTGAAACATTCGTTCTATCCCTAAAATCCCCCTTCTTTGTTTACCGTGTGTTTTCCTACTTGTTACTTTACACCGTTTTCGTCTAAACCCTTTCGTCGCCCAATCTTTGAACAAATTGGTCCTGAATTAGTCTGGACTTGACGTCAGCGTCTTTTCCAAGTCCCGCTGAGTGATGACCCGACCGACTCAAGTCAGTTTTGTTAAGCGCTTACAATTTTGTGTACAGTTTTTCAATGTCTTGTGACCTTTACACTGTTTTTTTCTTTTTTTGTTGAATGGGTCTTCCTGAAAATGCGTTTGGAGACTTTAGACAATGATTTAAGACCAATTAGAGATCAGCAATTAGTTGAGCACATCTCTACGTCTTTTAAAGAATCGTTTTTAGTCAAAAAAAATTTTTTGAAACCAAAGAACGATTCTTTATGTCTTAAAAAAAATGCAAAGCTCTAACAAAAATCTACAGCATTACTGTCTGCAAAATCAACTTTCTTCGGCGACAATTACAATTTGTGACAATTATTACAACACATAAACATTCCAGAAAAA
Source organism: Bursaphelenchus mucronatus (assembly GCA_025436335.1). NCBI lineage: Eukaryota > Metazoa > Nematoda > Chromadorea > Rhabditida > Aphelenchoididae > Bursaphelenchus > Bursaphelenchus mucronatus. Next base: position 10,671,862 of record CM046360.1, read on the forward strand.
TAAACAATTCTAAGAGGCCCATGGAAAAGTCATATTTGTAATGTCTGACGCAATAAATGAATGTGCCTTCAAAGACAACAGACAGTGAAAATTTGCAGCAATAACTGCAGAGATTTCAACGCAGATTTGCTCGGCCTTTGCAATGCTTTCGAAGCTTCTTTGTCTATGAACGTATTTGCGAAGCTAATCGCTTTTAATTTATGTACATATATGGGGAGTTCGACAAGGATGACTAGTCGATTTTACTAACGAGAGAAGTATTTCATTGTCCCCTAATATTCGTAAAATTTTCTAGCCCGTTCTGAGCTTGCCATTGAACGTTTTAACTCTAAAATAATTTTTTTTTTGATTTTTTTTATTTTGGACTCTAAATTTTTTGCTCTGATTTTCTAAAAAATCTGCCCGCAGTTTCCATACAAACTACACACCAATCTCTAAAAGTTTTAATTCCTGCTTTCCAATGGCCTCCGACATACTCAGCGTTCGTGTTTACGAGAGAGAACGCAAAAAGAGGAGAGTCGGAGAGGCGAGAAACGGCTTTTGCCAATAAATTTTTTGCTTCCGCTTGGAAAAATTTGATTTGTTGTAAACAAATTGTACGCAATGAAAGTAATTGAGTCTGAAATTTGAGGGCGTAAATTCTTATAAAAATTGATTTTTTTTGACATTTTTCGATCAAAAAATCTAGAAGGTTTTTGGAAAGCGCGAGCTAGAAATCTCGCATAATTCTAAGGAAATTATGCTCTAAAATTAAAGACGCTCTCATCCAATTACCACAAAAGACTTCCCTTATAAGAAATATACGACATTTTTTACTCGCGCTTTGCAGAAACTATCGAGATTTTTAGGTCGAAATTCGCAAAAAATCAAGTGCTTTTGTTATTTTTTGGAAGGAATGTACACCTTTTGCTTGAATTTCTCATTACAACAATTTTTAGGCAAAATTTTATGTAAGAAAAGGAGTTTTTGGCTATTCGTGGATCAACACTTCTATCACAATATAAATTCCGATTGTCAGGAAAAACAAGGCAAAGCCTTACAAGCACTTCTGAAAATAAAGTATTTTCACTGAAAAAACAATTTTCAACGGATTAAAGTTCGAAAAAACTCAATTCGAGATGAAAGTCAGGGCGCAGCTCGGGGAAAAATTAAAATTATTTTTCCCTCGAAAAACGTTTTCTGTGGAAGCTGGATAATTTTAATAGGTATTTCATGTATATTCAAGCGAAAATTTGTGAAAAAAATCAGTTTTTTGGCAGTTTTATCAAGTATAAGGTAGGCTTGATCTAAAATAAAATAGAAAATTTGCTTTTTTGCTCAAAAAACGATACAAATGTGCAGGATTTTGCGATAAATAGAGGTTATTTGCCTAGAAAATATAAATATTATACAATACAGCGATTAACGAGCGTAAAAAGTTGATTATTTTTGTGGAAACGACTGTAAACGACCAATTTGTGAGACTGACGTTTTTGTTTACTATAAAACGCATTACAAAAATGCTGTTTATAGACAGTAACTTTTTTATATATTCCATTACGGCTAAATTGATTGAAATTTTAACAAAAATAAAAAAAATTTAATTCGAATATTTTTTTCATTTTTGTATGTAGTTTTTATGTGCATATTGTATTTTGGTCTGTGTGTCGTATCTCCAACTGTGCTTTGTGTTATTGTCTGCGATTTTTCGTCGCGGGAAAATCGAAAAAAAAATTGAATATTCAAAAAATTTTTTTTCAATATTCGAAAAAAAATTTTCGCCGCTAAAAACTCGAAAATTACTTGAAAAGCACAAATTTAACGATACGAAATACGTAACCCGACGAAAATACATGTTAAACTCTCAATTTCGAGGAAATAACTCATTCGAATACACGGAGATAATTTTTTAAAAACCCCCATTTAAACCGCCGCTTAATTTGATGTTTCTTGATTGGTGATGTGTTTTGGGGGAAAACAAGACTACATTCCTGTAAATCAAATAAGTTAGGAAGGTGGAATTGAATTTATTTGACGATACTCTAAAAAACAAGCTGAAAAATAGCTAAAAATGGTGATCTGAAGGTCTCTAAAGCTTCAGAGCTCTGCAAAACCGGATTCCGACGATACTCGCTACAAGACGCCCGCGCTTTGCCAAATTCAAGATTTTCAGCTCAAAAGTTGACAAAAATTCGACCGTTTTTCAAACTGGAAATTCGACCGGCTCGAACTGATGTTTTGTCTTCCGTGTTCTACAAAAAAATCAAACTTTTCTGATGAAAATTAGCAAAATAATTTTCTAAAAATTGTTGTTCGTCTCGCCGACTCTCATATTTCACATGTTCTGTCATTTTTATGGTCGCTGAGTTTTTCCGCTGTCTTTGAAATGCGTGAGCTAACATTTCCAGCGATTGTTGTGACGTAAAATGTGTTGTATACGGCGTGAAATGAAGTTTAGAGAAAAACAGAGCGCTGCAGCTTGTCAGAAAATCAAATATGACACTCTAATGCTTTCTGGTGCAGGAAATCGAACTGAAAACTTTGCAGAACGAGCCGGTAAGAGCCGTAGAAGACAGTAGAGCGTCCGTTCAACTGCCATGCAACGAAACCGGCCATTTCCCAAAGTCTCAGGGGCCAATTTTGGGCTTAAATAATTCGCTGTCTAACGAAGCCTTTGAATAACGATAAGCGTTTTTCAATACCCATGCAATTCGTCGTACAGAAGCTCGACTGTATGCTATATCCATCACAGGGTACCATTTTTCTTTTATTAGCCTTAAAGTTAGTTCATGAGCCTAACAAATGGATGTCCTGTTCCTTGATTTGTTTCTCGTCGTCTTACCTGTATTTATTTTGCATTTTTAAGTCAACTATGTATAACAGTGCCCCGTTTACCCTCCTCTAACATTGCAAAGTACGTTTGATTCAATTCCAGCGTCATGAAACATTGTATGGAATTTCGGGGGGTGCCCAAAAGTCCTTGAAACCCTCAGCAATTTATCATCAAGCAAATGGGGTTTTGTTTACAAAAGGTTACAAAGCGTTCTCAGCAAGAGAGACTGTTTAGAAAAACGCTTACTGAATGAAGCCCATCAAAATCACTTTTTAACACTGCAACAAGATCAAGTTTAGCTTTCTGCATAAATCGGCAAAAACTACAAAACATGTCAAAATGTTTGTGCTGCCGCGGTCGTAAATTCGCCGCAACACCGCCGCAAAACTACACCGCGGCCATCAGGAATGCGCTCACGTAACGGAGCGTACGAACCTGCGACCGCCTCGCATCGCTTTCATAAATCTCCGGTCGCCGGTTTTAGATCCGAGAAAAAGAAAAACAAGGTTAATTATTGTTGCGAATTTACGAGCAAAACGCCGCTGGATAAGGGTTGGCGCTTCACGCTGCCTCCAACCACATCTTGGGAAGCGGTTTCGACTACGATTTCCTACTTTTTCGCGTCTAAAATTGCATATTGCGTCATGATTATGATAGCTGTAATCATAGTGTTCTTTTTTTCTTTTGCTCGGCTTTCGCGTTCCGGCGTCGTTCGAGTCACCAAACGGTTTCGTTTCCTTCCCCCCGGAAAAAGGTACGATTGACTGTAAAGGAGAAGGCAGGGCCACGCCTTTCCACTTTCTTTCCTCCCTCTCCCTCGGCTTGATCTTTCGGTTTTGTTAAACTTTGCGCGCCTCCCGCGTCAAACCGTTTTTTCCGCCCGTTTCGGGTTCGCGATGTGAAGTTTAAACGACGGGAAGAGGAGGCGAAGCCGGCTGTGCGCACCTGGTGAAGACGCATTAGCGAAGTGTTTTTTTCCGCGGTCTCGTTTTTCGCCGCACACGACCCGCGGAAGCCCCGGTGAACTCGTCGTGGTGGAGGGAGAAAACGAACCGTCTCCATTCATGGAGCTGAACGGAAACCGGCTGACCCGCCCGCCCCTCTCGCCACAGCCCCGCCGGTTGCAATTCGTCCGGCGCTATAAAAGCGTCGGCCGGACGACCTGAACGGCATCAGTGCAGTCTTCCGCCGATCCCGCGCAGAAGCAGCAATGAAATTCTTCCAAGGCCTTCTCTTCGCCGCCTTGTGCATCGCCGTCAGCTCGAAGGCCAGTAAGTCGAGGCGCTTAATTAGCATAATATTTTCCTCTCTTTCTTTTTCAGTCTACAAGCGTGACAACAGCTACGGAGACGAGCCAGTGACCCCAGCCCCAGCCGCCCCCGTCGCCGAATCCGCCCCAGCCGCCGAAGCCGCCCCAGCACCAGCTGCCGAGGCTGCCCCAGCACCCGCAGCCGAAGCCGCCCCAGCCCCAGCTGCTGGAGGTGACTACCAAGCCGCTGCTGCTCCAGCTCCAGAAGCCGCTCCCGCCGAGGCTGCCCCAGCCCCAGTTGAGCAACCCGCCCCAGCCGCCGCTCCAGTCGCCGCTTCGGGATACAGAAAGAAGAGAGACAACAGCTACGGTGACGAGCCAGTGACCCCAGCTCCAGCTGCCCCAGCCGCTGAGGCCGCTCCAGCTGCTGAAGCCGCCCCAGCCCCAGCTGCCGAGGCTGCCCCAGCCCCTGCTGCTGAAGCCGCTCCAGCCCCAGCCGCTGACTACCAAGCCCCAGCCGCTGCTCCAGCCCCAGAAGCCGCTCCAGCCGAGGCTGCCCCAGCCCCAGTTGAACAACCAGCCCCAGCAGCCGCCCCAGTCGCCGCCTCGGGATACAGAAAGAAGAGAGACAACAGCTACGGTGACGAGCCAGTAACCCCAGCTCCAGCTGCCCCAGCCGCTGAGGCCGCTCCAGCTGCTGAAGCTGCCCCAGCCCCAGCTGCTGAAGCCGCTCCAGCCCCAGAGGCCGCTCCAGCCCCAGCCGCCGAAGCTGCCCCAGCCCCAGCTGCTGGAGGAGACTACCAGGCCCCAGCTGCTGCCCCAGCCCCAGAAGCCGCCCCAGCCGAGGCTGCCCCAGCTGCAGTTGAACAGCCAGCCCCAGCTGCTGCTCCAGTCGCCGCTTCAGGATACAGAAAGAAGAGAGACAACAGCTACGGTGACGAGCCAGTGACCCCAGCTCCAGCTGCCCCAGCCGCTGAGGCCGCTCCAGCTGCTGAAGCCGCCCCAGCCCCAGCTGCCGAGGCTGCCCCAGCCCCAGCCGCCGAAGCTGCCCCCGCCCCAGCTGCTGAAGCCGCTCCAGCCCCCGCCGCTGACTACCAGGCCCCAGCTGCCGCTCCAGCCCCAGAAGCCGCTCCAGCTGAGGCTGCCCCAGCCGCAGTTGAACAGCCAGCCCCAGCTGCTGCTCCAGTCGCCGCTTCAGGATACAGAAAGAAGAGAGACAACAGCTACGGTGACGAGCCAGTGACCCCAGCTCCAGCTGCCCCAGCCGCTGAAGCCGCCCCAGCTGCCGAAGCCGCCCCAGCCCCAGCTGCCGAGCCTGCCCCAGCTCCAGCCGCCGAAGCCGCCCCAGCCCCAGCCGCTGACTACCAAGCCCCAGCTGCTGCCCCCGCCCCAGAAGCCGCCCCAGCTGAGGCTGCCCCAGCCCCAGTTGAACAACCAGCTCCAGCTGCCGCTCCAGTCGCTGCCTCTGGATACTAGATGCCATCTCCTCATCACTCAACTGTATCTCAACCACTTAAAACTGCCACACTTTTCTTGGATTGATTTTCGTTCCATTGAAAATGACATTTATAAAGTTTCAACGGGTAAATAAATATTTACCATTCAATTGATGGGCCATGTGTAGTGTTTTCCTTGTTTTTTAAAGGGACAGTACAGCTACATTTGAATTGCGCATCTTACGGCGTGTAAAACAAAATGTCAAAAAAGTTTTTTAAGTCCTGCAGCGAAAACAAAAGCAAAAAAATTGCAAACAGTTAAATAATTATTAGAAAGCATGTAGAATGTCACCACTATTTTTTTCGTTGTTATTAGTACAGTATACGAAGAAGCTTTTTGGACATTTCGTTTCACACGCCGTAAAACGCGCAATTCAAAAGTAGCTGTTCTGGCCCTTTAACAATTTCACGGTGCTAATGTACCATTTATTTTGTCGGAGTTTTGCGAACGGTCTTTGAACGACCTTCGAATGGCCTTTCCAATTTCGAGAAATTAAAAAACAAAGTTAGGGAAGGTTTAGCGAAGCAAACCGGTTCGATTGTGCAATCATCATTACTCGGGAAACGCTGAGGCGTTTTGTCATCGGAACTTCGTCAATGGGAAGAGGGGGGCTTGCAGTTGCAGGACTCACCGGGCTTGTATAGTTTGCGATCCATACAAAAAAAGGTTTGACAATAAAAATAAAAGGGCAAATACAATGGTGGGCTTTGAATAGAATCGAAGCCAGCGCAGGGCTGGCAATGAAAGTCTCACGTGTTTTCCATGCCATGCAAAAGTTTTGGGCCTGCAGTAAAAGGTTGAGTCTGCAGCGAAAGTCACCGTTGTGTTGTGGTTAGCCAAAAGGTTAGCGTTTTCAGCCAACAGCAAGACTTTTTTAATGTTGAATTTTTTTGCAATTGAATGGCGGCGCAACAAATGGTCTCTGCCAATAAAAAGCCCCTCTCCAAAGATGGTGGAGCGCCAAAACAACGATAAGGTGGCCCGCTGGCTCTCCTTAGTCCTCAAATATCAAACAACACGTCAAGTATACACAATAACACCTTTATCCACTCCAAATATCCTTCCAATAAACACCGATCGTACCTTCAAGATTATCACGTAGAACTTCTCCTCAAAAACGAACGCTCAGTTCAGTCGATTCTTCCTTCACGGCCAAATCCACGTCCGAATCTCCAAAATCGACCAATTGAAGCGTAACGCCCAGATCCAATATTCGCGATGAGACGCACGGTGCAGGCCGTGTCTAACGACGCTATCTTGGCAATAAACTTGCCGAGACCAAACACTTTGCATAATTGATTTTTTTTTTGTGGTTTTACTGTTCAAACAGGGGTTTGGAGTTACAAATTGTGCCATATATGACACCTCTGTATCGTAAATCGCACGAGACGACAAAGTTTGTTGGTTTTCTAAGGTTTTTTTTGTATGAGGGTCAATTTTTGTCAAAATCGCTTCTTGTGACATATAAACTCATTCAAAATGCCCCGTTAGAATTTTTAAATTTTTTGACTAGGCCAGAAGAAGATATTGTCTTAGTACGTGCTAGGCCAGCACTACATTACTACAAGTTAATGGTCGTTTTTTTGTTTTACATAAGTTTACAAGTGATACCATATTCATTTACCTACAATTACTGTCTTCTGTGCAAGAGCCCATCGCTTTAGAGTGGCTTTTTTGACCGCCGCTGTAGAAAGGTGGCGCTTAATTGCTCATTTCTTGATCTCCCAACAAAATTTAGCTCCCAATACACAGCGTTTGAATCAGAATCGCGAATCTTTGTAGGTGTCGTTTGACCTTCACTTGATCCGCTTCGAATTTCACGCATTTCTATTTTAAGACGTCGAAAAAGCGAATCGCATCCGCGGGTTTAAAACGAGTGCATTCCGCGCAATTCCTTGACTTTAAAACAATAATCGGAGGGAAACTTGTTACAAGTGAAGTTTATTGTCCAAGCGAGCGAAGCCAACGTTAATATATTAGCGTTACAAAAATACCCGTTATAATCATCATAAATTAGGCTGGAAGAGAAGAGATGGATTGCGTATTTGGCGGCAGGGAGAAAAGAGACAAAAAGTACAGTAATCTGAGGAAAAATAAAGAAACATAGAGGATGGTAGTAATTTCTAAGAAGCTACAGTAGATTGCAGTAATTTTGAAAAATTACAGTAATCTCTATAAAATTACAGTAACCTTGAAAAATTACGGGTAATTTTGGAGAATTACAGTCACTTTGCAAAATTGAACTGAACTCGAAAAATTACAATAATCTCTAAAAAGTTACAGTAACCATGAAAAATCACAGTAGTCTCTAAAAAATACAGTAACCCTGAAAAATTACGGGTAATTTTGGAGAATTACAGTCACTTTGCAAAATTGAACTGAACTCGAAAAATTACAATAATCTCTAAAAAGTTACAGTAACCATGAAAAATCACAGTAGTCTCTAAAAAATACAGTAACCCTGAAAAATTACGGGTAATTTTGAAAAATTACAGTAACCTTGCGAAATTGAAGTAAACTCGTAAAATTACAGTAATCTCTAAAAAGTTACAGTAATCCTAAAAAATTACAGTAATCTCAAAAAAATACAGTCACTTCAAAATTTACAGTAGCCTGTAATTGAGACAGTAAACTATAAGTTAAGACTAGTAATCTAATTGAATCACTAATTAATTATTATCAATTATCCAGTATTTGTCATATAATGTATCGACTGAAACCACCGTCCCGGCTGGAATTTGTTCCAAAATCCCTCCGGCTCGTGGTTACTAACACCCGGAGGGTCTTGACCTTTCTCCACTTGCTCAATTATCTCGCCGAGGTTCGAGTGAGCCGCGATAAAGGGCTTGGAAGTGAACGTCTTCTGCAATGGCTTCCAAGTGTGCTTCGAGACGGCCGTGGGCTCGCTGAAAAGGAGATTAGTGAAGCTTAGTCGGCTGTAATGACTCTGTAACAAAAAAGTTAGGAAAGAGCGATATGACGGTTGAATCAGCAGTAATTTGCAGCGAAGTGCATCTATCAGACTCCAGATTTTTTTGTGTTTCGTTAGTGAAGTTGTTCAACAAATTAAGCAGGGCAGAGACTATGAAAAATTGCAAAAATTGGTCCGAAAAAGCTCATGTGACCTTAATATCGCAAATAAATCTTAATTTCAAGTTGGATCAGACTTAAAAATCACGTTGGTTTTTGCAAAATGCTTGTTAAAAATTTCTCATTTTTCTTAGAACCTTCTGCTCTATCCTTTCATCAAAAATCTGAACATTTTGTTATGGGACTTTTAGCCTACTAGTCCGCCCGGAAAGTCGGCGGAGTGATTTTCGGCGTTTGCACTGTGTAAAAAAATCAGTGTGCCAGCGACAGCCAAAAAAAGCCTTTTGCACGGTGCAAAAAGCGAGAAATTGCACAATGCAAAGAGAAATTTCGTTTTCTCACAGTGCATGTCGCCGAAATCACTCGAGCGATTGCACCGACGGGGTAGTATCTAATAACTCTCCTCAATTCCAATCATCAACCTATTTAGAACAATGATATTTGAAAAAAACGAGTATTTTGATGTCCTACGGTTTATTCTGCGCGACCACCACATATTCCTCTTCCTCCTCCTCTGGAACTTCTTCCGGCACCAGATCCGTTGCTTCCGTCGTCGTTGTTGTTGTCGTTTTCACCTTCTTCTGTTTGATCCTCCTTCTTTTCGGCTTTGTGGGCGCTTGCGTAGTGGTCGTAACAACCACCTCTTCTTCCACGACCTCGTCCTCCGGGTACTCGGTGATGGGATCGGTGGTTGGTTCGGGAGTGCGTTGCGTAGTCGTTGTCGTGGTATTGTCCTTCTTTCGCTTCAACAACCGTTGCCAAAATGGGACCATTTTCGGCTGGTCCGAGGGATCGGCGGGCGATGGGCCAATCACCCCGGAATTGGAGGTGTCTTCTGGCGCGCGTGTCGCTTGCTGTCGATTGGGTTGTTGCGCTGCGAATCGCTCCCAAATGTTCGGCTTCCCGTTTCGTTGCATTGTACCGGCGGCCTAGGAAGTCGAGGGTTAGTAGAATAAAAAAAACTGTATACTAATCAGTCCGTGAAGTCGCTGGAGCGATTTCGGCGACATGCACTGTGAGAAAACAAAAGTTCACTTTGCACTGTGCAATTTCTCTCTTTTCGCACCGTGCAATAGGTTTTTTTTTGGCTAACGGTGGCATCCTCACTTTTTTGCACAGTGCAAACACCAAAAATTACTCCAGCAACTTTTCGAACGGACTAGTACCACTTTCTCCAAACTTCTTCCACTTTTTACCAACCAACTCTGTTTGTTTACCCTTCCTTTTCTAATCTTCCAAGTCCATTGCTCGCTTATCCCCGGGCGTAATTTTGAAGTAAACTTTTTACGGTTTGGAAAGCGAAATTCTCAAAGAATTTGTCGCCTATTGTATCAATAAAAACGGGAAAAAATTAAAATTACATTCTGCATGCCTACTAATAATTATTTTTTTTATTTTTCGACTTTGTTTTCGCGGAATTGTGCCAATTCATAAGTATACTAATAGCATTTCTAATGTCTTCTCTATATACGTCCGTTCGCAAAGTCGTTGGAGCGATTTCGGCGACATGCACTGTGAAAAAACAAAAGTTCACTTTGCACCGTGCAATTTCTTGCTTTTTGCACCGTGCAATAGGTTTTTTTCGGCTAACGGTCGCATCCTCACTTTTTTGCACTGTGCGAGCTCCAAAAATCACTGCAGCGACTTTCCGTACGGAATAATACAGTAAAGCCTTTGTGGAACAAACAAATAAAACCTAAAAAATCCAACCTTAATGTCCGTCGAGGCCTTTTTGTTTGCTTTGATCAGCTTCTTCTCCTTTGGCGACGCGGTTGCCCCAGCGTTCGTCGACCCATTCCCAAGGATTTTGTTCATCACCGCTTCGCTGAAGATCCCCGTTGCACTGCACACGGTTGTCGCGTAGCATCGGCTAATCATCTGAATTTGCAAAAAGGTTTAAAATTCTTGCAGTTGTAAAGTTTAGATGAGATCGAAAGTGCTCTTACTTGATGAATAAAGGCTTTGACCTTGTACGAATCTTTTTTGTGTTTCCCCAAAAACGATTCGAAATTGGAATTGGTCTTGCAGTAGGTGGAGTCGCTAATGTCCTGACATTTGTAGGACATTTGCTCGCCTGAAAATGCAAAAATTGGAAAAATTTTAATGAAAGCATAAAAAAACTTTTTGAAATATATTCGAAATTTCTAGTTAGATCATTGCATCAACCTCTGAAAGTTTTAGCTCGCGTTTTCCAGGGCAGTCGAGATATTCAACGACCGTTGCGGCCGAGAGAGCGGTTAAACTGACAGTACAGCTACTTTTGAATCGCGCATTTGACGGCGTGGAAACGAAATGTCAAAAAAGGTTTTGTATGTCCTGCAGCGAAAACAAAGGCGGCGAAGTAATGGTGACATTCCACATGCTTACTAATAATTAATTTACTATTTGCAATTTTTCCGCCTTTGTTTTCGTTGCAGGACATAAAATTTTTTTTTGACATTTCGTTTCACACGCCTAAAATGCGCCATTCAAAAGTAGCTGTTCTGGCCTTTTAAAAAAAAAGCTTTTTTGGTCATAAATCTGCAAATTTCGCACGGAAAAAATTGATTCTTTGTGGAAACATTACCGTCTATAGTAGAAATAAGCATGAAACTTTTCATACCAAAATTCGCAAAAAATGCCATATTTTCGTCAACTTTCAACCTAAAAATCTCGGGTGTTTCTGCAAAGCGCGAGCTAAGAGTCTCGGACATGTCTTAAAAAAATTATTCTAAATTTTGTACTAAGTTTCATCAAAATCTGAGCTTCGCATTTTGACCATTTGTTACAAAAATAAAACCCACCTTGTTCGAAGCAATAATTGAAGCACATGACTCCAAACCCGACTTGCTGACAAGCCCCTTCCCGGCTCTTGTAAATCGTAGCGCAAGTCTTTTTGTACTGAAAACAAGCTCAATGTTTCTTGCTACAAGAACAGCACATACCGCCTGAAAATTGGACCCAACCGGATCTCTGGAGCCGCTCCGCGGCAACACCCACGACTTGTCGATGGCTTTGATCATTTGATTCAGTTTGTGGATGTCCAAGTCCTCCGTTTTTATTGGCCGTTGTTGCTGCGACTTGTTGTTCCGCGGCTTGTCCGTAGTCGGCACTGCCGCGACGGGACTGTGAAACGATTGGCGGCGTTTTGTGGCTTCGATTGCGGCCTGAACCCGGCCACTGACTCGTCCTAAAAAACAGTAAAATAATGTGAATTTAATGGGTGAAGTGGGAAAGATTTCTTGCTTGAGCTTTGCAAAAACAAACGAGATTTTTGTTCGAAAAATTGAAAAAAAGCGAATTTTTTTGCGAATTTTTGTATGAAAAGTTTCATGGTTATTTCTAATGTCAAGGGTAATGTTTTCGCAAAAGATCTATTTTTTCCGCAAAAAACGGGCAAAAATACGGCCAGAAAGTGTTTTTTCTCTGTCCGCTCTCCTCATTTCGCACTCACTCTCATAGGCAAAGCTGATTTTTACAGTTTCCACAAAAAAGTATTTTTTTTGCCACAAAAATAGCAAAGGTATGGCGAAAAAATGTTGCTCTCTCGGACCGCTCTCCGCGTTTTTCGTACTCTCTCGCCCGCAAAGATCGTTGAATATCTCGGCTGTTTCTGCCAAGCGCAAGCCAATATTTCTAGGAATTGATGTGTGGTCTATGCCTAAAGTGTGTGCAAAATTTAATGAAAATCTGAGCACCGCACCTGGGATACATGGCTCCCGGGCCGGCCGGGCTAAAGAAAACTTGAAACGGCCCGCGGAAGCAAAAATTGGGGTAGCAAACAAAAATAGAGTGTCAAAACCCATCGTACAGGCGGAGAAATTACGCACAACTATATACGACCGTTTTCAAAAGGTTTACAACACTTTTCTAACTATTTTTTTCATACTATCTTAGTAATTTTATATTTGTCGGGCGACTTGATAGGTACGGGCCGGCCCGGCCAAAGAAAATTTGAAACGGCTCGGCCTGGGAGCCATATCTAATCTGGGACACTTCCCTGGCAAGTGTAATCTACAGATTTTGATGAAATTTGGCGGGAATTGGGCCTACAGTTGTCAACAACACAAATAACTTTTTCCGGTAAGAATTTTGAAAGTTACAGCTAAAACAAGGTTGTCTGTCCCTCCTCACCTAACGCGGTCTCTCAAAAACATTAAAATCGACTTACGTTGGGCCTGAGAATTGATTTCGACCACAAAACTACTGACAATTCCTATGTATAACATAAATCTTATTGACTTCATTTTGCAAAGGGCTTACACCCGGACACAACGTCCTTTGTGGAGCTTCCCCGAGGACGTGTTTAGGCGCACTTGGGATACCTGAAAACGGAGGGATGCTTTGAAAAAAGGAATTTTAAAATACGTAGCGATTCTGTTTTGCTATGAAACATGGCTAATACATAAGCAAAATGTTAAATAGCGAAAATTTAAAAAAATCTCCGTAAAAGTTTTTTGATGATCTTAAGTTGGCAAAAATGGCAAACAGTAAGATAATAATTAATAGTAAGCATATAGAATGTAACTATAATTTTTTCCGTCGATGTTGGTACAGTAGACAAAGAAGTTTTTTTGGCATTTTATTTTACAAAAATGAGCTTTTTTCACTTAAAAAGACTGTCAAAACATCACGTAAGAAACCAAAAAAAAATAAAAGTATTTGTTGTAGAAAGGCTTTGTTGTAGGAAGGCCTATTTCAACCTAAAATTGACTTCTGGGGCCACAAAAAAAGTTTACTTAAGTAAGCCGTATGCCAGGCACAGCATAATGATGCAGTGAAAAGCGTTTTCACTTCAATATTCGCCAAGATCCAATTAAAAAAATCGTAAATTAAAACCTGGCAATAACAAACGATTTTTGGGGCCTTCAAAGTCGACTTTAGGGCTAAGCAAAACCGCCCTTCCTTTTATAACAAATAATTTTTTTGATTTCATACAATTCGTTGTACCGAGGCTTGAATTTACTTACAATTAGATTATCTCAAAAAGCAAAGCATTTAAAGGACCAGAACAGCTATTTTTAAATTGAGCGGCGTAGAAACGAAATGTTAAAAAAGGTTTTTTATGTCCTCGAGCGAAAACAAAGGCGGCAGAGTTGCAAACGGTGAAATAATTATTAGTAAGCATGTAGAATGTCAAAATTATTTTTTTCGTTGTTATTGGTACAGGAGACGAAGCAACTTTTTGGACATCGCGTGATTCAAAAATAGCTGCACTGTCCCTTTAAAACATAAGAGACTGCTATAATGTACTGTCCCTTTAAAGGGGCAGTAAAGCTGCTTTTAAACTGCGCTTTATACGGCGTGGAAAAGAAATGTCCAAAAAGTTTCTTTGTCTACTATACCAATAAAAACGGGAAGGATTAATGATGACATTCCACATGCTTACTAACAATTATTTTACTGTTTGCACCTCTGCCGCCTTTGTTTTCGCTGCAGGACAAAAAAACCTTTTTGACATTTTGTTTCACACGCCGTAAAAAGCGGATTTCAAAAGTAGTTGTTCTGGCCCTTTAAGGTACTGGATTTCTAATATTTTTAAAATTCCGAAAAAAAAATTCTGGCCCTTTAAATATCAATCGCAATACCTTAAATTATCCTATTCCAAATCCTCAATCTCACTTGTCCTTTCATAACCTTCTCACTTCCCACCCCCTCTGAACCCAATCATATCAAAAGATCCGAACCGTTTAGCCGAATGGTCCCAAACCCCACCCAACGAACACGCTTCAGCGCGGCGGATCAGCCGGCCTTGTTTAACTCATGACACGCTCCCCTGGGGGTCAAGTACGAAAATAGCCGCTTAATGCAAACAAAATCGCCCGCTTATATCAAACAATGAGACCGAAGGGGGGCCGAGCTCCCGATGGAGAAGATCGAAGCGAGCGCCTAGCCCGTTCTTGCGACGCGTGCAGCGAGGACTTGGATTCACACGGTTTCAGGGCGATTAAATCAAGTTTTTTGAGGGATGGAAATTAAAGATGAGACATCAGGAGGTCTCGGTATATTTGAATTACTATAGGATCTCTGTACAACAAGCCTCCGTACAACAAAAACTTTTTGTAGCGAACAATTTAAAAGGATTCAGGATTCGATTTTCAGCCAAAATAAAAACCATGGATATAACAAAAACCTTCAATAACAATTTTTTTTGTTCTTCGTTGTACACAGGCTTGACTATGAGATATCAAGCCTATGTTTTGGCTTTTGCTGTGCAGCAAACAACATGATATTTTGGTAGAAACCACAAAGAGAGTACAAGACTACTACGCTGACCATCTTTCGTTATTTTCAACCTCCACAAAGATCGTTGAATATCCTACCAGCGCTTGTTTCGAGCTGGCTGAAATTTTGAGGAAATAGAACATAGCCAGCACATATAACGTGCGCAAAATTAAAAAAAATTCTAACAACGGCGCTTTCGGCAATACCTTAAAAAGTGGAACAGTCTCTAGTCACTATGATGATATGTTATATTTAAAGACATAGACCTCATAAAATGCCCTTTCAAATCCGCGATGACCACAAATGTTACAACCAAATCTCTGCGCAACCAACCTTCATAAAACGCAACCTATCCACAATAGACGATTTCAACGTCTTCGAGAGTCAATAAAAGGCCGAAATAAACCTCCACACAACAAATCCTTCTATAACAAACAAAGTTTTTCTGTTCGTTGTACAGAGGCTTGAAGAGCCAGCACAGCTACTTTTGAATCGCGCTTTTTGGAAACGAAATGTCCAAAAAGTTTCTTCGTCTATTGTACCAATAACAACGGAAAAAACAGTGGTGACATTCCACATGCTTACTTATAATTATCTTATTGTTTACAACACTGCCGCCTTTGTTTTCGCTGCAGGACATAACGAAACTTCTTTGACATTTCGTTTCACACACCGTGAAACGCGCAATTCAACAGTAGCTGTTCTGGCCCTTTAAGAGTATCGCCAAAATTTTTGTTGAATAACAAAGTTACGACCGTCAAACTGCATCTTCAAAAACTGACCAGCAAAGCGCTAGAAAGGCCGCTAGAACCTTTCCCCAAACAGCTTATGAAGCGTGCAGACGATCGCGCGCGCTGTGTTAACACTCAAGAAGAAGTGCTTGTGACGGTAAAAGCTCGAAAGGTCAAGAACCATTCATTTTGAAATTGAAAAACAAACAAAATAGCCTTAGGGCACTATGATTAAAAATTAGTAAATTAAATTATTTTTGATTTTAAAACAATTTTTTATCATTTTAATTAAAAAATACCCAAAAATTGATTAGCTATGCCAAATCCCCTCTAACTTGGCCTTATTCCTCAAATCGCCTGAGGCGTTGTACGGTCGACGTCGACCAGGAAATGCGGAAATAATTTTTGTGATCCGGTTCGATCTCGGATCTCCCAAATTTCGCGCGTTGCGCGCAACTTTTATTTGTTTTTGTTTGGCCTTTACCTTAGCGGGGAAGTTAGGGGAGCGCATTCAACGTGCGTTCGTTGGGCGTTGAGACCTGCAGGGATGTGGACCTTGTGCTCCGGGACGTCGCTTCGAACGGAGTGGTGTAAAGGAAAATTCGAAAAAAAGTTGGAGATCATTGGTCTCTACAGCGCGGGACAAAATTCAGTGCCCAAAAAACCTCCAATTGCTTTCGGAAAGTATTTTGAATCCGTTAAAGCGCCTTACAGCCACTTTGGAACTTCGCTTTTTACGGCTTGGTAGACAAAATGTCAAAAAAGTTTTTTTGCGTCCTGCCGCGAAAACAAAGTCGGCCAAATTTCTAACAGTAAAATAATTGTTAATAGGCATGCAGAATGTCACCATAGGTTTTACCCATCGTCAAGAGTACGGTAGACGAAGAAATTTTGGACATTTCGTTCTCCAAGCCGTAAAAAGCCGCTGTTTCGCCTTCTCCACATCCTTGTCCTTCTCTAAGTCCATCCTCCGAATAAAAGCAATTGCCATTGCTTCTGATGGTCGTTTTAATATACGCCTCTGGATCTGATGGATGGATAAAATTGAAAAAGTCCTTGTTAAAAGGAAATAAACCGTAATCGTGGCGACAGCCTGCGGTCTGGAAGGAGACGAAGGTGCCTGAAACCATTTTGTTCACAGGAGATGTGCTCCAAGTGCGACGGTCACATGTTGATGGAACTTGGCGCAAATTTAGAATTTTCTAAGACCTATGCAAGACTCACGTCAAGAGAAAATATAATAGAAGAAAATGCTTCCCTTCAATAATTTCCCAAAATGTCGAAACAACACAGGAATTGTCGGAAACGGCGAAACGCCACAAATTTATCGTGCCACAAAATAAAAATTCTTTTGAAAAAAAAAATATTTTTTGCGAAATTCGATATTTTTTGTGTCGTTTCGTGTTTATTGATCGTTATTGAAGGGAAAGGGTTTGATTTTGATGAAACCAAGTATAAATTTAGCATTTTGAAGGGTTTTTCTTGACGTATGTTCAAAAGCCGCTCCACTGTCTGTAGAAAATTTCGCTCAGAATTTAATGAAACAGCGTAAAAAATATAATAATTGTTTGGGAAACATATGCGAAACTTGTGGGTCGCGCTTTTCGGAAACGACCGAGAGTCTTTGGTCAAAAGTTGGAGAAAATGTGACGCTTTTTTGCAAATTTTGGCGTAAAAAATTTTATGCCTATTTCTACCATAGAGGGTAATGTTTCCACAAGAAATCAATTTTTTCTGCACAAAATTGACAAAGATATGGCCAAAAAGTGTTTTCTCTCGGACCACTCTCTGCATTTCGCGTACTCTCTGGCCCGCAAAGATTGTTGAATATCTCAGCTGCCGCTGAAACACGGGAGATAAAATTTTCAGCAATTTACATGCGACGCGTTATAGTGCAAAAATGAATTCTATAAAAGAGTTTTATTATAAACCACAATCGTTATCGTCCGCTACTACAAACCTCTCCCACACGCCTTCCAAAATAGTTTGTGTGCGGGAAGAGGGCGGTGCGCGTTTTCAAAGAGCATCCTTTGTCTCCGTAGTACTCTTCATGCCAATTATTTTTGTACAAAACCTCCGTGCCAGCATGCCGATATCCGATGAGGGTTGTCGCGACACAAGTCACAATGTCGTCGCCGTTGGAGACGCGGTAATAGGTAAGGTTCTATAAGGAATGAAGCGTTGAATTATTATTATTGCTATAATTATGATTATTATTGATCAACCACCCACCAAACTGGCCATATATTTTATAAAATTGAGCGTGCCGATTCGAGGCTGACCAAACGTGTAGAGAACGATGCGATCTCGGATTCCCGGCATGATATTGGAGATCCATGTGGCTGTTAGGGCAGCTAGTGCACCTCCAAGAGAATGACCGGTCATCTGGAAACAAACAAATCGATAAACGCATCTCATCCGCATTTCCGTTTTGGGTCGACGACAGTCGGGTCATCACAAGATAGAGCAATACGAAGCGTAGGACATACGGAGATATAAAGAAAAATGTTGTAGGAGGTGCCTGGAGGCCTGACAAAGCCGTTAGGATTTGGTGGAGACTTGGCAAACGCAGAGGGGGGGGGGGATTTATTGTTACAGTAAGACCACTTTTTCGAATTTTAGTTATCACTGAAATGTATAGTAAAAAAAATCCTCCAAAAACGAAGAAAAGGTTTTATTTGAATATTATTGGGGTAATAGATGTAAAATACTTCAAAATAGATGATAACTGTCCTAGAACCTGATCCGTATTACTGTTTCTATAAGTTAAGCCTTCTGCTAACCTCCCTCAGGCATAAAACGACAAATCACCCCAAAATATTGTCAACCCCAGCTGTCGTTGACCCGAAAAGTTGCAACGCCGTTAAATTTTGGGTAGTCTTTGCATTTAAACTCACATAGATCTCATAATCCCGATACTTCTCCAATAGCAAGCTCAGCAGTGGTTGCAATTCCGAGTTGATGAAGACATTCTCAGCGCCCTTGAAGAACAACGGATGCACTTCTCCATGATCCTCGTCCAAGAACTCCATCTTTTCAAAAGCACCTTTAAGTTCGTCGAGTAGCTGCCAGACGTCTGTGGTCCCTCGAAATCCCAAAACAATGGCTTTTCTCATCGGCATCACGCCAATGAAACCGGAACAAAGGCTCCGGAAAGGACCCAGTTTGCAGTCGGCTTCAACGGCTTTGAGAATCTGTAAAATGGAGAATCTACTGCTAACCGGGAAAGTACTCCAAGCGCGACGCTCAGATTTTGATAAAACTTGGCACAAGATTATATTTTTTTTTAAAAAGATTCTTAGCTTATGTTTCGCAGAAACGACCGAGATTTTTTGGTCAAAAGTTGGTAAAAATGTAACACTTTCTAACGAATTTTGACATAAAAAGTTTTGAAACGATTTCTACCGTAGAGGGTAATGTTTTCACAGAAAATAATTTTTTTATGCGCGACACTGTCAAAGAAATGATTGCTAGGTCGCGCTTTGCAGAAACTACTGAGATTTTTTGGTCAAAAGTAAAAATTTTGGTCTGAAAATTTTCATAACTATGTATTTCTACTGTCGAAGGTGATGAAAAGCGGTTTTTTTTGCCCAAAACTAGCAAAAATGGCCAAAAAATGTTTGCTCTGTGACCGCTCTCCGCAATTTGTGTACTCTCTCGGCCGCAAAGACCGTCGAATATCTCGGCTCGCCCTACAAAGTGCGACCTGAAAATATGCCCAAAGTTTATGCAAAATTTAAAGAAAATCTGAGTGTTTCACATGGAGTACTTCCTTTGTGAGTTGGTATATTAATATCCAAAGGCACATCACACGTCAAATCAAAAAAGGAATTCTTCAAGTTGGCGATTTGTCTTTGACACTACGCAACATCGAAGAAAAGTAACTTTTTAGGTATCTAATTTTGCCATTTCTAGTTAGAATTTGCTGAAAAGTATCGCAAGTTGTTGGAAAAATTATTTTATTGTGGTTTGGCAGTTATTTTGTCGTTTTCTTTCAAATACTGGCTGTAAACGTAAATCAAGAAAAAAGGCGGCAGCTATAAAAATATTTTTTCGCACGTGTTGCGAAGTGTCAAAGACGAATCGCCAACTTGAAGACTCCCCTCTTTCTTGCTGTTTCGAATTGACGTGCATCATGTCTTCAAAGTTATTACATACAAGAAAAACTCACTTTTAATCCAAGGTTCTCAAATTTTCCGACGCAATCTTCAGGAGGCGTTCCATAAGCGATTGCCGAGAGCGGCAACATGACATGCTTGGCCAGCTCTTCATCGTAAGGCCTGTAAACACTATTGACTGTAATAACAATTGCAGCAAATAGACAGAAAGGCTGCAACATGATCAGGAGACACAATGGGATTGAAAATTGACATGTCACGTACTGCCGCCCGTCTAATGGTATTAATTATGCTAATTGAATTAGCCAATGAACATTATCATCAACTGTCACTGCAAGAAAGCTTTTAAAATACGATTCTGGGTTTATTAAAGGGCCGGAACTGCTACTTTTGAATTTCGTTTTTTACGGCGTGTGAAACGAAATGTCAAAAAAGTTTTTTCATGTCTTGCAACGAAAATAAAGGCGGTAATAATGAAAACAGTAAAACAATTATTAGTAAACATGTTGAATGTCGCCATAATTTTTTTCGGTGTTATTGGTACAGTAGACGAAGAAACTTTTTGGACATTTCGTTTCCACGGTGGAAAAAGCGCGATTCAAAAGTAGCTGTACTGTTCCTTTAACAGGGGAAACACTACAAGTGCGACGCTCAGATTTGAAACTTAGCACAAATTTAATATTATTTTTTTGTAGACATATGCGAGACTCTTAGCTTGCGTTTTGCAGAAACAACCAAGATTTTTAGGTTGAAAGTTGACAAAAATATGGCATTTTTTGCGAATTTTGGTATAAAAAATGTCGTGCCAATTTCTACCGTAGAGGGTGATGTCTCCTCAAAACATTATTTTTTTCGCCACAAAACTGGCAAAGATATGACTAAAAAATGTTTTCCTCAATGAGCGCTCTCCGCGTTTCGCGTGCTCTCTCGCCGGCAAAGATCGTTGAATATCTCGGCTGCGCCTGCAAAGCGCGAGCTATAATTTTTAAGAATTGATATGTGGCCTTTGAATGACCCGAATGCAAAAAAATGTAAAGAAAATCTGAGCGTCGCGTTTGGGGTACCTCCCGTGTATGTAGATACCAAAAACCCGGTCTACAGTACATTTCCCGCCTCCTCTCGGAACAGAAACAAAGTTCTCAACAAAGAAATTGCAAATCAAATTCCAAAATATTCAACAGCGGGTTTTACGTTCATTTGAATGCGAAAAGACGTTATGTCCCGCATATTTTGTCCTCCACAATGGAATGACAAGGTCATAAACCCGCAGAGCGCAATCATGAATTATCTTATATGTCTATATAAGGCCATTGCACGACTGAAATCATCACCTCGAGCAGAATGTTGATTCGACTCCTTGTGCTGAGTCTTTTCGTCGGATCGGCGCTCAGTTTCAAGCGCAATTGTTGCGGGCAAACCTCGGCCTTCAAGCGACATTGCAGCGATATTAAATGTAGTTGTGGACCGAGGGCGCCGCATATCATTCGACCAATCCCCGGCACACCTGGAACGCCCGGAACTCCTGGACAAATTATCATCATTCCTGGTACCCCTGGGACTCCCGGAACGCCGGGTCAAATCATTCCGATCCCCGGCTACAACCCCGGAGGCAATCAGCCGCAACAAATCATTGTTGTCTTCCCAGTTCCGGGTCAACAAACCCCACAAGGACCAAATGTCATCGTCGTTCCGCCAGTCAACAGCGGTCCGAAAGGCCCTCAGTACGAGTACATCCCAGGGACCCCAAGTCAACCAGGAACTCCTCCGCAAATTATTGTGGTTCCAGGGGTCTCCGGAAAGCCCGGTCAGCCCGCGACAATCATCCATTACCCCAATACTCCCAACAGCCAGGTTCCAGTCTACATTATCATCGTGCCAGTTCCTCAGGACCAAGTTCGTCCTCCATTTGTCATTCCTGGAACCCCCGGGAACCCGCAAAGCCCTGGCTACACTGTTGTCATCACTGTTGGCCCACAAGGTCCTCGTGGTCCATCTGGTCCACATAACATTCAGCCTCCTTATGGACCTAATGGCGAGCCGCAAGGGCCGGTCACGATCACTATCCAGCCGGTGAATCCCGGGCAGAAACCTCAAGCTCCTCCATCCGAAAATCCGAGTCAAGTTATCTACGTGCCGGGCAAGAAAGGAACACCAGGCACCACGATTATTATTGAGTTCCCTCCTCAGAATCCAGGACAACAAATCCCAGAGAATCCGTACGGACCAAGTGGACCATATGGGCCCGGACCGTACGGTCCAGGACAGTATAGTCCAGGCTACAATCCCAGCCCTATTATTGTGCATGGACAGCCGGGCCAACCTGAACGTCAGCCTCAGATCATTCAACTGCCAGGCCGCCCCGACGACAATCCACAGACCCCAATCTACGTCTACATTCGTCCAGTCCCAGAAAGCCAAGTAGTCCCACCTTATATCACGCCCGGATCGCCCAGCCATCCTCAAGCCCCTGGCTACACGATTGTGATCCCGGTTGGCCCCAACTCTCCGAGGCGGCCAAGTCAGCCTCGGCCACTGCAGCCACCAGCTGGACTAGATGGACAGCCTCAAAAGCCCATTGAAATCGTCACAGAGCCCTTCAATCCGGCCAACCCTCAGCCAGTGCCTCAACTACAGTATCCTCAACAAGTTGTTGATGTCCCTGGAGACAACGGAGGACCCGGAACTCGCTATCGTATCATCTTTGTCCCAGGACCTGACGGACCTCAAGGCCCCGATAGACCAGCACCAGAAGGACCTTATGGACCAGGACAATATGGCCCAAGCCCCTATGGACCAGGAGGTTATCCCGGCGGACAGATCCTTATCCCCGGCCAGCCAGGAACTCCCGGTACCCCGGGTCAAGTGATTGTCATCCGCGGTCAGCCGGGTCAGCCTGCTCAACAGCCTCAGGTCATCAAATTCCCGGGACGTCCGGATGATGGAAGCAACACTCCAATCTACGTGATTATCAGACCAGTTCCTCAAGATCAAGTGAGACCGCCCTATCTTACCCCCGGATCTCCAAGCAACCCAGAGGCTCCTGGCTACACCATCAATATCCCAGTTGGTCCACAACCTCCTCGACAACCAACTCAGCCAAAGACTCTGCAACCACCCGCTGGACCAGACGGACAACCTCAAAGACCTGTCCAAATTATCCTTGAGCCAACAAATCCCAACTCTCCTCAGCCGATCCCTCAGCTTGAGTATCCTCAAGAAGCCATCGATGTGCCAGGCCAGCCAGGAGAGCCCGGAACCAGAATCCGGATTGTCTTTGTTCCCGGAGACAGCCCCTCCGGTAATCAGCCAGGAGGCCCTTTTCTTCCCGCGGGTCCTGATGGAAATCAGATCCGCCTTCCACCAGGAGCTCAACTGAAGCCCGATGGAAATGGAGGATACTATGTCATCATCCCTGGCACCCCTGGCACTAAAGGTACCCCTGACACGAAGATTGTGATTCCCGGAACTCAAGGAACTCCTGGAACCCCCGGACAGATTGTTTGGATCCCCGGAACCGCCGAGAATCCAGGAAAGCCATATAATCCAACTGGGCAGACCGACAATTTGCCGTGGAAGCCAAGCCAGGTGAACCCCTCATCGCCCGGACAGGCTCCTCAGAATCCTGATAGCGTATTCTACGGCCCCAGAGCACCTCGAGTCCCAATTGTGATCCCCGGAGAACAAGGCCCACGTGGACCGCCCGGACTGAACACAATCTTGGTCATTCCGGGAAGACCCGGTGTTCCTGGAACTCCGGACCAAGCCATCTACATTACTGGCCCACCGGGCCCTCCAGGACCGGATGGCAAGCCCACGATCATCTATGTGCCCGGCGGATTCCAAGCACCACCAACCGGAAGGATCATCTTGACCGGACCAAGAGGCCCTCCCGCCGGCCAAGGTGCTGACAGCATTGTCTTCATCCCGCCTCATCACGGAGTCTTCAAGGATAATCCGAAGAGGATCATCATCACCGGACCGAAGGGTCCGGCGGTCGGCAAAGGCTTCGGCTCCATTATCTACATCCAGCCCGACGATGTGAGCAATCTGGCTCAGCCGACGTTGCTCTTCGGATATCCCGGGCCTAACGGCTCTAACGGAAGAAGAAGTGTGATCTATCTCTCCGGTGCGCCCGGAGCCCTCCCGGTCGTCGTGTTCGGAGTCCCAGGCCCTCGAGGCCCTGATGGCTTGAGCAGCATCTTCTACATCCCCAGCGGCTACATTCCAGAGACAGAGCTGCATTTGAGGAGTCTGCAGATTCCCGCGGATTTCAGTATCCAATGGGTGTTCCGATTCACGTTCCCGCAATTGCCAGGCGCTGAAGGGAGGAGAGGAAGAGGAGGCAGAGGTAAGAGAGGGGATATGTTGTGATCAAGTAATAATGTTGATTTTTTAGTGATAATCCAAGAGGAAAGCAGTTCCGATGAGAGCAGCTCTTCATCTCACTCCAGCAGACATTCCCAGCAGATTCGTTATTAAATCTTGAAAGCAAATCGAAGGTTTTGGCTGAATAAAGAAATATTTCATTGAAGTAATCGTTGCTTTATTACTAACAAGTGAAGTACTCCAAGTGTGACGCTCAGATTTTCTTTTAATTTGACACACATATCAGGCACAGGGCACATATCAATTCCCGAAAATTTTAGCTTGCACTTTGCAGGCGCAGCCAAGATATTTAACGATTGCGGCCGAGAGAGTACGCAAAACGCGGAGAGCGGTCAGAGAGGAAAACACTTTTTGGCTATAACTTTGCCAGTTTTGCGACGAAAAAATTAATTTTTTGTGGAAACATTTCCCGCTATCAGACATGGCAAGGGGGCCGGGCCCGGGCCGGCCCGGGCCGGGCCGGGCTTTGGAAATTTTGAAAAGGGCCGGGCCGGGCCCAACTCTAAACGGGCCGGGCTGAGGGCCTATCTTTTTTTTGGGCCCTCTCGGCCCGGCACTTTTTTCAGAAAAAAAAAATTGTATTGCAACGAAAAATTTAGGTGCCAATTTTTTTTTGGCATTTTGTTGTAATTTTTTCGCAAAAAAAAATTTTTTGACTACGGTTGTTTAAAGCTTCTCTTCCTTTCTCAAGGATTTCGACGATGGATTTGACAATCGAGCAGCCCATCTGAAGTATTTTATTCACTCTTATGACATGAATACCTGTGGTTCGATTTTTCGACCTTTAAAAAAATCAAATAAAATAAAAATTTGGGACCAAAAATTTCAGGTTCTGATTATCATTTCCGAATCTTCAAATTTTTGATGCTTTTCAGCTTTTTGCATATATTTCCAATATCTGAACATCTTTTTCGCCGAAAGACAAATCATGGATATATAATATCAAAAAAAAATCAACAATATCTTGGGTATGGGTTGATCGATTTTTAAATTTTAAAACGTTTTTGGACTAATTCGAGTACTGCGAACAACGTCATGATGTTAGTTTAAAGTAAAACCTTCAAACAAAAAAAAGGGCCGGGGCCGGGCCGGGCCGGACTTTGGAAATGGGCCGGGCCCGGCCCGTTTTGCCATGTCTGCCCGCTATGGTAGAAACTGGCATGAAACTTTTTACGCCAAAATTCGCAAAAAAGCGTCACATTTTCTCCAACTTTTGACCAAAGACTCTCGGTCGTTTCTGAAAAGCGCGAGCCACATGTTTCGCATATGTCTTAGAAAAAATAATACTGAATTTGCCCCAAGTTTCATCAAAATTCGAGGGTCGTAATTGGAGTACTCCCTGTAAGCAGCGCTTTTTAACGGACTACTTCAAACGTGAAGCCTTTGATTAGAAGCAATCTGCTTAAAAATGCATAAAAAGCCATTACAACCAGTTAAAGATAATTTTTATTCCTTCAGAAGACTT
This sequence comes from Bursaphelenchus mucronatus, assembly GCA_025436335.1. Taxonomy (NCBI): domain Eukaryota; kingdom Metazoa; phylum Nematoda; class Chromadorea; order Rhabditida; family Aphelenchoididae; genus Bursaphelenchus; species Bursaphelenchus mucronatus. Next base: position 10,697,414 of record CM046360.1, read on the forward strand.
TAACAACATACAGTAAGCTTAACAGTAGTGAGATACTCCCAAAAACTTTGCTACTCGCCGAAACGTACGGGCTCAACCCGACTTGATATCGACTACCATCTTTTCGCAGCGCCAAACATTTCTTTTGCAGGAATTCGTAGCCTAAAACAAAGTCGTACTTTGCATTCTGAACTTTTCCAATGTAAGCCAGATAGTACTCGGTATTATCGTCCCTTTTCGCTTTTACAGCGTAATCTTTAGGCTCCATTTTGTGCTCCTTTTCGTCGAAGGTAATCGAAAAGGTCGGAAGCTCGGTTAACGCGTTGAATTCGGCTTGTCGGAAGTGCGCTTCGAACGCGGCGTCGTTAACAAAGGTCCCTCGAGACGGGTTGAACGCGACTCGCTGCTTTTCAAAGGTGTCCGCGCCAATTTTTATTCTGAAAAAATTTCAAATTGAAAAAGCAAAGAAATTGCCAAAAAAGGCAAAGAAATCGCTTACGTTGCCTCCACTTGCCACCAAACCTTCCCATCGTGCTCGAGGGCGTCGGCAAAGTCGAGTTGATTGCAGCCGGCAATCAGTTTGCCCAACGAAACCTCGCCTTTCTGATCTTCTCGTTGCAAACGACCGTCCTGCAAAGTAAATCGTTGAAAGTCGCCCTTTGAGATTTATTTTCCTTCATAAAAAAGATGTCACAATTGCAACGCTCGAATGTTTTATCAATTTCACACACATATTGATCCTATGTCACGTATCAAGTCTTAAAAATTTTAGCTTGCGCTTTGCAGGCGCAACCGAGATATTTAACGATCTTTGCGGTGGATAGAGTACGCGAGATGCGGAGAGCGGTCGGAAAAAACACTTTCTGGTGTTGTTTCTGCCAATTTTAAAGGGAAAAATTTGATTTTTTGTGGAAAAATTATCCTCGGCGGCAAAAATCATTTTTTTTCAACGAGAGAGAGCGCAAAATGCGGAGAGCGGTCACAGATAAACACGTTTTTTGGCTACATATCTGCCAATTTGACGCGGAAAAAGTTGACTTTTAGACGAAACATTCCGTCTACCGTAGAAATACTACTCGGCCCAAAAGTCCTGAGAATTTGCAATGTGCGGTTGTAAAATTGCGAAAAAAGGCTTCGCACAGTGCATTTTGACCCAAAACATCATTTTGCACGGTGGATTTTGCATTTTTTGCCTGACGTCGCGCGCGATTCCCAATTTTCTTTGCGACAAATCATTTTTTTCGGCGTGCGACAAAATTTGGGGGCGCAATAAATTCTCAGAACTTTTTGCGCCGAGTAGTTGGCATTAAACTTTCTATGCTAAAACTCGCAAAAAATGCCGAGTCTTCACCAAATTTTCCCTGTTTGTTTCTGCAAAGTGCGATCCAAAATTCTCACATATTTGTTTGAACAATTTAATTAAAATTTGCGTCAGGTTTCATTCGAATCGGACAGTTACTTTCAGCGCTTCAACCACTCCTTACCGTTTTCTGCGTTGGATGCACAAAAACACCTTGTTTTATGTAAATCGTCTTGTCCGTGTCCATATTCTCAAAGAGTTTGTCGACAACTGCGTACGTTTTGTTCCCGAAGCCGAGGCCCAGTCGTCCGTCGGCCAGGTATTCCTGCTCCGCCTTGCCCTCGGTTACGACGCCAATCCGATGACTCTGCGTGAGGTCTCCGATCTGCAACGCAAATATAATATTGTATAGAGCGAATCTGACTTATAAAGACGAATATAAAAAGCCTTCGTTTTTTGCCTACGATTCCGAGTGCAAGTTCCAGATTATTCGAAGCGTATCTTGAATGGTATTGAGAAGGAAACATAATAGAAAATAGAGAAACTGATGACAAATATTTGGGTGTGGCGCCTTTGGGTCAAAAGTTGGGAAAACGCAACATTTTTTGTGAATTTTGGCACGAAAAAGATTTGTAGCTGTTTCTACCGTAGAGTGTAATGTTTCCACAAAAAATTAACCTTTTCCCCGCGAAACTGGCAAAAATATGACTAAAATCGTTTTTCTCTCTGACCGTTCTCCGCATTTTTCGTCTTCTCTAGTTTGCAAAGATCCCTGAATATCTCAATCTTCAGCAAAGCAGAATCTAAAATTTTTGGGATTTAGAGCCTACGACAATTAAAAATGAAGTGGAGATTGTGAATACATGTTCAATGTTTTTATTAAAAAGCCAGAACAGCTACTTTTGAAACGCGTTTTTTACGGTGTGGAAACAAAATGTCAAAAAAGTTTCTTCGTCTACTGTACCAATAACAACGAAAAAAAATTATTGATGACATTATACATGCTTACTAGTGATAATTTTAATTTTTGCAACTCCGCCGCCTTTGTTTTCGGTGCAGGACACAAAAATCTGTTTTGACATTTCGTTTCACACGTCGTAAAAGGCGCAAGTCAAAAGTAGCTGTGCTGTCCCTTTAAGATAATAACAAACAATTGCTGAGCTCTTCAAGGTTAATTATAGAGCCTTTAAGATAATAAGCCAAATTCCTAAATGCGATCATAATTTTGTTACAAAGAAAAGTCTCAAAATTTGACTTTTTTCAAAAATTTTTTGAGTAAAGGAAACTTTTCGAAATATTTTTTTGCGCAATTTATACATACAGTACACTAAAGCACATTAGTGCCAAATATAGAACCTTTCTACTGACAAAAAAAAACTTACGGCAATTTTTTAAAGTGCGGTTATAGTTATAATGCACACGGTATATTATATGAAGTTAAGTATAAAACCATGTTATATTGACTTACGCTGACATTCATGTCGTAATACACGCCTTTGAAATTAAAAACAGGATCGTATTTACTGTCATCGAAGCCACTTCCGTCCGGGACTCGGCTGAAAATTGTAAAACACGTTATGCGCAGTCTTGAAAAATTTAAAAAAAATAAGCAATTTTGGTAATATAGAGCCTCAATAATGTCAAAAATTAACAACTGCCCCAACTTACGCGGGATTGACAAACTTATGTTCGTCGGCGGTACAATTTCCCTTGTGCTGACATTTATCGGAGAAAACGAATGAGAATTCGGTGTTCAGATCAAGCAGCGATGAGATTGTAAAGGTTTCATATGCGCCTTTGTACTTTAGTTCAATACTTGGAACTTCTAAAACATGGGGAAAAAGGCCGGTCGTATTTTACAAAAAACTTTTGTCAGAAAAAAGTTCAGCGTATCACACTGACATACCCTCAGTGCGACCCTCAGATTTTCTTTAAAATTTGCACAGATTTTGGGCATAGGCCTCGATTCCTGAGAATTTTAGCTTGCGCTTTCCAGTGGCAGCCGAGATACTCAACGATCTTTGCGGCCGAAAGAGCACGCGAAACGCGGAGAGCGGCCACAGAGAGAAAAACACTTTCTGCCAGTTTTGGGCGTAAAGAAATACGTTTTTGTGGAAAACTTATCCTCTACGGTACTACTAGTCCATCCGGAAAGTCGCTGGAGTGCAAAAAAGTCAGGATGCGAGCGACAGCCGAAAAACGCCTATTGCACGGTGCAAAAAGCAAGAAATTGCACTGTGCAAAGGGGACTTTTGTTTTTGCACAGTGCAAGTCGCGGAAATCACTCCAGCGACTTTCCGGACAGACTACTACCCCATCCGAAAAGTCGAGAATTTATCGCGCCTCCAAATTTCGTCGCGTGCCAAAATAAGTGATTTGTCGCTGCGAAAAATAGAAATCCTGCGCGGTATTGCAAAAAAAGGGAAGTTCACTGTGCACGCCGACTACAACGCCTACGATGCATTTCTTGGTCAGATGAACGGTGCACGCCAAATCAAAAAGGGGAGTCTTCAAGTTAGCGATTCGTCTTTGACACTTCGCAACACGTGCTTGTTTTTTAACTGCCGCCTTTTTTCGTTGATTTACGTTTATAGCCAGTATTTGAAAGAAAACGACAAAATAACTGCCAAACCACAATAAAATAATTTTTTTCCAACAATTTGCCATACTTTTCAGAAAATTCTAACAAGAAATGGCAAATTTAGATACCCAAAAAATTACTTTTCTTCAATGCTGCGAAGTGTCAAAGACGAATCGCCAACTTGAAGACTTCCCTTTTCGATCGCAACTTCAAAAAAAAATTTTTAGATACCTAAATTTGCCATTTCTTGTTAAAATGTGTTGAAAAGTATCGAAAATTGTTGGAAAAAATAATTTTATTATGTTTTGGAAGTTATTTTGCCGTTTTCCGTCATAAATCAAGGAAAAACGGAGGCAGCTAGGAAGGAAATTTTTTGCAAGTATTGCTCAATGCCAAAACCAAACAACGATAAGCCAAATCGTTGAGTTCCTTCTCTCTTGCTTTTTCGATTTAACGTGCGGTGCAAAATGTGTTTTTCAAAGAATTTTTTTGGAAGAGTGCACAGGGCGAGATTCTCAAGACTTTTTGAATGGTGTAGTAGACATAGGTACTAAACTTTCCACCGTTTGGATAAAAAATCTCGATGCTTTTTCAAGTGGGCTCAGAAAAAATTATTCAAAATTTGTCCCAATTTTTATCAAAATCGGAGCGTCGCAGTTGGAATCTGCACAACGAAACCTTAGAATAAAAAACCTCTGTATAACGAAGCCTTTCCATAGCAAATACAATTTTTTGGCCTTTTCCGGTTCGTTTTACAGAAGTTTTACCGTACTTACTGTTTTTATAATTTTGCGAGTTGGTAGCCAAATTCAACAGCGGAATACCACGCAAAATGGGAATAGTAATACAAAAAAGAATAAAAATAACCGAGTATTTTGAGACCATATTTCTTCGCTTCGTCGTAGCCTCAATTTGGCCAACGCATTTATATCACCGATCCGTGATTCATGGATCGCTCGTCGCTTTTTTTGGTAAACAAAAGCACTTGATAAGGCCGTTGAGTCACTGACTAGCGGCGGATGTTTGCGTTTTTGATCAGCGTGTTATTCGCGCCGACAAATTGAATATTCGGAGAGTTCGAGGAAAGGGAAAGGTCAAAACGTTTATTATCATATAGAGAATGTGCGATTAATCCGAGAGATTGACAGTGAAATGTCGGATATCGGTCAACAAAACACAGTAAACCCTCAAAAGGGAAGTACCTCAGGTAAAACGCTCAGATTTTCTTTAAATTTGCTCACAAGTTGGGGATAGGCAACATATCAACTCCTGAAAATTTTAGCTCGCGCTATGCAGGGACAGCCGAGATATTCAATAATCTTTCTGGCCGAGAGAGCACGCAAAACGCCGAGAGCGGACAGAGAGAAAACACTTGTAATCATATCTTTGCCAATTTCGGGCGGAAAAGATTGATTTTTTGTGAAAACATTAAACAGTAGAGTTGAAATAGGCACAAAGTTTGCTAACAATGAAAGTACCCCAAGTACTACGCTCAGATTTTCTTTTAATTTTGCAAACACGTCAGGCATAGGCCAAATATTAATCATTGCAAATTTTAGCTCGCGCTTTGCAGGGGCAACCGAGATATTCTTCGGTCTTTCTGGCTGAGAGAGCACGCAAAACGCCGCAAGCGGTCATAGAGGAAAACACTTTTTAGCCATATCTTTGCCGTGTTCACAAAAAATGGACTTTTTGTGAACACATTATAGGCACAAAATTTGCTCAGAAGAAGCAACCGAAATATTCAAACATTTTTGCAACAGAGAGAGTACGTAAAACTCGGAGAGCGGGCAGAAAAACGCTGTCTGGCCTTATCTCTGCCAATTTTACCGGGAAAAAATTGATTTTTGTGGAAACATTACCCTTGAGAGTATAAATAATCATAAAAATTTTTATGAAAAAAATTACACAAAAGTTTCACATTATTACCACAATCTCGGCCGTTTCTGCAAAACACGGGCTAGGAGTTCCGCATATCCTAAATCACAAATTTTGACAAAATTTTTTATGACATAGGACTAGAGAGTTCACTAAGAGCCGTCTGATTTTCCGATTAATTCGTCATAATGACCCTATAAAAATTAAATATTCATGATCCAAGAAAGGCGAACAGAATAAGCCAATTATATCAATGGTCATGCAATAACCATGCTCTCTTTTCTACTGACAGTCTTAGTTTTACAAACGCGATCAAGTTTTGGGCAACAACTGTGTAATTGCGATTGGGTGTACCAGAATTCGCCAAAAGAATGCACAGAGCTTCAGCCGGGAGATGGTAAGTTTAAAGAAACAGTACAACTACTTTTGAATCGCGCTTTCTACGGCGTAGAAACGAAATGTCCAAAAAGTTTCTTCGTCTACTGTAACAATTAACAACAAAAAAAATAATGGTCACGTTCTATATGCTTACTAATAATTATTTGACTGTTTGCAACTCTGCCGCCTATGTTTTCGCTACAGGACGTAAAGAAACTTTTTTGACATTTCGTTTCACAAGTGCAATTCAAAAGTAGCTGTTTTGGCCCTTTAAGGGCTGCCCTTTCAGCCGAAAGTGCCTTACAGAGGAAGCATTCCAAGTGCGACGCTCAGATTTTGATGAAACGGTGCAAATTTAGAATGACTTTTTTTAAGACATATATGAGACTGTTAGCTCGCGCTTTGCAGAAACAACAGAGAATATTAGGTCAAAAGATGACAGTTTCTTGTAAATTTTGGCATGAAAATTGTTATGCCTATTTCTAAAGCAGAGTGTAATGTTTTCACAAAAAATCAATTTTTTCAGCGTCAAACTGACAAAGATACGACTAAAAAGTTTTTTTGGTGCGAGCTAATACTATTAGAAATTCAAATGGGTCCTGTGCCCATAGTGTGTGCAAAATTTAGAGAAAATATGAGCGGGCACTTGGGTTACTTCCGTTGTTAGTGCGATAAAAATGTTTAAACAAATCCAGACTTTATTGATATCTACGATGAGATCTACATTCAATACCTTCAAAATCCGGGGAAGCCAATTCTCACTGAAGTTGGATTCTGCTGCACCTTGATTCAGTACTGGATAACGGTTTATCCAATTTGGCCTTTATATTCAACAACGTTCCCGCCATGGACATTACCATCCACGTCTCCAACCTGGCCAACTTCAATTTCTTGGCCGACATCTAGTTCAACTGTTCCTACGTCAAGCTCCACTTGGAGTACTTTCTCCACCACGGAATCATCTTCAACAACAGTTTTGAGCACTTTCTCGACATCCTCTACAACGCCTTTTACGAGCACATTTACCATGCCATCTACAACGCCTTCAAGTACGATAACTCCGTTTACAACTACTGTTTCCCCTCCCACAACCTCGATTAGCTCCACCTTTACCCCATCCACAACACCTTCAAGTACCGTGACTCTATTCACAACTACTGACTTCTCTCCGACGACCACGAGCGGCTCCACCTTTACTCCATCGACTACGCCTTCTTCGAGCACTTTTACCACTCCATCAGCAACGCCTTCAAGTACGGCAACTCTATTCACAACTACAGACTTCTCTTCAACCACCTCGAGCAGCTCCACGTCCATTTCGTTCACAACTCCGACGACTTCGACTCCTTCGACAACATTTACGCTACCTACCGCAACAACAATTACAACGCCTACAACCAGCTTCTTTACTGTAACGACGCCTTCGACCACCCTACCGCCAACCACCCCCATCACAACGCCTACAACAAGCTCCTTTACCGTAACGTCACCTTCGACCACCCTACCGCCAATCACCCCAATTACAACACCTACAACAAGCTCCTTTACCGTAACGTCACCTTCGACCACCCTACCGCCAATCACCCCAATTACAACACCTACAACAAGCTCCTTTACCGTAACGACGCCTTCGACCACCCTACCGCCAATCACCCCAATTACAACACCTACAACAAGCTCCTTTACCGTAACGTCACCTTCGACCACCCTACCGCCAATCGCCCCAATTACAACACCTACAACAAGCTCCTTTACCGTAACGACGCCTTCGACCACCCTACCGCCAATCACCCCAATTACAACACCTACAACAAGCTCCTTTACCGTAACGACGCCTTCGACCACCCTACCGCCAATCACCCCAATTACAACACCTACAACAAGCTCCTTTACCGTAACGACGCCTTCGACCACCCTACCGCCAATCACCCAATTACAACACCTACAACAAGCTCCTTTACCGTAACGTCACCTTCGACCACCCTACCGCCAATCACCCCAATTACAACACCTACAACAAGCTCCTTTACCGTAACGTCACCTTCGACCACCCTACCGCCAATCACCCCAATTACAACACCTACAACAAGCTCCTTTACCGTAACGACGCCTTCGACCACCCTACCGCCAATCACCCCAATTACAACACCTACAACAAGCTCCTTTACCGTAACGTCACCTTCGACCACCCTACCGCCAATCACCCCAATTACAACACCTACAACAAGCTCCTTTACCGTAACGACGCCTTCGACCACCCTACCGCCAATCACCCCAATTACAACACCTACAACAAGCTCCTTTACCGTAACGACGCCTTCGACCACCCTACCGCCAATCACCCCAATTACAACACCTACAACAAGCTCCTTTACCGTAACGTCACCTTCGACCACCCTACCGCCAATCACCCCAATTACAACACCTACAACAAGCTCCTTTACCGTAACGACGCCTTCGACCACCCTACCGCCAATCACCCCAATTACAACACCTACAACAAGCTCCTTTACCGTAACGACGCCTTCGACCACCCTACCGCCAATCACCCCAATTACAACACCTACAACAAGCTCCTTTACCGTAACGTCACCTTCGACCACCCTACCGCCAATCACCCCAATTACAACACCTACAACAAGCTCCTTTACCGTAACGACGCCTTCGACCACCCTACCGCCAATCACCCCAATTACAACACCTACAACAAGCTCCTTTACCGTAACGTCACCTTCGACCACCCTACCGCCAATCACCCCAATTACAACACCTACAACAAGCTCCTTTACCGTAACGACGCCTTCGACCACCCTACCGCCAATCACCCCAATTACAACACCTACAACAAGCTCCTTTACCGTAACGTCACCTTCGACCACCCTACCGCCAATCACCCCAATTACAACACCTACAACAAGCTCCTTTACCGTAACGACGCCTTCGACCACCCTACCGCCAATCACCCCAATTACAACACCTACAACAAGCTCCTTTACCGTAACGACGCCTTCGACCACCCTACCGCCAATCACCCCAATTACAACACCTACAACAAGCTCCTTTACCGTAACGACGCCTTCGACCACCCTACCGCCAATCACCCCAATTACAACACCTACAACAAGCTCCTTTACCGTAACGTCACCTTCGACCACCCTACCGCCAATCACCCCAATTACAACACCTACAACAAGCTCCTTTACCGTAACGACGCCTTCGACCACCCTACCGCCAATCACCCCAATTACAACACCTACAACAAGCTCCTTTACCGTAACGACGCCTTCGACCACCCTACCGCCAATCACCCCAATTACAACACCTACAACAAGCTCCTTTACCGTAACGACGCCTTCGACCACCCTACCGCCAATCACCCCAATTACAACACCTACAACAAGCTCCTTTACCGTAACGACGCCTTCGACCACCCTACCGCCAATCACCCCAATTACAACACCTACAACAAGCTCCTTTACCGTAACGACGCCTTCGACCACCCTACCGCCAATCACCCCAATTACAACACCTACAACAAGCTCCTTTACCGTAACGACGCCTTCGACCACCCTACCGCCAATCACCCCAATTACAACACCTACAACAAGCTCCTTTACCGTAACGTCACCTTCGACCACCCTACCGCCAATCACCCCAATTACAACACCTACAACAAGCTCCTTTACCGTAACGACGCCTTCGACCACCCTACCGCCAATCACCCCAATTACAACACCTACAACAAGCTCCTTTACCGTAACGTCACCTTCGACCACCCTACCGCCAATCACCCCAATTACAACACCTACAACAAGCTCCTTTACCGTAACGACGCCTTCGACCACCCTACCGCCAATCACCCCAATTACAACACCTACAACAAGCTCCTTTACCGTAACGTCACCTTCGACCACCCTACCGCCAATCACCCCAATTACAACACCTACAACAAGCTCCTTTACCGTAACGACGCCTTCGACCACCCTACCGCCAATCACCCCAATTACAACACCTACAACAAGCTCCTTTACCGTAACGTCACCTTCGACCACCCTACCGCCAATCACCCAATTACAACACCTACAACAAGCTCCTTTACCGTAACGACGCCTTCGACCACCCTACCGCCAATCACCCCAATTACAACACCTACAACAAGCTCCTTTACCGTAACGACGCCTTCGACCACCCTACCGCCAATCACCCCAATTACAACACCTACAACAAGCTTCTTTACCGTAACGACACCTTCGACCACCCTGCCGCCAATCACTCCAATCAGTAGTTCTTTCACCGGGACAACGGGCACGACTGTGCCTGCAATTACACCGGTAACAACTCCAGTTAGCAGCACAACTACCCTGCCTGCAATAACACCAGTAACAACGTCTGGAAGCCTGCCTCCGATTACGCCAATAAGCAGTTTTGGTTCTGGAGAAGCTACGACAACTCTTCCGCCGATAGCTCCAGTTACAAAGTCTGGAAGCCTTCCTCCGATTACGCCCATAAGTAGCCTTGGTCCTGGAGAAACAACCACAACCCTGCCTCCAATTACACCAGTTACTGCTACTGAAGCCCCCACAACGACTCTCGGTCCTATTACACCGGTGACGGCTACTAGAGGCTGAAACTCCAATGCCTCCATTTTTGTCTAATGTCATGTTGATGTTAATAATTGTAATAAAGTTCAAAACTTGCCCGACGTTTCATCGTTGATATGTAGTGAGGTTCTATCAAAGCCGTCAATATTTGATATTGGGGCACTATTAAACCCTTCAACGAATACCAAGTCCCACTCTTTTCATAATCAATTTGCTTTATAATGCTAAACAAAGGAAATAGACGTCAGTGAGACAAGTTTAGGGCATTTTAGTAATATCCGTTGTCTTGAACAACAATGCTCTTGGCCTTGTGGCTCTTCTCTTGGCTAGCGCTGGACGAGTCGTCCTCTTCGCTTGAGGAAAAGCTGCCATCAGCATTTCGCACCAAATTGCTCTTCTTGTCGAACTTGTTGGCCTTGCTGGCAGATCCCTCATCGATCTCATTCTTCTTCAAATATCCGTCAGGTCCAGCCACTTCCAAGTTGTCGGCTTTTATGTGGTTTTGTGCAGCAGCATTGGATCCGGACTCTTCCGCGGCCTTGGCGTAATTTCCATAGGCATCAGCCCGGATTTGCAACTTCTTATGGGCTTTGGAGGCTCGGGCTTGGTTGGCTTTATCCAACGAAGATGCCTTCTTGTAACCATTGGGACTCTTGATAAGCTCGCTCTTGCTGTGGTTGTGTTTCTTGGCGTCGGCAGAGCTGTCATCCGACTCGTCATAGGCAGAGTATCCGCCGGGACGGGTTCTGACGGCAAGAGGCTGAACTTGAACTCTTGGTTCGTTGATTTGAGCTCCGGCTTGCCCGCTGACGTAAACTTTTCCTTGGCTGCCGGACGCAACTGGAAGCCTTGGGCCAATGATGACGGTGCCAATTCGTGGGCGGACTTGAGGCTGAACTGGGCCAAGTCCACCAGCTGGATTCCAGCCTGAACCACCTTCTCTTGGAAGAACTTGGACTCTTGGCTCATTTTCCGACTGTTGTCGAACATAATTTGGGCTAGGGCCCAGAGGAAGCTGTCGGCTTTCAGGGGCTGGAGCAATGATGAGAGGATTACTGTGACGTGGAGATTTTGGAGAAACTCTTTGGCCACGGTGAGGATGTCGAGGATGCGACTCATCATTCCCTTGACGAATCGGATGCCCCTTGGCTCCACAGTTGGCGTGAGGATAAGGACCGTGCTCTTCATTTCCAGCATGAACTGGGTTGTGCTCGCCTTTGGGATGTTGATGGTGGGGTCTTTGATGATGACGAGGACGCTCTAAGTTTATGATGGAAATTACGAGAGAGACTTACCTTCATGAGGAAGAGGACGGGGTCCATAGAGTCCTCCCTGTCTTTCCTGCTCTCCGACTCCATATTCACTGCTAACTTGTCCAGCTCCAGATTGGCCATAGCCGGCTTCAGATCCATATTGACCCGATTGCCCGCCAAATTGACCAGCGCCGTATTCACTGCCGGATTGGGAACCCCCAAATTGGCTGCCAGACTGGGATGAACCATACTGACCGCCAAATTGGCCGGCTCCGTACTGACCTTGAGCTCCGTACCCAGCACCATAGCCTCCATAACCAGCTTCACCAAGTTCTGCTTCTCCTCCATCAACAACGATCTTGCTGTTGTGGGATTTCTTGGCACTGGAGGAGGAGGAATCATCGTCACTAGATTGCCTCTTGCTGAAGCCGTCTGGACCTTGAACCAGCTCCAGAGAGCTCTGCGAGTCGGAGTTGGCAGCGGCTTGATCCAGGTTTGAGGACTCAGAAGCAGCGTATCCATTGGGGCCTTCAACGAGCTTCTTGTGCTCATCCGCATCCCTGTGGCGTTTGGCGGCGCTTGCGACCTTGTGCTCTCTGAGGTTCTTGTGCCCATAAGCATCCTCGCTCAACTGTTTGTCGGCGTGATTGCGATTCCGGGCGTCGGCTTCATGACTGCTGTCATCGGATTGGTAGAAGCGGCGGGCTTCGGTGAGCGCCAAAATGGCCACGAACAGGGCCAAGGAGAGTCGCATTTTCAACTCCACTTGTTGAAGAAGTAAAGTTGATACTGATTATGTTGACAGAAAAATTCAGTTTATATAGTCGCAAGAAAAGTTATAAACATTGTAATCTCGAGTTCATTACGGAGTGATGTCCTCATTGAAAGGCGTCGAATTCAAAAGAACGTCGTAAATTGGCCTGAGGGCACTGAATGACAAGGTTAATAAAATCGTGTCGCTTTTGATTTTGATTGCGATGAACTCACGTCGGTCTATCGGAAATTCAAAAAAGGCGCAGTTTATGGTCGGAATCCCCGTAGCAATCAGGATGATGACATTGAAAATATTTCTGATATGCTGTATGTTATGGAATGGTTGTTGCACACATACCGTAACGTGAGTGTTTTGATATAAGATTTTATTCAAAGTTACTATGAAAAGTTCCAATAGCAAACAAGCTTGCAGCTTAGAATATGACGCTTCTATTACGACAACGGTGAAAATTATGTATTATACAACTAGTTTCCCGCACAACAAAACCTCACTATAACGAGCAAATTTAGAGGCACCACAAGTCAATTTTACGGCAAAATGAACTTCTGCACAGCGAAACCCTCCTAAAACGACTAAAAGTTTTTGGTTCCTTGTCATTTGTTGTACAGAGGCTTTACTGTAATTTGTGGCGCTACGATCCCGCACAACAAAACCTCACTATAACGAGCAAATTTAAAGGCACCACAAGTCAATTTTACGGCAAAATGAACTTCTGCACAACGAAACTCTCCTAAAACGACTAAAAGTTTTTGTTTCCTTGTCATTTGTTGTACAGAGGCTTTACTGTAATTTGTGGCGCTACGACTTTTCGGGTCAACGACAGTTTGTGTCGATGGTACTTTGGATTACCTCTATCTGTCGTTTTATGCATGGGTAAGATAGGATAAAAAAAATTTAGAAAAGTCCTGTAAACCTTTTGAAAATAATCGTAGATAGTCGTGTTTCTCTCATTATGATGGGGTTTCGACACCTTATTTTTGTTGCTACCCCACTTTTTGATTACAGACTCAGAATTTTGAATATTACGGGGCGATTCCGGACCGGGCCGTTTCCAATTTGCTTTGGCCCGGCCCAGGAGCCATGTCTAGATGCCTCGGTTATATTTTAACTCTTCGCCAAGCATCCGCCATGGATGCAACGGATTTGTCAGGCCCTGTAGACACCTTTTATATACAATTGTTTTTTGGGGTTTCCTTGTATCGATCGATTTTATGTTGACCCGAACTGTCGTCGACCACAAAAAGTCCGGACGCAAAATTTTCTTCCAGCAACCACATGCAGCAAAACTCCAACAGCCACATCAACGAGCCAGGCCATGTGATGCAACACAGTTCAATGTCAATGTCGCACAGTCAGCACAGTAGTTCCGGCGATGGCCAAAAATTGGATCCCCAGCTTAAGGCTCAAATCGACAAACAACATGCGGATTTACTGAAACAAGCCGCGATGCCGGTGAACATTCCAAGTCCAGCAATCGAAAATTTCTTTAAGAAGAAGTCAGTTGAAACCAAAAGAAAGATTGATGATCATATGAAAAGAATGGAACGGGAGTTCAAGAAAACTCAGAAGGAATTGGAGAAGCAAATGGCTGCAGGCTTTGCTGGAATAAAGAGCTCTATAAACGGAGTTCATAATTTGCATTAATGGAAATAAAGGTTGTTTTTGCATGAAAGGAACAGTACACGTCAAATCGAAAAGGGAAGTCTTCAAGTTGGCGATTCGTCTTTGACACTTCGCAACATCCAAGAAAAGTAATTTTTTGGGTATCTAAATTTGCCATTTCTTGTTAGAATTTTCTGAAAAGTATGGCAAATTGTTGAAAAAAATATTTTATTATGTGTTGGTAATATTTTGCCGTTTTCCGTCAAATACTGGCTATAAACATAATCAAGAAAAAAGGCGGCAGCTAGAAAAATAATTTTTCGCAGGTGTTGCGAAGTGTCAAAGACGAATCGTAAACTTGAAGACTCCCCTCTTTCTTGCTTTTTCGATTTGACGTGCAGTATAGTTACATTAGAACCGCGCTTTTTAAGGCGTGGCAACGAAATGTCCAAAAACTTTGTTCTTCTTCTGTACCAATAACAACGGGAAAAAATATGTAAACATGTTTACTAATAATTATTTTACTGATTGCAATTATGCTGCCTTTGTTTTCGCTGAAGGACATAAAAAACTTTACTGACATTTCGTATCGCACGCCGTAACAAGCGCTATTCAAAAGTAGCTGTTCTGGCCCTTTAACAATGGTAGTCTGCATACATTTTGGACATAAACAACATATCATTTCAAAAACGCTTTTAGCTTGGTAGAGGCAATCGAGATATTCAACGATCTCTGCGGCCGAGAGAGTACGCAAGACGGGGAGCGGTCAGAGCAAAAAACATTTAACAATGTTCTCTACAGTAGAAAAATTTTTGCGAACATTTGATCAAAAAATCTCGGTCGTTTTTGACAAAAGTTGACCATTTTCAAGCTCTCAGAATTTTTTAAGACTTGTTTTGACCGAAAAAATCTGAAGAAAAATTTACAAAATAATTTTTCCGATAAATCTTTGAACGAAAAGCCAACTTGAAGAGTTCTCTCCTCGATTTGACGTGCATTGCAGCTTTGTTCTCTTGACTTTGTCGTTGGACACCTTATGTATGTGTGTGATACGAACATAGAACTCCCAAATGACCTTTTTCCCACTGATTTTCGTGGATTTCCTTTTTCAAAGCCCTCACACAAAATTTTATGAAGTTGAACGGAATGTTCTTTGAAATAACCAAAGAAAAGACAAATTTTATGACTTCATCTCACAGTTATTACCATAATTATACGCCATCCATTTATATAACTTCTCATGTCATCCAAAAATCACAAAAATTCAATTTCTTTCCTCAGAAAGTGGAGTTGAAAATGAGGCTCTCGTTAATCTTGTTTGCGGCCATTTTAGCGCTCACCGAAGCCCGCCGCATTGAGCAATCCGATGACAGCAGTCATGAAGCCGACGCTCGGAATCGCAATCACGCCGACAAACAGTTGAGCGAGGATGTCAACGGGCGCAAGGGTCTCAAAGAAAATAAAGAAGCCAGCGCCGTCAAAAACCATAAGGATGCGCAGGCCCACAAGAAACTTGTTGAAGGCCCCGATGGCTATGCTTCTTCTGAATTTTCAAACCTGGATCAAACCGCTGCCAACAACGGTTCGCAGAGCTCGCTGGAGCTGTTTCAAGGTCCTGATGGCTTCAGCAGAAGACAATCCAGCGATGATAGTTCGTCCTACTCCAGTTCGAAGAAATCTCACAACAGCAAAGTTGTTGTTGATGGAGAAGGTGGAGAATTTGGTGGAGCTGGTTATGGAGGATATAGTACTGGCTACGGAGCTCAAGGTCAGTACGGAGCCGGCCAATTTGGCGGTCAGTATGATTCATCCCAGTCTGGCAGCCAATTTGGGGGTTCCCAATCCGGCAGTGAATACGGCGCTGGTCAATTTGGCGGGCAATCGGGTCAATATGGATCTGAAGCCGGCTATGGCCAATCTGGAACTGGTCACGTTAGCGGTGAATATGGAGCCGGACAGCAGGAAGGACAAGGAGGACTCTACGGACCCCGTCCTCTTCCTCTTGAAGGTAAGCCTTTCTCTTAATTACCATTTTGAATTTTCAACAGAAGAACAAGGTGAACACAGCCGAATCCACTCAGGATATCAGCCAGAGCATCCACGTAACGGTGAATATGGAGATGGACAAAGCGAAGAAAAACTTTATGGACCTCCCCCTTTTCCTTATGAAGGTAAGTAGCAATGTAACAGCCATCATGTTCAACATCCAGAAGATGAAAAAGATGAACATCGCCCTGTAAATGCGGGATATCAGCCTGAACCTTCTCATCATCACAGGGAACCCCATCATCAGCCTCTTGAAGGAGAATATATTCCAGATCCAGCTGGAAATGATGAGTATGACCATAATCCATCAGAAAATTACCCGAATCAAAATTCTTATGCCTCACAAGATCAGATCATTACTATTGAGATAGCTGTATATCCTGGCCGACCTGTTTCTCAAGAAGATGGAGAAAATGAAGCCCATGACCCAAAAATTATAGGAAATGACTTCGATTTCTATCCTTCTTTCCCTGATTACCAGCATCCAGACAGCGAACATAACCTTGTTCATGCTGAAAATGAAGAGCAAGAGAATTCCACGCCCAGAAGACCAGTTTCCCCAGATGAGAGAAACTCACTTGGCCAAGGGGGTGATGATGACCAAGAAACTCCAATTTTGCCTGAGGGAACTCAAGAATTCCTTGAAAATTATCCACAACTCGTTCCACTCCCAGGTAACGAAGAAAGTCAATATCGTTTTGATGTCGAACCATTCCGGCCTCATCCAGCTGTGTCTTCAACTTCTTCTACAACACAAATAAGCATTGTAGGGCCGCCAACATACTTTACCACCGCACGGCCAGAGATCTTTGTCGATTCTTTCAGAACAACCAACCTCCCACAACCACAACTCAACGGTGGAATTGGCCCGGTAATTATTGGCCCAAGGCTCCTAGTTTCCGCAGCAAATGAAGGCCAAGTTTTGAAGGACGAACCGAGAATTCAAAAACTTCCTTCAGCCAGCACTAAAGCCCGTCATGGAGGATATTCTGCCGCTAATGAATTGGACGACAGCACGGCCGAATCCAAGAAACACACTCACAGCAAAAACGAGCTGAGTAAAGGCCCCGATGGCTATAAGAAAGCGTCTTCTTTGGACGAATCCAATCAAGCTGAGGCCTCCAAAGTCCATAAGAAGTCGGCGATCCGCGCTGATCGCTATGGGAGCTATGCCAAGTCCGCTGAAGAGTCTGGATCCAACTCCACTGCGCAAAATCATGTCAAAGCCAACAACTTTGAAAAGGACGGACCCAATGGGTATTTGAAGAGGAATGAAGTCGATGAAGAGTCCGCTAGCAAGGCCAACAAGTTCGACAAGAAGAGCAGTTTGATGAGAAATGCGGATGGAAGTTTTTCCTCCAACGAAGAGGATGACTCATCGAGCGCAAGCCAAGAGAAGAGCCACAAGGCCAACAGCGTCGTTATATTTAATTGAAAATGAGTTGAAATAAAAGAACTGTTGAGAATTACTAGATTTTTTACAAGTTAATATAAATTTTAGGGCATTTGCAAGTTGTTTATCTCCCATTTCCAACCAAAACCAAGACTTTTAACAGAATAATTACTTTACAACCCAGATAAAGGTAATGCAAGAGAAGTCCAAGTCATAATTAACGCTGTCCTCCGGGATTTCGCGAATTTTGACCTGAATTAGTCCCACCAGACGTTGCAGCCTCTCCCGACGACCGGTTTGCTCCGGAATTTCCATTTCCTCCAGATGAGCCAGAGGCTCCGGAGTTTCCAGCTCCAAAATTTGTTGCTCCAGGAGCCTGCCTGCCTCCTCCAAAGTTTCCTGCTCCGCCACTGAGTGCTCCAAAGTTTTCTCTGCCTCCGCCAAAGCCCCGAGCTCCTTTGTTTCCAACTCCGGAGCCTCCAGATCCTCCACGGATTCCTCCACTCAATCCTCTGTTTCCTCCAAATTCTCCAGCTCCTCCATGAATTGCTCCGGGGAACTCTCTGTTTCCGCCAAAGCCTCCATTCATTCCTCCGGCTCCACCAAAGTTTCCGCCACCAACAAATCCTCCGGCTCCTCCGGAGCTTCCACCTCCGCCAGCCATTGTTCCGCTTCCTCCGGCGTTTCCTCCACTATTAGCGATTGGATGGAAGACCCCAAGTTGACCAGTCGTAGACATAGTCCCTAATTGGCCGCCGCCCGAACCTCCAACGGCTTTGTTCTCGACTTGCGGCCAAGCATTTGCCTGTAACGCCAACAAACTTATCGCCAAGACTGTGTAGCACATTTTCAACATAATTTGCAAGATATTTGCAAACCTTTACAGCGTTTGCAAGCACGTTTCGTCTGTTTTATAGAGGTTTTTGTAACTTCTTTTCGAAATCCTTGTTTACCGCAAAAATTCGTATAAAACTAAAGAGAAGCGGCAAAATTGGAACGTGTGGTGTTTACTGCTTCCGTGATATAGCAGTAAACAACTAGTTAGTTGTTTCAACATGCCAAAAAGCCAAGTTTGATCGTTGACGCCAACACGTTTGATAAGAAAAGTAATTTGATGAGAAATAGAAGTTTTGCACTAAGCGAGGAAATTGATTTGTCCAACATTCGCCGACACCAAAGCCATAAGGCCAAGAGCGTGTTATAATGAACGAATTTGCAAGAACTGCTTATATTGTGAGTGTTTATTAAAAAGAACTTAAATTTTTAGAAATTCGAAAAGTTTTTGATGTACAATTTCCAAAAATACGGATGTAATAAGAAACTGTGTAGAGCAATTACAGGGCCAGTACAGCTACTTTTTAATCGCGCGTTTTACGGTGTGGAAACGAAATGTCAAAAAAGTTTCTTCGTATACTGTACCAATAACAACGGAAAAAATAACGGTGACATTCTACATGCTTACTAATGGATATTTTACTCTTCGCAATTTTTCCGCCTCTGCTTTCGCTGCAGGACATGAAAAAACTTTTATGACATTTCGTTTCACACGCCGTAAAACTTGCAATTCAAATTTAGTTGTTCTGGCTCTTTAACAAAGAATCGGGAATATTGTCTTACATCATAGTAGTTTGTCGTATAAAAATACATTTTTACCAAAAATCCGAGAAAATCATCTTTTTGAGGTGGATTGTGCAATTTACAGCAAGCTATAACAAAAAAAAAAATTCGGAGGTCCCAGCACCCCCAATTACCCCGAAATAGAACTCGATGTACGACAAATCTTCTACAATGCTCAAAGTAATATTCTAAAAGAAAAACAACATGACAAAACAAACTAGAAAAGGATCTTCCACAAAAAACATTGTCCTTATATGCCCATGACAATGTAAGGCAAGAAAATTGCGAGTCATAAGCCACTTTGTCCGTTGAGTGCAGTTCCTCCCGCTACGGCAGAGGTTCCAGTTGCTCCGGAGCCCACAGCTGCTCCGTTCATTACTCCAGGAGCGGCTCTGACTCCTGCGGAGCTCACACCGATTCCAGCCATCATTCCAGTCCCACCAGTGGTTTGTCCAGCATCAGCAATCGGCTGGGACGACCCAACTTGGCCGTTCGTTCCCATAGACCCGACTTGCCCGCTGGCCAAGCCTCCAGCGGCCGCGGACTCGAGCTGCGGCCGAGCATTGATCATCAACGCCAACACACTCATCGTCAAAACAAGAGAGCACAGCTTGAACATGATTTCGCAGTATTTATGAAGTTCCGTACAGCTGATAAGCACTCTTCCTGCACTTGTTATCTCGTTTTATACGAATTTTTTTGGGCTTTGTTTTCGAAATCCTTGTTTACCAGGAAAAGCGAGTATAAAAATAAACCGAAACATCAGTGCGCGGTGTTTAAAGTTTTGTTATATGGTGATAAACAACAAATTAGGTGTTTCAAAACGTAAAATAGATCAAGATTTTTGAAGAAAACAGTGATCAATCATGGATAATATCAGAAACAGTCAAATTTTGATATTTCAAAAACATAAGGAACATTTTTTCTAGTATCAAATTAGTATATAAGCCACCATGGAAACTTTAAGGCATAAGGAAATCTTTGCATAGCAAAAATTTTCTATTGCAAACCGTTTTTTGCCATAAAACCGGGATTTTTCGCTTTTTTAAAAAATAAAATAAACTTTTGCATGATTTTTTGAATTTTTTATATATTAAAAAAGTCACTGACAAACTGGCATTCCACCAAAAAAAATTCCCAAAATTAGTCATTAATGTTTATATTATCCATCGTCCAAACATCTAAAATCAAAATTATTTGTCAACAAAAAAATTTTGAAACTCCCCTTGCGCAAGTTGATATATAAGGCAGGGAAAACGCTCTACTGATCAAAAATCCATTCATCTCTTTACGTTTCTTATAAAATTCTCTTCTCTTTGATCAAAAAAAAAGAAAACGTTTTTTACGTCAAACGAGAGACCATAAAAACTGAGCCTTTTCTTTTCATCCGAACGGCCGTGGGGGTATAGCTCAGGGGTAGAGCGCTCGCTTAGCATGCGAGAGGGCTGGGGTTCAATTCCCCATACCTCCAGACAACTTTTTTGAGGTTTTTATACAAAAAATAAGGCATCGAAGAAGATATATAAAATACCAATGATGAAGATAAAAAAGAGTTTATTTTTCTTTTTTTTAGCTGCTTTGCAGGACGATTTATGCTATAAAGTACAATTTTTCACATTTTTTCAAAGTTTTTCTCCATTTTTTCTTTTATTTCACCTTAAAATTGCAGAAATGTTCCGTTTCACCTGCAGCATCATCACCCTTGCGATACTCGCTCTCTTTGTGTCAGCACGACCTCAGCTCCTGGCAACTGAGACCACAAGCGTCAACGGACAGCCGGTGGGCGGAGCAATCAGCTCGCCCTTAGGCACCGTCAGCAGTGGAGTCAATAGTGGGATTGGAAACTATGGTGGAGCTGGAGGATATGGCGGAGCCGGATACCCGGCACAAGTCGGCGTCTCCAGGACGGAAGTTTTGGGATGAAAATTTTTATATTGTTCTACCTCATCAGTCATAATCAATAAAAAGTAGATCGATTCTTCTAGACATAACGCATTAACAATTTATTATGGTTTGACAACAATATTACAGTATACATACAACAGTTAAATATAAAACAAAGGCACTGAATGAAGGCTAAAAAATTGTAGCGTAATACGATATACCCCTCCAAAGATCCCTAAGACTGCCTCAAACACCCTAATTCACCTTCTCACACCAAAAAATCTCAATTTTAGGCCTTGTTGCAGAATGCCAAAAATTAATTTTTCGTGGTGAAATCCAAAAAATCGATCAAAACAGTTGAAAATAACATCTAATCCACAGAGTATAGTCTATTACGCAACACAAACTTCTAAAATACTTTTTACAATACCTTGCAGACCTGAATGTCAAGTATAATATAGAAAAACTTGGAGTGAAAAATAGAAATTTAGACCTTGTGCTCGGAACAGTAAAGCTGATTATATTTGCCACAGAGATCGACATGTAAATAAAAGTTTTTCGGTTTGAAAGTGCCGAGAAAATGCGGGTGGAAACCAGTTATTGAAAGTTGATAATTGCACTGTGCAGCTCATCGGAATTGAGAGTGTGGGTGCCGAGGGGGGTCGGCTGGACGGGCTAGAAAATTTATTCTTATAAAATACAATCGAAAACACTTGATTAGTCGTATTTTAAAAAATTTCCCGTCATTTTAACCACAAAAAAATCAAGCTTGGGCGCAGACTGCCAACAAACAAACAATATTAGTTCTTGACAAAATTAGTTAAAAATCAGCTCCCCACTTTCTCTGAGTCACAATGCGCCCTATTTGGCTTATTTCTGCACCAAATTAAACATTAAATTAGGGCGCAGCCTGCCAAAATAAAAAACGCCAGATCAATGACGAAAAGGGTAAAACCAACTTTCCACATACGTACCATCACAATAAAATATAACACTCCCCAAAAAAAGCACTACAATCCGTTCAACATACCCTCCAAACTTTTTCGAGTCAAGTGTTCCCCTGGTGAGTCATCTCGTCGATATGGGCGCAAAATCGCCGCAGTCGCGGGGCCAGTCTGATTCACAGTCAAGGTAACTTGTTTCGGCTCCGGCACCTCGCGAATCGGCTCCATAATCAGCGAATTCGGGGTAGGCAGATCCGGGAAGTAATGATGAGGTTTTGGTGGGGAAAGTCGGCGATAATCGTGGTTATTGTTCTTCTCCGAAGGCTGTGGGGAGACGGCGTGAATCGTGGGTGATGTGGACTGCGTGCCTGAGGGAAAGTACAACATTCACTACGACTGGTACAACATAGGGAGAAAATAAAATTTATGCCAAAATCTACAGTACTAACAAGAAGAGAAGCGTGTAAAAAATATCACTGCGACAGAAACTACTTCTACTATTCATAACCACAATAAAAATTATCATCAACAAAAAAAAGGCTATTTTCGGAATTTTTTATTTGGCAAGCTGCGCCCAAACTTATCCAGTAAAAAAATAAAATAAAAAGTCGATAATTTACAGCTAAATAATGCACGAAACCGATCTTAGTCAAAAACATAGTAAAATTGTCAAAATAATTTTTGGCGACCTGCGCCCTATGTAACTTGCAAAAACAGTCGTTTTTTGACAAAAATTTAATAAATAGCTTGAATTAGTCCTACCCAATAATAATACATCACTTTTATCCCATGTCCACAACTTTTTAAATCCTGCGAGCTGCGCCCTGCATTAAACTCGCGGTTTTATCCCAAATATCGATAAAATTAGTGCGTAAATAGTAAAAAGAAGCTATTTTCACATTCTAAAACCAAAAATTGTCACCAACGACTTACTTGGAGAGCTTATAGGGCCTTGTTCCACCGAATTCCGTCGCATCAGTTCTTTTAGAACATAATCCGGTGGTGGTGGCGGGGCAATCAGTTGCTCAGTGACGCTGGAATTCCTTCTCAACGACCCATATTCCGGGTACTTCGGCTCATTGAATTTCCGGTTGCGCAGTTGATTCGTTGGGCTGTTTATAAGACTGGCGGATTTGGATGGAGAAACTGGAAAAAATCGGTAATTTTTGTGTGGTGTAGTTTTTTAAAATGTCTTGAGTTTCTTTACCTTCCAATACAACTGGATTTTCATTCCAGACAAACTTTTTTTATTTTTCAAAAAAAATGTTGAAAAACTAAAAAAAATGTAAAATACGCACTGCAAAACGATTTTTGGATTTTGACAATTCTCCATACGTCTTGCATACCACATTTACACCATCATTAATCCATAAAAAATCACAATTTCCCCAAAAATCCCGTTTTTCAACACAAAAAAAAATCTTTTCTAAAATTTGTAAAATACGCACCAATTGCTACAAAAATATTTTCACGCTCTCTACATCCCAGATATATGCCATTTACAGACGATTTCCCAAAAAAATTCAAATTTCATCAAAAATCCCAATTTTTACAAAAAAAAAATCCAAAATTCTTTTTTAAACTTGTAAAATGCGCTCCATCGTGCTATAAAAACTTTTTAATGGCTCTAAATCTCACAAAAACTCTATTTACAGACCATTTCCCACAAAAACACTTCAAATTCCCCCAAAAAATCCCATTTCTTACCAATATGTGTCTCCGAATTGGCCCTTTTTAATTGCACTCTGAAATGCCTGGTCCAAAGTTCTTGAATCACCTCTGTGCCAAAGATAACTCCACTATGAAGGGTCAGCATCCTCAGTACAAACAATCCGTCGATTCGGAGGAATTTTTTGACGAATTTTCGGACTTCCTTGTCCTTTTCGTCCGGATCAATGTCCAATTCGCTCATTTCCAGATGTCGTTTTATGAAGCGGATGTTGGGCCATGGGAAGAAGGCGACCAGCAGCCAGTAGAGGAAAGAACCGGCCGTAAACACCAGGAGGAACACGTACCAAAACCAGAGGAAGATAAAGATTTTTTCGTTGAAAATATTGATGACAAGTACACATTGGATGGTGTGTTCTTGGATGTTTCCCATGACACGGACCTAAAAAACAATTTTAAACAATTTATGACATCATTTCGTATCAGTCCAAAGCATTTTTCCCCACTCTAAAAAACATTTTGAAAAAAGGTAGGGCGCACCTCGCGGACCCAAAAAAAACGCTGTAAAAACTGTAAGAATAAAAATTATAGATACTTTTAGCCTTAAAAACGATAGTACGCCAAAAATTTAGAACCAAATCCATAATTTTTTCAATATTCCAGCGCAGACTGCAAAAATCAGACAAAAATCTAATTTCTGGGCGCAAGCTGCCATAAAATACACCAAAGAAATTTTGATCACACTACAAGCCCAAAGGTAGTCCACTAAACCAACAAACTGTCATTTTATGCCTTTCATTCACATTTTTAAACGCCGCGAGCTGCGCCCTGACTTCCAGCTAAATCTCCTTTCAGACCTCAAAAAATCGCTCACCTGAAAGTCGCAAAGACTTATTCTGGGGAAAACTCCACTCGTTTCCCATGTTTTTCCTCTCAACAAATCCAAAATGGCTCCAAATCCGTAGAATTGATACTTGTCCGTCTCCAAAAACTTGTTCATCAAAAAAAGTTGGACCAGTACGTTGAACAGATAGCAAAATTTGGTGATCAAGTACGTGCAAGTCACGTAACACGCCGAATACGGTAGATTGAACATTCGGAGCAGTTGATGCGGCCGAAGTTGTTTTTTGTGTAAGCGGCGATGAAATCTCAACGCCCCCTCCAAGTGGACGGCCAGCGATCGAATATTCGCCCGTTTTATGTCGGGTTTGATGTTGTTTGGGTCGCCGGAGAGCTTGCAAATCTCTTGGATCTGAAGAATCGGCATTTTAGTCATCAAAAAAACAATTTTTTTGAAAATTTCAAAAAATTGAACGTCAACACCTACAACATCCAAAAAAAATCGCAATATTTTCAAAATCAAATCCCTAAACAAGCCAATTAGCCTTTTCTGACCTTGATTCCGCTCTGACCACTCATATATTTCCATAACAGGCTGGGCAATCGAAAGCAGGCGGCTTCGATTAGCAGGAAAAATGGAACCCATTGATAGTAGCTGATCTTCCGTTGTTGTCGCTCGTTCTTCGGCATGCCATCGACAATCTCGTGCATCAGGACCGAGTAGGTGTCTTGGGCCCAACAAAAATTTTCGGCATACTAGAATTCAAAAAATTAATAACTTATTCTCAAAAAATCATAATTTTTGACGGTATTTTGGAATTTACTCAAAAATGAGAAAATCGACTGGTCGATAACTGATGTCAGCAAAATTATAA
The DNA here is from genome assembly GCA_025436335.1 of Bursaphelenchus mucronatus. Lineage (NCBI taxonomy): Eukaryota > Metazoa > Nematoda > Chromadorea > Rhabditida > Aphelenchoididae > Bursaphelenchus > Bursaphelenchus mucronatus. Next base: position 10,723,028 of record CM046360.1, read on the forward strand.
GATGGCAGTACTTCTTTAATCGTATTTTACAAAGTAATGAGTCGACTTTTATATGAAATTTTGGTTTCACCACGAAACCCTGACTTTTTGGCATTTTTTAAGCTTCAAAATTTAACGCAGGCAATCTTACACCTCTCAAAACACCTTTTCCTTGCAATACAACGCTAATTTTTTCAAACATCTTCGGTTCCAACATGAAACCCTGATTTTATGGCATTCTGTTTCAACCCTCAAGATCAGCCCTCATGCAAAAAAAGAAACCCTAGTAAGATACAAAAAACTGCATAACACGTATTTTACCCTAAGCCATCTTTATATTTACCTTATCCACGCCGATAAACGGTAAATTATCCGGAATTAGACATTCAATTGGATGCCCGCCAAACTGTTTGTAAGAGCTGATGATGGCCAGCACAATTAAGAAATTTGAGGTCACAATAGAGTTGGCGGAGTCGATGAAATCCGCAAAATTCGGGGGATCCGCGAAGAGTCGGCCCGAATTCACGACATTCCCCAAGATATTCATTTAGGACCCGTATTTCCGGAAAAAATATCGCGGTGGAGTGGCCACGAAAGAGAGAGGATGTTCTATGTGATCGAGAAATCAGTGGGGACCATAGAGAACTGCATTAGGAATCTGTAAAATTCGAAAATTTCCAAAAAATGAGAAAAAAATCGAATTTTCGCGAATTAATCAAAATAAAGTTTTAAAAATAAAGGAAACATATCCGTAAAATTATATGTGCTTCCAAAACTCTAGTACTACTCAAAAAAACCATCGGAAATATCAGACATCAACTTTTCTCGCCAAAACTTTAGCTCAAATAAGAGGAATTACAATATTATTGCAAGTTTCAAGACCTCAGCAAACAATAAAGATCAATGGAATAAATTCAAAGTATTGTATATTTGGTGGTATGTACTTTCTTATTTGTTCAAAACACAACTTAAAAAAGGTCAAAATGAAGTCAAAACTTGAAAAAATTCTTTTTGATTCTGCCGGGATCGAACTCGGGACGTTCCGACTGATAGAAAAAAGAGCTGCCAATAAACCATTGGAACACGGATAAACAAAAAAAGGATTTCTATCGGATTTTCGAGATAATTCTTATAAAAAAAGGTCCACAAAACCAAATATGACAATGAAATGCCAGTACATCAACGTACTGATCATTAAGCACCTTATACTTCACATCAGATAACTTTTTCAGAAGAAATCACCTAAAATATTACCCAATCCTGCTAATAACATAAATACTACTACACAAGCAATTTAAGCCCCCTCAATTCATCACCAGAAACCTCAAAAAAACCACCTCCACATCATGAGTAACATAATAAACTATCCGAAAAATCAGAAGTTCGTCCAAGAAAATAACCTTATTCGCCTATGGATCACAGACCTAAAGGCAATATTTACACTGCCCGTCTATTCATTATAGACTTCATGGTTGTATGAGTGCAATAACGCGGGTTGTTTTTAACGAATATTAAAAAGTTGGGAAATCTTGAAGAAGATTCGATTTCTTGGTATCGACCAGTCGATTTTTGGTAAAATTTTGGTTTGAATAGGTACCTCAGTCCTCAACACATCCATGGATATCCAACTCTTTGGGATTTTGGCCGACTTTTTGTTGGAAAATTATATTATACTTACCTCCTCCCATGAGCCCGAAAAAATGTCCGGTGTAAGACATTCCAGAGGTTTTCCGCCGAATTGCTGAAATCATAGTGTAGAAGGTGACGCATTTTAGCTACATATATCATTTAAAGGGGTTAAATAATCTTAATTCAATTTAAAAGGCAAATATTGCCACTAAAGCAATCTAAAATCAGGTAAATAATAAAAGTGAAAGTAAAATACGGGTTTGGTATAAATAAAAAACTTCAGGAGCTACTACAGCTCGTAATGCATCTTTTCCGACAACAAACATCTTGATTTACGCCACATTTCCACAAAAATATCCAACTCCCATTAGCCCCATGGATAATACAAAAATCTCTTCACAACTCACTTTAAAGCTGACCAGCACCGACAAAGCGATTAGTATGTTGGTTGTGAAGAAGGAATTGATCCGATCCACAAAGTCCCGGTCGTCCGACGTGCCCACATACCGGAGCATAGACAAGACGGTGGTCAACACCATCTTTTACTGGAAATATGGCAGTTTGAGGTAAATTATGAAAAATTCTAGGTGCAAGATCAGGTAATCTTAGATCGGATCAGCATCATCTGGAAATAAAGTTAGTTTATTTACAAATGTTTTGGGAGAAATCGCGAGAAAATTGAGAAAACCTCGGGAAAATCGGTGGAAAAGGGACTAAAATAACATTTGATGTCAAAATAAATGAAAATCCGTTATATACCTGTCGAATTAGTCCTAATATGAAGTAAAATACGCCGCGGTTTCTGTGTTATATCTAAAAGCCCAAGAATTTCCACGAAGAAACAAAAAAACACATTTCGGGATCTGTCACGGAATGCCAAGAAATCCAAAAAATTGGCGAGAAAGGCGGGAAAATTGAGAATTTGAAAAGAAAAACGAAAGGAAACCGAACATCTGGTCAAACACATCATTTTTATGCCCCTTCTCTCCAAAAAATTCAAAGTCCCCTGGAAAAACATTAGTTCCTTAAGATCAACATCAAGCTCATGTACAAGATCCAAAACTCCTCCCAAAACTTGCTTTTAATATTAGTGGGTGTAGCCGGATGATTCACAAAGCATCCTAGAGACATTTCCCTCTTCGAAAATTTTTTTATGACTGAAAAATATTAGAAATACATCGGGAAAATTATCTTTTTTCGATCTTAAGACTAATCGGATTAAATTTCGCGCAGAAAAACAATCGAGACTCTCGAGAAAACATAAACATTCTGCTTGGATCAGGTCAAACATGAGGGGTTTCCAAGGGGTTTGGCCGAAAGTTGCGTTGCCAAGGCGAATTTAACGGAAAATTGGGGAGTTTTGAGAGGGAAAATGCAAATTTCCGCGGGGAAACATAAGAGTGAGTAATTTAACGCCTTGTAAAATAAGAAAAGGTCTTACGAAAGGCGAAAGTGTTTATATACTTAACGGTTGAAGTGAGTGCGACCTGAAGAGGAGGGGGTATGCAAATTTTTTAGGGAGAGGAGAGAAAATTTTGGGGCAAAACATTGAAAAATTTTCGAATAAAGGAAAAAATTTTGAAAAAAGAAATAAAATTTAACATTGAAAGAGTCAGATGTATTTTAAACTGCATTTTCTTGAATTTCGTTTCGAATTTTATTCGAAATTTGAGATGTTTTGTCAAAAAATTAAAATAGTTTGACATCATCAAAAAACTTTTTTGTCGAATGAAGTTAAATGCAATAAAAATGCGACCATAGTTAGACATTGCGTATTTCAAACATTATTTTCTTTAATTTTAAGCTCAATTCTAGGCGAAATTTTAAATTTTTTGCAATTTTCCAGCTTAAAAGTCGATAATCTTAAATTAAGTTTTAAAAAATCCATCTAAAATGTCGCCGCGACGTATTTTAGACTTTATTCTCTATACTTTGGACTCCATTTCAGACAAATTTTGGCGATTTTCTGAGCTAAAACCGAAAAATTTTATATTATCCATGATGATTTTTAGCGAAAAATAAAAAATCAACTCATTATACACAGTTTTTGGTCCCATGGAACATTTGAAAACATATAATGACGCGAAAACACTTGAAAAACATTGCGAAACCTCCGTTTTTCCAATTCTTCCTTTTATGGCGAAATCCGAAAAGAAAAGCCCTTTCTCTTTTTGGCGCTTGCGTAATTTTCTGGCAAAAGAGAACGGGGGAATGACAAATAAAGGGATGGAAATACTTTTTTCGACTTTTAAGGCCATAGGAGAAGAAAATTTTTTATTACGAAAAAATTTGAGTAAAAAAGGCGATTTTTTGGGTTAAAGAAGGATGTTATGGGCTAACAGAAAAGTGCTCCAAGTGCAACGCTCAGATTTTCTTTAAATTTTGCACACATGTCGAGAATGGCTCACATATTAATGGCTGAAAATTTTAGCTCACGCCTTGCATGCGCCGCCGAGATATTCAACAATCTTTGTGGCCGAGAGAGCATGCGGAACGCGGAGAGCGGTCAGCGAGGAAAACACTTTTGGCCATAACTTTGTCAGTTTGGCATGGAAAAAACCGATTTTTTGTGGAAACATTATCCTCTAGGCTCGAAATTGCTATGAAACTTTACATGCCAAAATTCGCAAAAAATGCCATTTTTTGCCAATTTTCGGTCTTGTTTCTGCAAAGCGCGAGCTAGGAGTCACGGATATGTCTTGGAAAAAATGAATCTAAATTTGTCCCCAATCTTCATCAAATTCTGAGCGTTTCCCATTTTAGTCAAAAAATAAAATCCAATCAGACCCAAGTTTGACCTTGACCACGCTTCTCCAAGGTCCTCTATTGTGCAGAATGCATCCAATTTTTTGAGTTTTTTGACTACAAAAAGTAAAATTACAAATACAAAAAACGTTTTTCGGAATTTGAAAAATATTGGAAAAGGGCCAGAACAACTACTTTTGAAATGCGCTTTTTACGGCGTGGAAACGAAATGTCAAAAAACTTTTTTTATGTCCTGCAGCAAAAAACAAAGGCGGCAGTATTGCAAACAGTAAAATAGCCATTAGTAAATAAGCAGCTAGATTGTCACCATTATTTTTTCCGTTGTTATTGGTACAGTAGACGAAGATAATTTTTACACATTTCAAAAGCGCTATTCAAAAATAGCTGTACTGTACGTCAAATCGAAAAAGCAAGAAAGGGAAGTCTTCAAGTTTGTGATTCGCCTTTGACACTTCGCAACACGTGCAAAAAATTGTTTTTGTTGCTGCCGCCTTTTTTCTTGATTTACGTTTATAGCCAGTATTTGACGGAAGCGGAAAAATACCTTCCAAATCACAATGAAATAATTTTTTCCAGCAATTTGCGATGCTTTTCAACAAATTCTAACAAGAAATGGCAAATTTAGATACCCAAAAAATTACTTTTCTTCGATGTTGCGAAGTGTCAAAGACAAATTGCCAAAATGAAGGATAGTTCCCTTTTCGATTTGACGTGTACTGTCCCTTTAAAAGGAAGCTTTCTGGAGGACTTTCTAGATTTGGTCTTGCAAAATGAGAAGGGAAAAACAAACAGCAAAACTGACAATTTATGGCCCATTCTTACACGAAACGCACGAGGCCGATGGAAATGGAAGAAAGATAGATCGCGCAAGCTCAGATGATCGTGATTTATCCCCTTAACTTACGAAATTTCAAGAGATTAGAGTGACCTAACAAAAAATCACAAAATTTCTAAAAAAATGGGTGAAAACTAAAAAAAATTGCCCTGAGGCAAAGTTAAACCTAAAAAATTACTTTTTAGTTCTGTAAAATTCCCAAAATGGTCCTAAAACATTTCTGAAATTTCCGAAAATTCTTAAAAATTCGTTGAAATTGTCAAAATTAATCTCTAATTCTTGTTGTTCCATAAAACCCAATCTAAATCCCGTTAGAAAAATATATTCCCTCGCCTTCTTCTCCCCTCGCCCTTTATTTTTTGACTGGTAAGAACGTGTTTTATCCAAAGGTTTCCACAGAAAATGTGCTTCAACCTTTAAAAAAAGACTCAAAGAGCTCTTTTTTTCGTTTCCCTTAGGGCCACAAAAAAGCGAGGTTTAGGGCCAAAAAATCCAAAAAACAATTTGAGCTATTTTCGAGACCTTATTTCGGCTTTTTTTTGGTTTTTTTCCCTGGGAAGAAGAGTAAGGGAAGGAAAAGAAAAGCTGAATCAACTCAAAGGGCGATTACACATCATTTCTTTGAGATTTTGAGTGAAAATCAAGAACAATTGTACAGTATTATACATTATCCGTGAGAAAAATATACTATTCGACATTTTGAAGCAAAAAAATTCGCATAAAATTAGATTTTTCGACAGAAAATTGTCATTTCTGATAAAAAAATCTGAATATCTTTGAGAAAAATAGTCAGAATCTCTTCGATTTTGGGAAATATACTCTGAGTAGATCGTATATTTATTCCTGAAAATTTTAGTATTTGTTATATATGGAGCGCCGAGATATTCAATTATCTTTGAAAAAAAAGATACTATTTGACATTTTGAAGCAAAAAATTTGCATAAAATTGGATTTCCGTGGCAGGATAGAAAGACTGGTTGACCGATTTGACTGGTTGGGTCAAATAGATTGGTCAAGATGAAATTTTTTAAATGCGACAGATCTGACTGGTCGGAAAAAATAAAATGCCCAAATTTGGTCAAGACGAGCGTAAGGCTTTGACGAGTCCGGGCCGGTCAAGTTAGAGCAAAATGTCGGGTCTTGTTGAGTGGTCAAGACCGGGCAAGTAGACCAATTAAATTTACCAACATGACAGATCTGATTGTAGTAAAATTTGGGAGAGGAAATTGACTGGTCCAGTTAACCAATTTGATTGGTCGGGTTAAATAAATAGGTCAAGAAATTTTTTTATATTTTTTTATTTTGACCAGGCAAGTTGACTGATTAATCGGATAAAGCAAAGAAGACCAAATTTGACAAATACAACCGGTAAAATTTGGGCAAGATGACCCGCCATATGTTGACCAATTCTGACCGTTCAGAATTGGGCAACATTTTATCACCTTGCCCGGTCAAGTTTGACCAATCTGACCGTTCAAATTCCAATCTCTCTTGAATTTTTCCGAAAATTTTTATCTTTTTCCAGATTCTGTTCCAACCAAGGAAAGGGTGCCCTCGAATTCTACCTCAAAGACGTCTTCTAGATAATACGCTCCACTTTGAACTTGAACTGCTTTTTTATACCTGTTTATTGTGTTTACTCGTAAAATAAAACGAATTTTGGTTTAGGTTGTTTTCAATTTGCCTAAATTTTATTCAATTTTGCACTAAAAATACAAATGGGAAATTTATTTCATAAACGCGCCTTTTAATCTTTCTTTTGATCAGCGGGCGGTCGTCATGTTTTCGGATCTATTCAAAGCCGTGATGTTCAGGCAAGTTAAATTTTCAATTTCGGAAATTTCCAAGGTAAAGGAGAAATTTCCTCCTCAAATTTTTTGATTTCGCAGCCTGCGCCCCGTGGGTTTTTTTTGCAAGATAAGCTAGGCCTAAACTAAGAATTCACGTGCTGCAGAAAACAGTGGGCGCAGCTCGAAATGTTTTTTTGGGACGGGCCAGAACGCGCTTGCTTTCCATTTGACACTGCCATTTTACGGGACTGAAGCCAAATTTATTTAAGCTGAAACTGCCCAACTAATTTGACCGGTCGATCAAGCCCAAATTTGGTCAAGTTGACCGGTCAAGCTTAGGCTAACTGACAGAGAAACTCTTGGATTTTTGGCTGTTACAAATTTGGTTTGGTCAAAATTTTGACCGGTCAGATTGGGCAAATTGACCAGGCACTTTTAATGTTAAAAATTTTGGCTTTGGTCAAAATTTTGATTAGTCAGATCGACCGGTGACAGTAGGAAAGCTGACCGGTCAAATTCATCGGGAAAACCGGGCAAATTAAAGGTCTTTTTTATCGTTAGAATTTAGATGATTAAAGAAACTTTAGCTGACCGATCAACCGGTTGAAGGGCTAGAACAGCGACTTTGAATTGCGCTTGTTACGGGGTGCGAAACGAAATGTCAAAAAAGGTTTTGTACGTCCTGCGGCGAAAACAAAGGCGGCGGAGTTGCAAACAGTAAAATAATTATTAGTAAGCATGTAGGATGTCACCATTGTTTTTTCTCGTTGCTATTGGTACAGTACACAAAAAAACTTTTTGGACAATTCGTTTCTACGCCGTCAAAAGCGCGATTCAAAAGTAGATTTACTGCAGTACAAATAACCCGAAATAGAAGAAAAAAGTTCCCCGCTTTTGAGTTTCGTCCAAACGAAATGTCACGATTGACAAAAAAAATAAAATAATTTCGAAAAAAAATATTTTTTGACCGAAAAACTCCACGAAAAATTCCTTTTTGAGATTTCGTTTGATTTTAATCGATACAAAGTGGTCGAATCGTCGAAAGGAGCCAGGAAACACGTCGGGTTGCCGTGCACTGCTTTAAGATGACCGGTTTTTTCAGCTCCGTCCTTTTGCTCCTTTCCATCCAACAAGTCGAAGGCCGCGAGCGTTTCTACGACCGAATGAACCACCCAAGTCTGCGAGACACGCCCATCAGCTGCGATTCGGATTCGATTGTGGCGAGTTCGAGCGACAAATGTCTCACTTATTTTATCACGTGCACCCAACGCAAGGGCACAATCATGACCATGGAGCGGTATTCCAGGGAGGGGCTGTATTACGGTGGGAAATCATCATTGCCCCAATTTTGGGATGGGTTGGCGACCATGTTGTACTCTTGTCTCTTCGATGCGGAAAAAGTGTACTACATGAAGCTGATGGACGAAAAGTAGGTTTGAAAATACGTTTGAAACTTTTTGACAGCATTTTTTGAGATTTTGATGGGATCAACGACAGTTCCGGTCGATAACACTTTGGGCTGCCTCAATTTGTCGTTGTAGGCATGGAGGAGTCTAGCAAAAGGCTTAATTAGCAGAAATAATGAGATTGAACAGGTTCTAGGATAGTTTATCATCTATTTTGGGGTGTTTTACATATATTACACCAATAATATTCAGATAGAGCTTATATATCTTCTGGTTTTTGGAGCAAGTTCTGTTCTTTCCTCTGCTACAATAGCTCAGAGTCAAGAAAAAACTAAGGTTAGTGATAGTTGAAGTAAAAAAAAAATGGTTTTATTTTAAGCCTTCGCCAAGTTTTTGTCAATTTTCCGTCGAGTGTCCGCCAAGCATCTAACGGCTTTGTCTGGCCTCGAAAGCGCTTCTTACAACCCTTTTTTGGGTCTCCGCCTGTCCTACGCCTCGTATCGATTAGACATGGCTCCCCGGCCGAGAATTGGCCCGCGGACCCGGCCCGTAGATATCAAGTCGCCCGGCATAACATAACTAAGATAGGATGTAAAAAAGATTTTAGTGCTGTTAACCTTTTGAAAATGATCTTATATGGTTGTATTTAATTTCTCTGCCTGTATGATGGGGTTTCAACATCCTATTTTTGTTTGCTACCCCAATTTTTGCTTTCAGACTCTGAATTTTATTTTAGTTATTGCGGGCCGATTTAAATTTGCTTTGACCCGGCTCGGGAGCCATGTCTAGTATCAATCGATGTTGTGTTGACCCGAACTGTCGTCGACCCGAAAAGCCGAGACGCAAACCAAACGAATCATGTTGCACAGATCTTACTGTAGCTACGCAGTCTTGATTTTCACCTTTGCAGCAAGTACGGACTGTTCAGATGCGATGGCGGACCTCGTGCCCTGTCCGAAACCATTCCTCCTCACTCAATTGGCAGCCTGAAGCAACGTCCATTGTGCTCATTCCCCCGTCGTCCCATCTCGGACCTCTTTGGCAATGTGAAAGCGTCGTCCGGACAGGGTAAGCAGATCATAGAGGTTCCATTGTACTAGTTCGTCCAGAAAGTCGCTGAAGTGATTTGGGCGACATGCACTGTGCGAAAAGGGTTAGGGTGCGAGCGTCAGTCGAAAAAAGTTATTGCATGGTGCAACATGCGAGAAATTGCACAGTGCAAAGGGAACTTTTTCTTCTCAAAGTGCATGTCGCCAAAATCACTCCAGCGACTTTACGGACGGACTCAGTCCTACATTGTGTGTCCAAATTCGTGGAGGAAAGTATCGGTCTGTCAAGAAAATAATGTGGATTTGTCACACCTTTAAATCGTGCACCATCGCTTTGCGGCGTTTGGGAATTGGTTGCGCGACTACGGCGAGGAGCGAAATTTTGCTGCGACAAATCCACATTATTTTCCCGACAGACTGATAGACCCCTATAACTTATTGCACAATGCTCGTCGAAAGTTAAAATTTGGTACACATAAATTTGAGCCATATTAGTTTTTGCCCACAAAATATTGTCTCTTAAGAATGCAAACGAATTGAGATATGGTCCTTTGAAAACGCCCGGTTTTTTACCGGGAGGCAAAAATTTTACTTTTCGAATAAATTCCCACGATTTTTGTCTCATTCCGCTTGACAACGAAAATTTTGCTAAAGTTGCCCCTGTTAAAGGCTTCTGTCTGTCTGCAGTTTTTAAATTTTGCCCAAAATTTTTCCACAGTTTTGATGCTTATGACTTCCTCTGCCTCCATGCAAAAATTCGTATCTTTCTGAATCTTTAGAGGGAAGATATTTGACCAAAGACTTGTGCCATTTTCTGAAAAACTGCTAATTTTTCTCAAGAGCCTAGCAAGCCATTTTACGCTTAATCCCGTCGAAATTTTGCATATAAAAGCGAATGTAGCTGAAATTTGGTCATGTCAAAGATCATGTTTTAATATTTCTCCCCCAACGAGCTAAAAGCTTTTGCTTTCCTCCACAAATGTTGACCCTGCAATACGGAATAGTAATGTGCCAAAAAAAATCTCGTTTCAGGCACCGTCACTCGCGTCAAACTCTCGAGCGAAAATGGTGAAGGTATCTTCCCGTTCGACAAGGACTTTTTCGATTCGATTGCCCCAGGCGAAAATCTGCAAACGAGCATCAGAAAGAACGGACAGTGTTATTACTCGGAAGATGGGATTGGAATTGGTCAGAAGGATCAGGACGTTGAGAAAGCTGCCGGAAAATATTGCAAATTTGAAGTCGACAAACAGTTGTAAGTCTTTTGTAATTGGAGAGTAGAGATTTAGGAACGGACTTTGACTGGTCAAGTTGACCGGTTCAACCGGTTGGGTCAAAAATTGGTCAAGAAGTGGTTTTTTTAATTCGACAAATAAATCTGACTGGTCGGGAAAAGTAAAATGCACAAATTTGGTCAAGACCAGTTTTTTTGATCGATCTCATTGGTCAAATTTGGGCAAGAATCTTTGTGATAAGTATCTTTTTAAATTTTTTTCAGATCCTGCGACGCCCAAGGAAAAAAAGTCTTCGAATACTACCTCAAAGACGTCTTCTAGATAATACGCTCCACTTTGAACTTGAACTGCTTTTTATACCTGTTTATTGTGTTTACTCGTAAAATAAAACGAATTTTGGTTTAGGTTGTTTTCAATTTGCCATTTTGCACTAAAAATACAAATGGGAAATTTATTTCATAAACGCGCATTTTTATCTTTCTTTTTCTCAGCGGCTAGTCATGTTTTCTGATCTATTCAAATTCGTTATGTTCAGGCAAGTTAAATTTTCAATTTCGGAAATTTTCGAGGTAATAATTTGGCGCGGAGAAACTCAAATTTTTTGATTTTGCAGCCTGCGCTCTGGGGTTTTCGTTGCTAACCTAGGCCTAAACTAAGCCTGAGGTAAGCTTAACTTCAAGGCTATCCCTAAGTCTTAGCTAAGCCTAAACTAAGCAATCACATACTGCAGAGAACAGTGGGCGCAGCTCGGAAAAGTTTTTTTGGCATGGGCCAGAACGCGGTTGTTTTGCATTTGGCTTTTTCGTCTTTTCGCGCAGTGCAAACCTCCAAAAACGCCTTTTGCACAGTGCAGCCGCCGAAGCAGCGACGTATTCGAAACTCTCTCATGTCTTGGCGATATTCCGATTGCACAGTGCAAACACGAAAAAAGGTGAAATGCACGGTGCAAAATGGAGGTTTTTTGTGCACGGTGCGGAAAGAAAACAAAACGTTCATGCACTTTGTGAAAATACTAATAAAAAAATTATTGTTGCAAGCGCAAGTATATACTAGGCCATCCGGAAAGTTGCTGGAGTGATTTTTGGTGTTTGCACTGCGAAAAAGGTCAAAGTGCGAGCGACAGACGAAACAAGTCTATTCTACGGTGCAAAAACCAAGAAATTGCACAGTGCAAAGGAAACTTTTGTTTTTTTTACAGTGCACGTTACGGAAATCACTCTAGCGACTTTACGTACGAACTATTATATAGTAATCATCAGCCAAAAATAGCGCCAAAGAAGAAAGAAAATCCTCCACAGCAATTCGGAGAGGGTTGTGGCGCGATGGTAATCGGAGTAGGTTGTGGAGCAACTGTCGATCCTTCTGTAGTCTTTGTAGCGACAGATTTTGACGATGTCGTAGTTACTGCGCTCGTAGCATCGGACGTTTGAGGAGTTTTAGGGCTTTCTGTAGTTTCTGGCGCCGTAGTTGTAGTTATCTTCTCTTTTCGAGTAATTGTATGGAATTTGGTGGTATTTGTAATCTCCGGTACTAGGAATAAAGGTTGTTTAAAGTTGTCTACCGTCCATTCGGACTGATCATCAAGGTAATAGTCGACACTGAAAGTGACAATGTGTAACATAGCAGAGCCTTTGTACAACAACACCTTTCTACATATAGAAAACAATGTCAGAGGTTGCAAGAGACAATTTCACGCCAAAATGTACCTTCGTACAACAAAACCCCTCAATAACAAAAATTTTTTTCAATTTGACGCAATTTCATGACTTTCAACTTTACTCTACGGTAGACTCTTACCCGTTAAGATGATCATAGATGAAGTACGAGCATCGTGAACCGTTTTTGTCGCACTCGTAAATCTCACCGCAGCATTCCGCATATACTGTAGCATCCAAAGCATGATAAAGTGGAAGTTTTCGTGGAACGACCACCGTAATATTCTCGTTCCAATCGTGTACACAGTATTTGTCGGCGTTTTTTGGATCCTGTAAGGCAGTAAATATTTTGATCTTTTAGACGCTTTCTTTTGGACAATTATACAGCGCGTGACATGATTCAGTGGTCAAAAACGCGATGGCATCGACAGAACATTCCAAATAACACCAAACGCCCATTCCTCTGTTAAAGAGACAGAACAACTACTTTTGAATTGCGCGTTTTACGGTGTGGAAACGAAATGTCAAACAACTTTTTTAAAGTCCTGCAGCGAAAAAAAAGGCGGCAGAGTTGCAAACAGTAAAATATTTATTTGTAAGCATGTGGAATGTCACCATTTTTTTCCGTTGTTTTTAGTACAGTAGACAAAGGAACTGTTTGCAACTCTTCCGCCTTTGTTTTTGCTGCAGGACATAAAACAAGTTGTTTGACATTTCGTTTCCACACCGTAAAAAGCGCAGTTCAAAAGTAGTTTTACTGGCCCTTTAAAGAACTAGTACAGCTACTTTTGAAAAGCGTTTTTATGGCTTGGGAAAAAAAATCTCAAACAAATTCTTTGTCTACTGTGCCAATAACAATGGGAAAAATTATAGCGACCTTATGATTGCTAATAATCCTTTCGCTGTTTGCAAATTTTGGGGAGTTTGTTTCGCTGCAGGACATAAAAAACTTTTTTGACATTTCGTTTCCCACGCCGCACAAAGCACCGTTCAAAAACAGCTGTTAGCGCCCTTTAACCACAATGCAGCATTATAACTTGCATACCCAACAAAAATCATGCATTTCCCGCATTTGTGCCGAAAGATTTCCCCAGACATTCCAGTATCCAATCAGCTTCGCAGGGCCTCCCGGCCATTGTGGACAGTTCGCATCTTCGGTATCAATTCCATGCGTTCTATTAAGGCTCAGGTAGTTGTTTATCTGATAAACACGTTCACGACGTTGGGTGTCGCGGAAACCTTGCACTGTGCTTGCACATACGTAGCCCTCCGGACTGCAAAAGTTTTAAGTTGGTTTGGATTTTTATGCAGTATCACTGCACGATAAGCTTGTCGCGCAACAGCGCACCGTGCAAACATGTCAAAAAATTTTATACTGCATCATAGATGATCCCCTGTCTATCTACACTCACAGCATGTAATGACGCATGTCGATCCTTCTGTACCAGCCCCATAGGTTGAGTTGAAATCCATGCAGATAGAAGTCTTCGCCTTGTCGCGGAAACATCAGAAACAGCTCTTGATCCTGAAAACAATGGACGGCAGAAAAATGAATGATAACAAAACTTAGGTAACAGACCGTGGCAAAATGTAAAAATTATTATTTAACTTACATAGATCTCACCAAGAGGGCGAATTCCTTTGGCGACGAAGCTTTCGTTTCGATACACTGAAAAACAGATCGCCGTATATGTTAACAAAACGATGATGATTAAAAACATTTATAAGGAAGGGGTGCGACGCTCAGAATTTTTTAAATTTTGCACGCGCTTTGGGCACATGCCGCATAGCAATGTCTAAATGTTTTAGCTCTCGATTTCAAGGGGCAACCGAGATGCTCAACGATCTGTGCGGCCGAGAGTGAACGCAAAATGCGGAGAGCGGACAGGGAGAGTAATACTTTTTGGCCGTGCTTGAAATATTGCTTTTATTGTGGAAACGGTTTTTTTGTGGAACGGTCTATGTTATAAATAAGTATAACACTTTTTTAGTTCAAAATTCGCAAAAAATGGTACATTTTTGCCAACTTTCGATTAAAAAATCTCGATCGCAAAGCGCATGCTAGAACTCTCGCATATGTCTTAGAACAAAATAGTCTAAATTTACGACAAGTTTCATCAAAATCTAAGCGTCGCACACGGAATACGTCCCTTGTAAGTAAAACCTTCAAATGTTCTTTACTTGTCGCCACTTTAAACGAAGAGGTGTGATTGGAAATGACGGCATACTTGTCGAAATCATCTCCACTGAGTAGCACATAAGTGCGATCGGGATGAGCCTTCTTTGCATTCCTCAAAATGTCCTCGGAGCTCAAGTACTGTGCGCGGTACAACGGACATATCATGAACAACACGCAAAATTTCATCATTTTTCGAAATGATTCGTCAAATTAGTCTTGGTTAACATATTCCAGTCCACAGTAGTCGTGGATTGGAATATGTTAACCAATCATGCTAATTTTAATTGCTCTGCTCGACCCCGCTAAATGGAATGCTAATTACATGATTTTGGAATTTGATAGAGATTGAGATTGTCTGACGAAATAAATTGATTACAAAGCCGTTGATGGATAGTCAGAATTGATAAGATGACGTAGACTTCCTCTTCGACAAATTAGAATGCCAATAATTTGACACTTTGTGGAAGGTGAAACCTCCGTAGAAGGAGCTCTCAGTGCTGTCCACAACGAACTGCTTTAGAGACCTTGAAGGCAGTTGTAGGCCAAGCAGAATCTCTGTGTACACAAAACATTTCCTCAAATTTGGCCTCATATCTCTGCACAACAACTGTCAAAGGACAAAAAAGTTCTATCATACAATATACAATATAATAGTATGTATAATATTATAGTAGGAAAGTTTGTTGTGTGCACCGTATGTATCAATGTAAATGTGCTCCTCGCTTAGCTTGTTTGCATTTCATTTTTAAGATTTACCGAGATCTTGCAACATATATTTACTGATTTTTAAAACTCAAAAAAAAGTCAGCCAACAATTCCTCCGAAGAAAACGAAAAATCTTCCACAGCAATTTCCAGGAGGCTGCGTTCGCGCGGTCTTTGTAGTCGTCTTAGAAGTGGTTGGAGCGGGAGTAGTGGTTGTAGTAGTAGTCTTATATTTTTTCCGAGTTGCCGTGTGGAACTTGCTATCTTCGCCGATCTGAGCAATCAAGAACAGCGGTCTTTTGAAGGTGTCGACGGTCCAGCCCGACTGATCGTCAAAGTAATAGTCCACCCAGCAAAAATTCAGCGTTTGCGTAAGCATCAAACAAATGCTAAACGCGTACCCGGTGATGTGATCGTAGATAAAGTTAGAGCATCGCAAACCGTTTTTGTCGCACTTCCAAATTCGTCCACAACATTCCGCGTAGACAGTCGCATTGAAATAATAGTACAGCGAGAGTTTACGAGGTACCAGGACCAGCTCATCGGCGGCTCGGTCCTGCACACAGTATTTGTCCGTGTTCTCGGGGTCCTACGGGGTAGGTGAGGCTCATGAATTAAACATCTACAAAGTTCATAAGTGTCACGAATTTGCTTCATAACATCGTATTCAAAAAT
This sequence comes from Bursaphelenchus mucronatus, assembly GCA_025436335.1. NCBI lineage: Eukaryota > Metazoa > Nematoda > Chromadorea > Rhabditida > Aphelenchoididae > Bursaphelenchus > Bursaphelenchus mucronatus. The sequence goes on from CM046360.1 coordinate 10,738,930, forward strand.
ATGTGGCGCCGTGTCAAAGTCTTTTATTTTACAGTCTTTATTATTTTCTACTTGCACAGCACGTGTCCTATTAATGCTGATGTATTTACCAATAGTAAAAACACGCTCTCGAAGTTCGGGAGTCATAGTTGCAACAAATGTTTGGCAACGGATAAGCCTGTAACGAGACTCATAGATGTTATAAATTGTCGTTGTGTATAAAGTCGACCTTTCTGTAGCGTCCGCTTGGAGACAGTTGAAATGTAAAGTGGAAAATTGTGGGACCGTAGAAGTATGTGCAGGAAAGTTCAAATAATGCTCCTCAGCCTGCAATTAACATGTTTTTACGTTTAGCCACCAACGTTAAAAAGCATCTGTGTACATACCTCAAAGGGTTCTTCATGATGAATGGATTCAGACGCGAAGCTAGTGGGGGCGCTTTAATAAAAAAGGTACAGTAGCACTTTAAATAAAATTTTGAGTATCGTACTCATTTTTTCTGAGTCTTACATTTTTACTTTGGCTTTCAAAATCAGCACCCTCGAAAACCCCTACTCCACTATTCAAAAAAATTCCAAAAATTACATTTTTACATTACTCAGTAAAGTAGAATGTATAATTCAGGAAAAATGAGTACGATTTTCAAAATCAGCATCGTCGAAAACCCCAAAGTCCACCATTCACAAAAAAATTTCAAACATTGCACTTTTATTATACTTTACTCAGAAAAGTAAAAAGTTAAAATAAAAAAAAAATTATTTTTTACAAATATGTAAGGGATTCAACATTTTTTCATGGATTTTGGAAATCTGCCCATTATGGCTTCTGTCCATAATGCTTTGCCCATTGTGGATGCTCACGAAGAAAACTACATCATATTCAATGGTGTATCGTGTTTAAAGCGTGAAGAAGCGTGAACGTGGAAGATTTCACATGGTTACGCTATGAGTGCAACACCACAGTTCTTTCATTTTTTTAGCGAAAATTTGTGAACTATCCCTGATTTTGAACATTGGGTGATATTTTATACGAAAGGCTCCTTCATCGTATAAAATGTCTCCAAATCAAACTGATGGTGGATAGGCGCAAACAAAGTGCACAAAACACCATTAAAGATACAATATTTGAAGTTTCAGGTTATATGTATATAAGATGACATTTTATACGAAAAACCATTCATCTGCAAACTTTTTCTTCCGACAAGGCGTCAAAAAAAAGCAAAATTTCTTCCGATTTGGTGTTGTGTTCTGCGTCACTTCTCCGGCATCCTTTATAGATTCTGAATCATAAAATTTTCAGCGTTCTCTGTTTGTAGGCTGTTTTGAACGCTTTACGGAATATGGATTATCACTAGGGTCGTGCCCGTCAACTTGACGGTCTGTCACGTTGTCAAATTGCCGTCATTTTTGTCATGTCAAATTGCGCTGTCATTTTGATTGTCAAATTGATTTTTTTTGCGAAATCTTTTTGAATTTTGCCAAGAAATTGTGAATTTTTCCCGCAACGAAAAATTTTCACGCCAAAAATTCTTGGAATTTACAGCAAGCAGCGTCCAGTATCAACAAGACTTTGGATGACAGTGAGAGCGGAAACGAGGACAAAGACGATCCGAAATTGTTGTTATACGCTGTTGTTTTAATTTGTACATGGACTTAGACATGTTGAAGCCCCAATACAACCTGGAACAATGTTTTTTGTTTTTAGTGATTAGACAGCTTCAAACTGAAAGGACGGCAATTTGATACAATTTGACAAAAATGACAGCAATTTGACGTCATTTTGAAAAATTCTGTCAAAAACATCCCTAATTATCATTGATAATCCTATTTTTATCAGCAATGGTTTTACAAAAATTGAAAATTGAAGGTTCCCTGCAATCTAATGGGAAGCCTGTCCGAAATGAGGTGGGTAAATCAGAAATATGGCAAAAAAAATTGTTATTTTATGTATATATATACTATTCTACATAGGTATACATTTAGCATGTTGGAATCTACGATTTGAAGTCCTACGAATATCTTGACAATGCTCTCACAGATATGGATGGCAACTTTTCGCTGACCGTAAACCGAAAGAACCTGAAGAATTCGCGGTTTGAAGTCTCAATGTAAGCAATTTAAAGCGCCAGAACAACCACTTTTGAATTGCGTTCTATACGGCGTGTGAAACGAAATGTCAAAAATGTTTTTTATGTCCTGCAGCGAAAACATAGGTGGCAGAGTTTCAAACAGTAAGGTTATTACAGTAAGTTAAACGTGTAGAATGTCACCATTATTTTTTTCCCGTTGTTCTTGGAACAGTAGACGAAGAAACTTTTTGGACATTTCGTTCCCACGCCGTAAAAAGAGCAATTCGAAAGTAGCTGTACTGTCTCTTTAATGTGAATACTGTAGAACCTCACAGGGAAAGTACTCATAATTAGACAAGGCCTTCCGGGCTGTGCCGGCCCGTAGATCAAATTTGCTTTGGCGCCCGGCTTGGCCCAACAGCGGGCCCGGGAGCCATGTCTAGTCGTTACTGTTACAGTAAACAAAGAAATTTTTGATATATCATCTCCAAGCCGTGAAAAACGCAATTCAAAAGTAGCTGTACTAGCTTCTTAACCTACAGACCTTTTTTTTAGCCCTCGCTACTCCACGACAAGGTCGAAGATCAACAAAGATTACAACAACTTTATCAAAATCCCGATTAAAGAAGTGTTCGTCACCTCAATCGTCTTCGACGTGGGAATCATAGAACTGACGGATTTCTTAACTAAAACACGAACGTCTCGAAAAAATTAAGGAAAATTTTCTTTTTCCTGGCCCCGGTTTCGCAGTCTGCGCCTTGGGATCTTTTCGCAATTCACGTGATCAGCTAAGCCTTAATTAAGCCTTTACAGGCTGCAGCAAACAGTGGGCGCAGGCTGCAAACCGGTCTCATAAAAAGGAAGTTTTACCAAAATTAAATTCAAGCGAGAAATTTACATAATTTGAATAAAAAAGTATTTGGTCTTCGAAAATCTGAATATCGTTTGTTTAAGAAAATTGAGCGCTTTTAACCGGTCGGTTCGGGAAAATGGACCAGCAAATAATTGTTTTCATGTAAGTCGACTTATAAACGTGGGTTAGCTGGAAAAAAGTTTTTTTGTCGGACGCAGCTTGAAGAAATGCTTTTTGACTTGCCTGCATGTTTGAAACATGGCTTACTGCACATGCTCGGACGCAGCTTGAAAGAAAGTTATCTTTTCTCGGGCGCAGCTCGAAAACAAGATATATTTTTTGATTTAAACGCGGCTCGGAAGATTCGTTTCATATCAAGCCCGGTAAGAAAAAAATATCGGGCGCAGCTTGGAAAATACATTTTTTTCGACTTATTCTTAGCTAGACGCAGCTCACATTTTTTGTGTCACCAATAAAGCAAGTCTCTCGTTGCTACCTCGTCTATTTTAGCCTCATCCTCCGGTCGGCCATGAACGCGGCCGATCGTCCAGTCAGACAGCGCTTCCACGCTGGCCGTCCCAGCCAATACAACATCCCAGTTTCCTGCGATGTGGACGCGATAGTGTCCAGTTTGGGCGACAAATGTCTCACCTACTATCATAGATGTGAGGTGCACAACGGCGAATACATGGAGGTGGGAGATTCGACCGACGGCCGTATGTTTTTTTTGGAAAGGAACGGCCACACCCTCGACGAATATTGGAACACGTTGGCGGCGCTGCATTATGCGTGCCTCTTCAATCCGACCCAGCCGTATGTCATCAAGAAGAAGGGAACGAAGTGAGTGAAAGTCTTATTCTGGCCCCGGTTTCGCAGCCTGCGCCCACTGTTCTCTGCGGCCTAAATGCTTAGAATTAGGCTTAGTTTAGGCTTAGTTCAGGCTTAGTATAGGCTTAGTTCAGGCTTAGGCTTAGCCTTGGGGTTAGGCTTAGGCTCAGGCTTAGTTTAAGCCTAATCCTATCCTGCTGCAAAAAACCTTGGGCGCGGGCTGCGAAACCGGGGTCAGAAAAGGAAGTTTTTCCAAATTTTTTTAAATTTTTATTAAAAAAAGAATCCGTTTAAAAGGCACAATACAGCTACTTTTGAATGGCAATTTTTACGGTGTGGGAACGAAATGTCCAGAAAGTTTCTTTGTCTACTGAACCAATAACAACGGAAAAATAATGGTGACATTCCACATGCTTACTAATAATTATTTTACTGTTTGCAACTCCGCCGCCTTCGTTTTTGCTGCAGGACATAAAAGAGCTCCTTTGACATTTCGTTTCACACGTCGTATTTCAAAAGTCGCTGTTCTGGCCCTTTAAGAGAGCGCAGGCCCAGTAAAAAATAATAAAAAGTGCCTATGAGACCTTGCCGACTTTCGGCGAAGCCACGGCGGAGACATGACGAAGACTTACAACATGACCACTCTTTTTTATCCGAGCCATTGCTAACCTCGGTTTTCTTGACTCAGAGCTATTGTATAATAACACATATATAGAAAAGACCAAAACGTTCTCTAAAAAACCGTTACATAGGGTTTATTTGGATATTATTAATGGAACACATGTAAAAATACCTCACATTGGGTGATAAACTACAAATCATAGGAGCTCGGAAAGTTCTGCTGGAATAGAAGAATCTCCCCCCCCCTCCCTTTTACGGAATTATTTTTAATTTCAGGCAGTTTATGAACGTGGACTGCATGTCCGTACGAAAGAAAATTGGCCATGAGGGCATGAAGAAGCTCTGTCGATTCGACCGTCGTCCCCTCGCACATATCGACGAGGAATATGTGAGTGCGGCCAAACTCGAGGAAACAGGCAAGTCCTTCAAACAATGCAATGTGCTTTTTTTATTTCAAGTTTTGGGTTTTCCGTTCGACGAATCGTTTAAATTGCCTCAGGCCTACCGTCTACGTTAGAAATAAGGAAAAACTTCCGTGTTCTGGCCCGCTCAAATTTTTTGATACCGCAGCCTGCGCCTCGGAATTTTTCATAGCAGAATAAGCCAGGCCTAAACTAAGCCTAAGCCTAAACCCCGAGGGTAAGCTTAAACCTAAACTAAGCCTGAACTAAGCCTAAACTAAGCCTAAGCTGAGCCTAAACTGAGTATTCACAGGCTGCAGAAAACAATGGGCGCAGTTCGGAAAGGTTATATTTTGGGAGTGGGTCAGACCGCGGAAGTTTTACCGAAATAAGTACGAAACTTTTTATGAGAAATTCGAAAAACGTTTTTTTTTTTAACTTTTGACCTAAAAATCTCGGTCGTTTTAACATAGCACGAGCTAGAAGTCCGACGTCAAGGAAAATGTTTCCCTTCAACAACGATCAATGAAAACGAAACGATACAAGAAATCTCGAATTTCGCAAAAACATATTTTTCTTCGAAAGGATTTTGATTTTGTTGTCCGATAATTTTGTGGCGTTTCGCCGTTTCCGATAATTCGTGTGTCGTTTCGACGACATTTTGGGAAGTTATTGAAGGGACAAATTTTTCTTCTATTTTTTCTTGACGTGAGTCTTGCATAGGTCCTAGAAAATTCTAAATTTGCGCCAAGTTCCATCAACATGTGACCGTCGCACTTGGAGCACATCTCCTGTGAACAAAATGGTTTCAGGCACCTTCGTCTCCTTCCAGACCGCAGGCTGTCGCCACGATTACGGTTTATTTCCTTTTAACAAGGACTTTTTCAATTTTATCCATCCATCAGATTCAGAGGCGTATATTAAGACGACCATCAGAAGCAATGGCAATTGCTTTTATTCGGAGGATGGACTTGGAATGGACCAGAACGACAAGGATGTGGAGAAAGCTGTCAGAAAATACTGCAGATATGGTGATGATGCGCAGTTGTAAGTTTTTAAGTCGGTTTACCGCTTTTGTCCGACAAAAAAAAATTTTTTTTTATTAATTATATTTTTTTAATTTTTTTTGTAGAATCTGCCGTGCGGAGCGCGGAGAGAACGTCTGCGAGTTCAATAACAAAAAAGTCAACCCTAGCTGAGGATAAATATACTTATTTTTATAAACAAACTGAAGACATACTGTATAGAGATTCCCTTTACGGATAAATAAATAGTTTTTTTGATTTTTTTTTATTTTCTAAAAATATTCATTGCGGTTGACCGGTCGGTTGAAGAAAATGGAGCAAATGATTGTTTTGACGTAAGTGGATGTATAAAAATTGGGTGAAATTTGGCTTTACCAACCCAGAATAATTTTTCTGATTTTCCCGAGCTGCGCCCGTGCATGAATTTGCACTTCTCTAATGTGGATTTTGCTTGAACGAGACCTAGAACTAGTCCGTCCATAAAGTCGCTGGATCAATTTCTGCGACAACTGTGAGAAAACAAAAATTCCTTTTTCACTGTGCAATTTCGTGCTTTTTGCACCGTGTAAAAATGGGGACTGTACACTTTAGAATTATTAGACGAGTTCTGCTTAAATATATTTATTTCGGCAATGGCCGTTTATTTATACTGCATAATATCTAGAAGATAAGGGAAAATATATAGATAAGGCAAGGCGCCATTCGGCGACCACTTGCCAATTGACGAAAGACAAGACGGCGCTTAAACAGTAGCGCCAATTACAAAAACTCTCTTTATCTCGTGAACCGCGACAACCGTGCAATAGGCTTTTTTCGGCTGCCGCTCACACCCTGACCTTTTTTGCACAGTGAAAACCCAAAAAATGACACCAGCGACTTTCGGGACGGAGTGGTACTGCTGAAAAACAATTGTCGGCTTCGATGTCTACTTGGTTGGGTGACACTTGGAAAAGAATATATTTTTTGATTGGAGTTGGACATGGCTCCCGGGCCGGGCCGTTTCAAATTTGCCTGCACTTTTCCGATGGCAATCCCAGCGATCCGAACACCCCAATCTCCTGCGATTCGGACTCGGTGGTGTCGAGTTCGGGCCACAAATGTCTCACCTACTATTACAACTGTTTGGAGCACAAAGGCGAATACATGTTGGTGGGAGATGCGAGCAAGGGCGGTTTGATTTTTTCGAATAGGAACGGCCACGCCCTCGACGAATATTGGAATACATTGGCGGCGCTTCATTATTCGCGCCTCTTCTATCCGGCCCGATCGTATGTCATTAAGCAGAAAAAAACACAGTGGGTAAAGGTATTAAAGGGCCAGAACAGCTACTTTTGAATTGCGCTTCTAACGCCGTGTGGAACGAAATGTCAAACAAGTTTTTTTTTACGTCCTGCAACAAAAACAAGGGCGGCAGAGTTGCAAACAGTAAAATTATCACTAGTAAACATGTTGAATTTCACCATTGTTTTTCCGTTGTTATTGGTACAGTAGACGAAAAAACTTTTTTTGACATTTCGTTTCGCACGCCGTAAAACGCGCAATTCAAAAGTAGCTGTTCTGGCCTTTTAAATCCAAATTTGTTTAATTTTTTCAGAAAAAATCTGTTTATCAGAGAACGTTAAAAAATTAATTCTCCGTTGTTTTGCAGGTTACAGGATGCGACATTCTGCTGCGACAAATCCACATTATTTACCTGACAGAACCGAAAGTTCTCCTCTTTTTTACATATAATATTATATTTATTTTCTAATTTCAATTTCTGAACATTCCTTTTACATTCTTGTTGTCCTAAAGGGACACTATGGCTACTTTTGAATCGCGCTTTTTACGGACAAACGAAATGTCCAATAAGTTTCTTCGTATACTGTACCAATAACAACAAAAAAAATATTAATGACATTCTACATACTTACTAATAATTGTTTTACTGCTTGCAATTTTTCCGCCTCTGTTTTTGCCGCAGGACATAAAAAAACTTTTTTGACATTTTGTTCCCACGTCGTAAAACGCGCAATTCAAAAGTAGTTGTACAAATCCGTTTATCAGAACACGCTGAAAAGTTATTTCTCCGTTCTTTTTGCAGGTTACAGGATGGTTCAGGCAGTTTATGGACGTGGATTGCATTACCGTACGCAAGAAAATAAGCAATCATGGCGATAAGAAGGCCTGTCAATTCGACCGTCGTCCCCTCGGAATATCAACCAGGCAAATGTGAAAGCGGCCACACTCGAGGAAAAAAGCAAGTCGTTCGAAAAGATGCAGTGCTTTTTAATTGCAACTTTTCTTGGGGGGTTTCTATTGAAAAATTTTTTAAGTTGCCACTGGCATAAAAGAGAAGGCTTCCAAGTTCTGCGCTCAGTTTTTTTTAAATTTTTTACACACTACGGGCATAGGCCATATATCAATTCGTGAAGATTTTAGCTCCCGCTTTGCAGGCATAGCCGAGATATTTATCGATCTTTGCGGCCGAGAGAGCACGCGAAATGCGGAGAGCGGTCCGAATGAGAAACACTTTTGACTTGGCTCGTGCGGAAAAACTTGACTTTTTGTGGAAACACTACCGTCTTGCGCCAAGTTTCATCAACATCTGATCGTCGCACTTGGAGCACATCTTCTGTCAATCGAATGGTTTTAGGCATCATCGTCACCTTTAAGAGGGCAGGCTGTCGCCACGATTACGGTTTATTCCCCTTCGACGAGAACTTTTTCGATTCCATCGCGAATGATGCGTATATTAAGACGAGCATCAGAAGCAATGGCAAGTGCTTTTGTACGGAGGATGGACTTGGAATCCGGGGAACAGAACCGCCTTGGGGACAAAGCCTTCCCATATGCTTGAAAAAAAACTATTTTTTTGGACATGGGCGCAACTTGTAAAATTTCTTTTATTGGACGCAGCTTGAAAAAAGTATTGTTTCTGATTTCAGCAAAGTTTTGCCGACATTATCTAAGTCCGAGCAAGAAATTTACATAATTTGAATAAGAAAATATTTTCTTTGACTTGAAAAATCTGAATAGCGTTTGTTTAAGAAAAATTGTGAGCTGTTAAGCGGTCGGGTCCAAGAAATGGAGCGGCAAATGATTTTTTTTATGTAAGTCGGTTTGTTAACGTGGGTTAGCCACTCTTTTATCAACCCTCTCGCAAAGGATAATTTTCTGATTTTCCCGAGCTGCGCCCACGCTTGAATTTGTTGTCCTCAAATGTGGATTTTGCCTTAACAGGCGTACTAAGGCTCAGCTTCGAAAAAAATTGTTTTTAGCTCGGGCGCAGCTTGGAAGAGTGGTTTTTTATGCGAACGCTGCGCCTATTAGACGTTTTTTTGCCCAGTTTTGTGAAATTATTTTTGACTAGGGCGCAGCTTGGAATGAAGTTATTTTGCTCTGTTGAAACTTGGGCAAAAATGTTTTTTTTGCATAAAAAAAGCAAGTTTTTCTCGTTGTTACTTCGTCTACTTTAGCCTCATCCTCTTGTCGGCTGTGAACGCGGCCAATCGTCCAATCGGAAAACGTTACTACAATGGCGATCCCAGCGCTGCGGACACCCCAACCTCCTGCGATTCGGACTCGGTGGTGTCCAGTTTGGGCGACAAATGTCTCACCTACTATCAGGATTGTACGACGCACAACGGCGAATACATGGATTCGGGAGATTTGATCGAGGGCCGTTTGATTTTTTCGACTTGGAACGGCCACACCCTCGACGAATATTGGGACACGTTGGCGGCGTTGCATTATGCGTGCCTCTTCAATCCGGCCCAGCCGTATGTCATCAGGCAGAAAGGAACGACGTGAGTAAAAGTCTTAAACAGAAAATTTTTTTGATTTTGTCAGGAAAAGAATACGTTTTGAAATTTTAGCTCTTTTCGCAGGCTGCGGAATGCAGATTGAAGGCGTACTTTCCGCGTTATCCAAAAATGGTTGTAAATCGGGAAGTTTTAAGGGCGGATTGGGCGTATGCGGCTTTTTTGGCCCAACTAGACGTGACTCCCGGCCGGGTCCGGTGTTGGGCTTTTCTAACTATTTTTTTCATCCTTTCTTTGTAATGTTCTATTTGCCGGGCGAGTTGACATCGACGGCCGGGCCAAAGCGAATTTGAAACAACATGACCCGGGAGCCATGTCTAGACCCAACTCATGTCTTATGAAACATTTGACACCCGGAAAATTAGCTAAAAACAAGGTCTAAGTTCAGGCCTGGGCGCAGCTTGGAAAATTTTGTTTTTGTCAGGAACAAAAACACAAAGTTTTCCGAATTAATTTTCCATTTCAGTATGTTTATGAATATGGATTGCATGTCCTTACGCACGAGGATAGGCGATGGGGGCGTGAAACAACTCTGTCGATTCGAGCGTCGTCCTCTCGGAGATTTGAAACTCGAAAATTTGCAAGCGACCAGACTCGACAAAACAGGCAAGTCCTCCGGAAAGATGCAGTTGTTTTTTGGTTGCAACGTTTCTTTGGGGTTTTCTATTGAAAAATGGTTTAAATTGCCGCTGGCATAAAAGAGAGGGCTTCCAAGTGCGGCGTTCATTTTTTTCAAAATTTTCAAACACTACGGGCATAGGCCCCATATCAATTTGTGAAGATTTTAACTCCCGCTTTTCAGGCATAGTCGAGATATTTATCGATCTTTGCGGCCGAGAGAGTACGCGAAATGCGGAGAGCGGTCATAGAAACATGTTTTGGCTATAGCTTTGAGAGTTTTGCGCGGAAAAGAATGATTTTTTGTGGAAACATTACTCTCTACGGTAGAAATTGGGTCAAAACTTTTGGTGACAAAAATTTCACATCTTGACCAATTTTCGACCAAAAAAAAGATTGGTCGCTTGAGCAAAGCACGACCTCGGGGTCTCGCATAGGTCCTAGAAAGTTCTAAATTTGCGCCGAATTTCATTAACATGTGACCGTCGCACTTGGAGCACATGCCCTGTCAATAAAAATTTTTTAGGCTCCATCTTAACCTTCAGGCCCAGAGACTGTGGCTACGATTACGGTGTATTTCCCTTTAGCAAGGAGTTTTTCGCTTCCATCTATCCATCAGAACCGGAGGCGTTTATCAGGACGAGCATCAAAAGCAATGGCACGTGCTTTTATTCGGAGGATGGGCTTGGAATGGACCAGAACGACCAGCATGTGAAGGAAATGGCCCACAAGGACTGCAGATACGGTGCTCATTCGGAGCTGTAAGTTTATGGGCAGGAGAATGTCTGAAGACTCGGCGCAAAAAGTCCTGAGAATTTGGCACGCTCCCAAATTTTGTCGCACGCCGAAAAAAATTATTTGTCGCTGAGAAAATTGGGAATCGCGCGCGACGTCAGGCAGAAAATGCAAAATGCACCGTGCAGAATGATGTTGTTGGGTCAAAATGCACTGTGCGAAGCCGTTTTTTCGCGGTTTTCGAACCGCACAGTGCAAATTCTCAAAAACCGCACAGTGCAAATTCTCAGGACTTTTTGGGCCGAGTAGTACTCGCGACGTAACGTCCGTAGAATTTGCACTGTGCATTTTCCTTTGTTTTTTCGCCTTCGTCGCGACGATCTCCTGTTTTTACCCAAGCGACACGCACTTTTTGGCGAACGCACCCGCGCGACATCAGCGATTAAATTCGACGGAATTTATGACGCGCACTGTGCAGTTTCATTCCGAAAAGTCTGGGCATGTCTGCACGGTGCGCTGTCGCGCGAAAACTTTGTCGCGAATATTCGAAAAGCGACAAAACAGATTTCGGAGTGCACAGTGCAAAACGAATTTTCCGAAAAGAGCAAGGTTATGTCGCGCGGTAAAACTGCACAGTGCGTTTTGAAGTTGCACCGTGCCGATTGTTCGTTCCAGACAATTTTGTCGTCGACGTCGCGCGTGAACTTTGGTGTCGCCGCGCGGAAAAGTGCATGTCGCTTGGGTAAAAACGGGAAGTCGCGGCGATGACGGCGGAAAACAAAGAAAAGTGCACGGTGCAAAATTGTCCGAACTTTTGAGCGCGAGTGGTATTAGTATTTTCACAAAGTGCATGGACATTTGTCGCTTACCGCACCGTGCACAAGAAACCTCCAATTGCACTGTGCATTTGATGTTTTTTTGGTTTTTTGCACTGTGCGCCGACGTATCGCGGCGACGCAAGCTTCTTTCAACCACGTCGCTGCGTCGGGCAGCTGGAATTTGCACCGTGCAAAAGATTTTTTTGGAGGTTTGCACTGTGCAAAAAGGGGAAAATTCACTGTGCGGATGCGACAAGCGTGGGCAAATTGCAAAATGCACTGTGCGCTAGCGAGAAAATGTCCATGCACTTTGTAAAAATACTAACACAACTCGCGCCGTAAAGTCCCGACACTTTGCACGGTGCATTTTGCTCAAATTTTCGCGGCCGTCGCGGCGATTTCCCGTTTTTACCTAAGCGACATGCACTTTTGGGCGACCGTACCCGCGCGACATCAGCGATACAATTGTCGAGACTTTATGGCGCGAGTAGTAGTATCAGTCTGTCGGGAACATAATGTTGATTTGTCGACAAAGATTGTCAAATATCTCGACTGCGTCTGCAAAGCGGGAGCTATAATTTTTGGGAATTTATGTGTGGCCTATGCTCGGTGTATGCGCAATATTTGAAGAAGATTTGAGCGTCGTATGATTTTGTTTTGTCACACAGAATTGTCGTTTTATTTTTAGGAATTGTAATTTTTAAATTTTCAGCATCTGCCGTGCACAAGGCATAAATGGCGTCTGCGAGTACAATCTCAAACATGTCAACCCACACGGAGGTTAAATGGACTTGTTGTATGTAAAAGCTGTCGACACACTCTGCCTTACCTTTACGGATAAATAAATATTTTTTTTGATTTTTTTATTTTAAACTCTTGGCTCTGATTTCTTTGCTTCTATCGAACATTAGTTAGGTTTTGGAGACATTTTATACGATGAAAAATTCTATAAAATGTCACCCTACGCATAAATGTCACAAATCCGGAATAGTTCACGAATTTTGACCCTTCGAAGCGCAAATTTTACGTATTTTGAAGCTTTACATTTCGCTAAAGACAAATCAAAGAACTCTGCAGACTGTTTATTTGATAAGAAAACGGTTTCTTTGGAAAGATCGTTGATTAGAGCTCTAATCTTGCGGGAAGACCACTCCAAGGTCCTTTTTAACCTTTTCCAAGACTTCATGAATGGCAATTGAGTCGTCATGACTCATTTTTTCACTTTCAATTTGACCTGAAAATAGAGTTTACTACCTCAATCTAGGATACTAAAAACCAGGGAGGTGCTCAAAGTGAGACGCTCAGATATTGGATGAAATTTGGTGCAAATTTAGTATTATTTTCCCTAATAACTAAAATTCTGATACACGACTATCTACAATCATTTTAAAAAGGTTTACAGCACTTTTCTAAAACTTTATTTTATCGTATCTTAGTTATGTTATATTTGCCGGGCGACTTGATATCTACGGGCCGGGCCAAAGTAAATTTGAAATGGCCCGGGCAGGAGCCATGTACATGCAAGACTCCTAACTTGCGCTTTGCAGAAACAACCGAGATTTTTGGTCCAAAAGTTGGCAAAAAAATTGCTGTTTTTTGCGAATTTTGTCATGAAAAGTGTCATAGCTATTTCTCTTGTAGACTGTGATGATTAGACAAAAAATCAACGTTTTCCGCACAAAACTGGCAAAGATACAGCCAAAAAGTGTTTTTGTCTCTCATCCCCCTCTGCGCTTTGTGTACCCTCTTGGCGAAAAATGGAAATCGAGTATCTTGGCTGCCCCCCAGCTAAAACTTGGAGGAATCAATACGTCGTCTAGTCCCAATTAGACATGGCCCCCGGGCCGGGTCGGGCCAAAGCAAATTTGCCGCGGGCCGACCTTTCTGCCCGGGCCAGAATCGGCCCGTTATAACTAAAATTCTGAGTCTTTTTTCTTCGACCTAGACATGGCTACGGGCCGGGCCGGGCCAAAGCAAATTTGAAACGGCCCGGCCCGGAACCGGCCCGTAATAACAAAAATTTTGAGCCCGAAAGCAAAAAATAGGGTAACAAACGAAAATAGAGTGTCGAAACCCCATCATAGAGGCAGATAAATAGCACACAACTATATACGATCATTTTCAAAATGTTTACAACACCTTTCTAACCATTTTTTCATCCTATCTTAGTAATGTTTTATTCGCCGGGTGAAGTGATATCGACGGGCCGGGCCAAAGCAAACTTGAAACAGCCGGTGGCCGGGTCGAACTCTTTCGGCACGGTCCGGAGCCATATCTAGTCCCAACGTATGTGCAAAATTTGAAGAATATTCGAGCGGCGCACTTGTAACACTTCCTCTTGTCAAATATTATGTGATAACAGGGAAAGTGCTCCAAGTGCTCCATTTCCCTTGTAAAACGAAAAGTTGCCTGACCTTCGCGGATCTTCTTGAACACATGGTCGGCTTCATAGCTCAAACCCGAGCTGTGACTGTACACATAATCATCGGCACTTCCTGGGACCGCATGACTAATAGTGGTATGTTGATCAGTGTTGCGATTGGTCACGACACATTCAGTTGGCGACCAGAAAAAGTCGGGGATCTACAAAACTTGCGATAGACCGTCTTCCACTCACCTGAATACTCCCATTCTCAAAGTTGAGGGTGGCATTGTTGACGGTGCTATGGTTCGCGTCGTAATACAAAAGCGCCCTTTGATCGTCGCCGAATTGAAGTGTAATATTGCTCCAAATGTCCGTGTTGGTCTCATCCTTGGCCCCGATTGCATCAACTTTGGTGGGCTTCTTCCCGAACGCATATAACGCCAGACTCACTGGATACACTCCAATGTCATACAATGGAGTCGATCCTTTGCTGACATCTCTCCTGTTTTCGGGCAAAATTATCCCCAAATTGATGTTTACGACCTTCAAGGGACCGAGATCACCGGCCGCAATCTTTTCTTTGATATCTAACCAAACGGGGAAGAAGCGAGACCAGAAGCCCTAGAAGAACATCAAGTCTAATATAGAAAAGAAAGCATTCAAAGGAAAAGTTCTCCAAGTGCGACACTCAGACTTAGATAAAACTTGGCACAAATTTAGTGTAATTTTTTTAAAACATAGGCGAGACTCCTAGCTTGCGCTTTGCGGAAACGACAAAGGTTTTTAGGTCGGAACTTGGCAAAAATGCAAAATTTTTTCCAAATTTTATTATGCAAAGTTTCATATCCATTTCTACTACTGAGGGTAATGTTCCCACGAAAAATGAATTTTTTCCACATAAAACTGGCAAAGATACGGCCAAAACATGTTGCTCTGACCGCACTCCGCATTTCGCGTACTCTCTCGGCGGGAAAGATCGTTGAATATCTCGGTTACGGCTGGAAACTGGGAGCCAAAACTTTCAGGGATTGATATGCAGCCTATATCGGATGTGTGTTCAAAATTTGAAGGAAATTTGAGCGTCTTATTTGGAGTATTTCCTCTATACATAAATCCCTACCTCCATTAAGAATTTTTTCTCCCTTCTCGCTGTTTCGACCATCAATTTGACCTCCTTTAAGTTCACGCCGAGCGCTTTCTCACACAGAACATGTTTCCCGGCCTTCAACGCTTTTACGGTCCAAGTCACGTGCGCATCGTTGAGCAATCCGATGTACACAACCTCTGCAAACAAGTGTAAAGTCGAAACAATTGTAATTTCGAGACATACCGACGTTGTTGTCTGCCAACAATTCATCGTAGCTTCCGTAGGTCTTCACATCGGTTAACCCAACTTTTCCAACAAAATCTTTGGCTCGTTGCAACGCGCTTGCAGCGGCAGCGACTACCTACAAAAATTGTTTGATACAAGATGTAGGACAGGTAGAAAAAGGTTGTAAGAAGTGTTTTCGAGGCCTGACAAAGCCGTCGGATGCTTGGCGGCGGAGACTTAGCGAAGGCTTGCAATACTTTCCTAGCTTTCGTTTTCCCTGAGCCATTGCATTTTCTATAATAACATAGAAAGGACCAAAACATGCTGCAAAAAACGAGGATCCGTATGTTTTACCTAGATATTATTGGTGTAATACATGAAAAAAGGTGATAAACTGTTCTCTAAGATGATTAATCGTGTTATTTCTATTAAATAAACCTTTTCCTAGCCTCTGCAATGCACAATGGAAGCAAAAGCAGCAGCACAATTTTCTACAGTCCTTGACCTACCTTTCGGCAAAGAAATCAGCACATAATCAAGGTCCCTCAGAATTGCAAAATCCAAAGCTTGTACGGCCTTTTTCTTACCTCAAAGTTGGTAATAAACTATCCTAGGACCTACCTGATCAATCTTGTTTTTTTCCGATTAAAATACCAGAACAACTATATATATACTTTTGAATTGCGCTTTTTACGGCATGTGAAACGAAATGTCAAAAAAGCCTTTTTATGTCCTGCAGCGAAAACAAAGGCGGCAGAGGTGCAAACAGTAAAATAATTATTAGAAAGCATGTAGAATGTTATCATTATTTTTTTTGGTGGTATTGGTACAGTAGACGGAGAAACGTTTTCGACATTTTGTTTCACACGCCGTAAACAACGCGATTCAAAAGTTGCTGGACGATCCCTTTCGCTAAGTCTTCTCCTAGCCTCCACCATGCATAAAACGGCAAATCAAGGCAACCCAAAGTATTGTTGACCCGAAAAATCGGACCCGAAATGTCGTAGCACCAAAAACACCCTTAGAGGTCCAATTCCATATCCACAAAAACGCGTGAATCACTGGTTGAATGGTTTCAACATTGGCATATCCTTACTTTATGATTCTCCTTGGCCACACCCAGCGAACGAACAAAATCATGGGAAATGGAGCCACAGCCAATGATTCCCCAACGAAGAGCCATCGTTCAAAAGATCAAAGTCAACCAAAAATAAGTTCTCCGCAATAGGAAATGAAACAGTGAGCAGGACGGGAAACGTATATAAAGGGAAACAAACAAGTTTGCGTTCTGCTTAGAGTTTGTAGTGTGTTTAACAAATTGTTGCTCAAACAGAAAAAAATTGGATGATCTTTGATTTCTTAATCCAAATTCCGCTCAATTTCTGCTCATCGGAAGTTTCTGAAAAATCGCGCTTTTCAGAAACATCCCAGATTTTTCCGTCCGAAACAGACAAAAATCAGTGAATATCCTGGCAGAAGCTGCAAAGCTCAAGCTAAAATTTTTAGGAATTGATATCTGGTCTATTTCATGATGTGCGTGCAAAATTTAACAAAAATCAGCGCCGCATTTTGGGGTATATACTTACAAGGGAAGTACGCCAAGTGCGACGCTCAGATTTTCTTTAAATTTTGCACACACATCAGGCATAGGCCACGTATCAACTTCTGATAATTTTAGCTCGGACTTTTTAGGCGCAGCCGAGATATTTTGGCAATCTTTGAGAGCGGTCAGAGAAAAAAACACTTTTTGGCTATAACTTTGCTTGTTTAGCGACAAAAAAATTAATTTTTTATGGAAACATTACCTTCTACGGAAGAAATTGGCATGAAACTTTTCATACCAAAATTCGCAAAACAATGTCTTATTTTCGCCAACTTTTGATCGAAAAACCTCGGTGGTTTCTGCAAAGCGCAAGCTAGGAGTCTGACATATGTCTTAGAAAAAATAATACTAAATTTGTGCCAAGTTTCATCAAACTCTGAGGGTCGCACTTGAGGTATTAATACTTCCCTTTTTTAACTGTGAATACACAAAAAATTATTTGACCAGTAAGCCCAAAAAATGGGCCCGGCTTTTAAAAATTTGAGAGAAGAACGCTCTTTTAGTGCAAAATCTTTTCGTCTTTTTTTGATGCGATTCTGCAGAAAATGAGAGAAAAAGTTAAAAAAGGACCCTTTTTAAAGGGCCAAAAACAGCGCTACCTTTGAGTTGCGCTTTTTGCGGGGTGTGAAATAAAAAGTCAAGAAAGTTCTTTTATGTCCTGCAGCGAAAACAAAGGCGGCAGAGTTGCAAACAGTGAAATAATTGTTAGAAAGCATGTGGAATGTCACTATTATTTTTTCCGTTGTTATTGGTACTGTAGACGAAGAAACTTTTCGGACATTTCGTTTCCACGGCGTAAAAGCGCGATTCAAAAGTAGTTGTACTGTCTCTTTATGAAGGAATGTATTCCAAGTGCAACGCTCAGATTTGAATGAAACTTAACGCCAATTTAGGCAAATTTTTTCTTAGGAATATACCAGATTTTTATTTTGCGTTTTGCGGAAACAACCGAGATTTTTAGGTCAAAAGTTGGAAAAAAAGTAACGCTTTTTTGCAAATTTTGGCATGGAAAATCCCTGCCTCTTTCTACTGTAGAGGATAATGTTTCCACGAAAAATCGATTGTTTCCGCGCGAAACTGGCAAAGATATGCCAAAAATATTTTTGTCTTTGGCCAGTCTCCGCATTTCTTACACTCTCTCGTCGGCAAAGAACGCTAAAGATCTTGGCGGCTTCTGCAGAGCGCGACCTAAAATTTTCCTGAATTGATATGTGTCATGGGCCCAATCTACAGACAAAGGAGATTTCCAGTATTTTATAATATTTCGCCGACATACCCATTTTATACGACAAAAAAACCTTTCGTATAAAATGTCACCCAAAAAAATCAAATCTTTTGATCAAAACCTCTGATTTCCAATGCCGCTTAATTTCTACCAGAGCATTTTTTTTATTTAATAGCTCGGTGACATTTTATACGACGGAATATGTTCTTCGCATCAAATGTCGCAAGTTTATGACTTTGTGCAATCACAAAAATTACAATCCATATTCTGATGTAATCGTCGGACAAGTTGATCTTTGAAACTTTCGTCATAAAACAAACACGCCAAACAAATTCTTGGGCTAAAAAATTGTTAATTAAAAATTTGTTTTACCCTGATAACACGCCTTTATAAGCGGCTCTTGACGTCGAACTTGTTCTTCAGTTGATAACGGGTTAATAATAAAGTCATCCGACCATTATCTGTTGCAACAATGAGACTAATTCTCTTGACGGCTGCAGTTTTTTCGATTGGTTTTGCTGATGTTCTGAAGGTGCCTTTGGGAAAATTTGAAGCCAAAGACCAGGCCGGAAAGAAGGACTATTACGATAAACCTTTCGAATTGTATGAAAGTAAGCGAATTTATCAATTTTTGGAAATTTTGAGGATTTTGAAAAAAATCAATAAAATTTGTGACATTTCGTGAAATGTGGAAAAAGAGGATTTAAGACAGATTATTGTTTAATACTGGTTTTGAAATATTAATAAGGCTGTTTTGGCGGCTAGAAAAAATCCAATAATTTTTTTGACATTTTGTCTAATTTCAGGTTTGTCCAGAATTATATAGAAATTATATTTCAGAATCCTTTTACACGGTGGATGTCAAAGTCGGAAACCCAACTCAAACTTTGAAATTGGCCTTAAACCTTGGTTCCAACCAATTTTGGCTTCTTGACTCGAAAGTTACCGGAAATGTCACAACCAATAGTCCGACTTTTGAAAGCAGGTAAGTGATTACTGTCTAATTCATTAACAGTTATTAACCACTTCAAGAAAGCGCCTTAGCGACATAGATTTCTTAGTTTTTATGATTTTTTCCAAAAAATTCCACTCACACAGTCTTTTTTGTCTTGATGACCGTGCAAATGTTTTAGCGACCATTCTGGATGTACAGCGGCTTTTGCTCACAAGGCTGAAAATCAATATCTTTTATTTTCAGCCAGTCCACAACCCTGAAAGTCAACGAAACCAAGAAATATTTCAACTTCTTTGACAACGTCAAAGTTCATGGTGTCCAAGGAGAGGATCAGGTCTCAGTCTTTGACAACGCCCTTGATTTGCAAAAATTCGGACTTATCAGCAAAGTTAATGGCGATGGGCAACTGGAAGGAGTGTCTGGTGTTATTGGGGCAGGCCCCTTGGGAGATGGAACCGACTTCACTGGTGCACCATGGGAATCGTTGATTCATCAGGTCGCAAAGAAAGTTTCGGACGGCAAATTCACTATTTGGCTGAATTCCAATGAAAACAGTGCCGAAAAGGGTCAGCTCACCTTTGCTGGTCGTGATTTGGAGCACTGTGAAAAGAGCACCGTTGAGCCGGGAGCGCCAAAGAATTACAGAGGAAACTTGACTCAATGGGGATTTCCGGCCGCTGGGTAAGTTATTTTTAGCCGCAAAACCAAGACACTAAAGTTAGCTATGGCCAAAATTAAACAAAGTAGTCATGTTGTAAGTATTTCGCCTAAAACTCTATTTTATACGACCAAATGTGTCTTTCGTATAAAATTTCACCTAAACAGAAAATTTTAGTGTGTGATTTCTTAATTCTAATGTCGCTTAATTTTTTCCACAGGATATTTTTTGCTATAGAACAGCTTGGTGACATTTTATACGACGAAAAATATCTTTCGTATAAAATATTACTCAAACAAAAAATCCTAATATTTTTTTTGTTTTCAATGCTGCTCAATCTCGGCCACAAAATATTTTTTTTGTTTTAAAAGACTTGCTGACATTTTATACGACCGAATGTATTCTTCGTATAAAATGTCGCCAAGCCTATAACTTTGTGTAGCTATTTATTTGCAGTTTTGGCACCGGCAGAAGCCGCTTTGGGCACGCTGGCAACGTCTTCATCCAAAACGATGACAAAATCATCAAGACTCTGGCCTACACTGAAAATTCGTTGGCCCGAACTTGGCGTCTGACTGTGGATTCCAAGCTGAAAGCGAAAGTTTTGAAGTGCGCTGACGTCGAGAAATTAGACCCCTTCTACTTCACCATTGGCCGAAGCACCTTCGAATTTCCGGCCAGGATTTTCTTCACTCCAGTAAGCTCCGGAAAATTTGATTTTTTTTGAGAAATTTTATTCTTGACTTTTTTTAACGCCGGTCTCGCAGCGTGCGCCCTGGGGTTTTCAGAAGCCTACGCTAATC
Source organism: Bursaphelenchus mucronatus (assembly GCA_025436335.1). NCBI lineage: Eukaryota > Metazoa > Nematoda > Chromadorea > Rhabditida > Aphelenchoididae > Bursaphelenchus > Bursaphelenchus mucronatus. The sequence continues at coordinate 10,759,600 of CM046360.1, forward strand.
CAAAGAGTAGACTAGCAGGGGAAGTACCCCAAGTGCGACGCTCAAATTTTGGTGAAACTTGGCACAAATTTAATATTATTTTTATCAAGAAATGTGCGAGACTTCCAGCTTGCGCTTTGCAGAAACGACTGAGGTTTTTTTTTGTCGGAACTTGACAAAAATGTGAAATTTTTTTTCGAATTTTGGCATAAAAAGTGTAATGTCTATTTCTACTACAGAGGGTAGTTTTTTGACAAAAAATCAATTTTTTCCGCACGAAACGGGCAAAGATATTATAAAAATGGTTTTTCCTTGTGATCGTGCTCTCTCGGCTGCAAAGGTCGTTGAATATCTCGGCTGCGTCTGCAAAGCGCAAGCTAAACTTTTCAGGAATTGATTTGTGGACAAAATCTGTGCAAAATTAAAAGAAAATCTGAGCGTCGCACTTGGAGTACTTCTCTTATAGGCCAGAGGCAATTTTAACGATTTTTTGATCGAAAAACCCTATACTAAGCATTCACAAGCCGCAGAAAACGATGGGAGCAGGCTGCGGGCCAGACAACGGAAGGTTTACCTTTTATTTTCCTCTTTCAGACCGAAAACAAAGAAATATGCCGATTTATTGTTGAAGCCGCGCAAGCGGGGCCAATCAGCGAGGTCTTCCAGCTGACTCAAGACTTCTTGAAGTACGTCTGCGTCACCTTTGACACCAAAACCAAGAGCTTGACGTTCAGCAAAGCAATTCCAAAGAACTAATTTGTTTTTTGTTGAATTTTTGGATAATAAATTCATTTATATAATAGAAAAAATTTAAAAAATTCAAATTTTTTCAAAATTTATTTTCGATTTTCAATATACATAATGCACAGAATAAGATGCGTAAACGTTTGCAAAATTAAATATTGAGCAAAGAGAAAAGAAAGTACAATTCGTTTTGAAAGTCATGAGATTCGGAAATATTCGATGGGGCAATTGAATATTATACTGGATGAAGATCACGGGAAAATAAAAAAAAGTGGAAACAATGAGACATGTATGTTATATTTGAAGCCTAGCTAACCCGGAAATCGAGAGGAAAATAGTGAATAAGCAGTGGAAACGTGAACAAGAAACAGGATTTTTTCTTAAAAAATTCAAAAAATCTCAAAATTCAAAAAAAAATCAAAAAATTCTGATTTTAGGCCTTGGCTTTTGCCTTGGTCTTCCTGACCCGTCGCACTTCCACTTGATTGCTCTTTGGCAGTCTTCGCTCCTTCTTGACGCCTCGAACAATATCCATTTCGAAGTCCTTGTCCAAGTCGGTCCAGAAATTGGCCCGTCGCAGCGCGTCGTTCCTCACCGAGATTTGCGGCACCGACTTGATGACGCCGATTTTGATCGGCTTTCCTGGCTCCACCTTGCTCCATTGCATTTGCGGCGTGTTGGGACTGGCGGACTTGACGAAATTCGCGAACGTATCGACCAGTCGTCGCTGCGTCTTGCGGTCCTGCTTGTTGAACTCGAAACTGCCGAAGAGATGGTTGCCGAACAGGTAGGGATACTCGGCGGCGTGCGACACCGCACGGAACGGCAGCTCCTTCTTGAGGTCCGAATTCACATGGTCGAATTGGAATAAATAGACCGGAGAGCCGTGCAGCGCACGAATCTTGGCCTCCCATACGATGGGAACGATGAATGCGACGTCAGAGGCTAGCTGAAAGTAGAAATAAATTAATTTAAATGTCTTTAAATGCGAAAAAATTCAAAAATTTGGAAAAATTATCAATTGAATTTCAAAAAAATTCAAAAAATTATCTTCTCCTTGCTTACCAATGAGTATTGCTCCAAATAATGGGCGGAATCGCTTTCATTTTTCCAATTGTCCGCGTAGAACTTGATCAGTTCTTCGGCGAGGAGCTGCTGATCCGCCGGATTCAGCTCATCCACGCCTTTGGCGGCGTTATTCCGCACAAAATTGATGAACACCTCCTTCGTGTAGTTGTCCTGCTGCTCGGGTTGAACGGTGAGTCCGCCGCGGAACGCCATGACCGAATTGGGGAACTCGATGGTCAGGAAGACGGCCTCGTGCGTGTTGAAGCCCATCAAGGTGGGCATTTCGGCGGCCTCTTTGAGGAGCTCGGGGTAGTCCTTGTCGAAGAAGTCGCCGTCCATGCGCGGGTTGTAGTTCAAGAAGGCCAACTGATCCCGAATCAGGGGGAATTCGGAGGCCGCGTCCATAATGTCGAACAGATCCATGTCCTGTAGACATTCCTTCATCTTGATGGTGTCGTCGATGGGACAGTTGGCTTGTTTGGCCAAGTCCCGGGACATCTCCACCACATGCTCGTTCGAGGCCCAGTGAGCGTAGGGAGAGCCGGAATGTAAAATTAGTTGATGGAAAAGACCTGAAAATGGGGGAATTAGGAAAATTAAGGGAAATATAGAAAAATAAGGCAATTTAAAAAATTTTAAGTCATCCAAAAAACTTTTTTTTTTCAAAATCCTACCTTTTCCATGTTTGCTCAACGAGAGCATTGAAGCCGACACACTGCCAGCACTCTGCCCCCACAAGGTGATTTGGTTTTTATTCCCGCCAAACTTTTCAATGTTCTTATTCACCCATTTGAGGGCCTTCAGCTGATCCCACAGCCCAATATTGCCGGGCAACTCCTCGTCGCCGTTGGACAGGAATCCCAACATTCCCAAGCGATACTGCAGCGTCACCACGACAATTCCTTGCGACACAAAGTTGTCGCTCACATTCGTGAAGCCGAACTGCGACGCTGCGCCCGAGCAGAACCCGCCGCCGTGAATGAAGACCAGAACGGGATAGCCGGAGGGCGGTGGGGGTTTGTGTGGGGCCATGACGTTGAGATAGAGACAGTCCTCTTCATAGTCGAAGCTGGCGATTGGATGATGAGGGACGCAGCCGGGAGAGAAGTTTAGGGCTTCCAAGGGCTCGGTCCAGTTGTCCGGGTCTTCGGGACGCTGAAATATGAAAAATTAGAAAAAATATTTAAAATCAATTTTTTTTTATTTTTTTTTTTGAGTTTTTTGGATTAAAAATATTTTTAAAAAAAATTGTATTTTACAATGAAAAAACCTTAAATAACGTATTTTAATTTTTTTTGTAATGTTTTTCAAATGTAATCACCAAAAAACGTTCAATTTCTAACATTTACTTTTTGTGTAATGTCCTTATTCATAGATCACATTTTTTTTAAATAAAAAAATTTCGTTTAATCGAAAGTTCAAAGATTTTTCGAACGCCCAAAAAATTTAATTTGGTGTCATAACAAAATGAAAAATGATGTTGTCATCCTTTTCTCCTTTACAACTTGTTTGTTATGACGCTTTCAGTTTTTTTATAGCTTCAGAATTTTCGGGAAGGTATCCCGGGAAGAGAGCGGGGGAAATCAAGTTTTAAAAAAAGTTCTGAAGCAAAAGTGCAATATAACTGGTCTCAAAAAGTTCGTAAAACTGTAATTTAGATGGAGAGAAAAAATGATTTGTAAACAAAGTGTTTTAAAAAAAATTTACAACGGAAGTACCCAAGTGCGACGCTCAGATTTTCTTTAAGTTTTGCACACACTTTGAGCATAGGCCACATATCAACCCCTAAATGTTAAAGGTCAAAAGGACAGTACAGCTACTTTTGAATTGCGCTTTTTACAGCGTGGAAACGAAATGTCCAAAAAGTTTCTTCGTCTACTGTACCAATAACAACGAAAAAAAATAATGGTAACATTCAACATGCTTACTAACTATCATTTTACTGTTTTCAACTCTGCCGCCTTTGTTTTTGCTGCAGGACTTAAAAAAACTTTTTTGACATTTCGTTTCCCATGCCGTAAAACGCGCAATTCAAAAGTAGCTGTTATGGACAGATATTCAACGATCTTTGCGGCCGAAAGAGTACGCGAAACATTTTCACATGAAAAAATTGGTTTTTTGTAAAAATTTTACCCTTAGGCATAAAACTTTTCATACCAAGCTGCCATTCAAAATTAAACATTTTTTTACTATGTGCTTTCAAACTCCATTTTCCCCTTAAAAATTTTGTTCTCTCCCGCTCTGATTCACAAAACATTACACAAAACGTCAGAAGGTAATTAATTACACTTGAACTTTTTTCCGCTAAGAAGCTTCGAGAAAATTAAACTGTTTCTTGAAAGTGAATAAATATTATATTTTTTCCTGAACTGTTAAACTAACTCGGCGTGAAGCCGAAAACCTGACTTTTGGTTTGATTTTCGGTTGTAAAAAAGTAGGAGAATTGTAAAAATTTTAAAAATAATCTTAAAAAAAAATTTTTTTTTATTACTGTATAAAATTACGATTTTTTTGATTTTTTTTTTAAAATAAAATTTTTTTTTATTTTTTTTTATTTTGATTTTGATTACTGTACCAATTTGTACGGAATGTCGCTGGAGTGATTTTGTGGCGTGCACTGTGCGAAAAACGTCAGAGTGCGGACGACACCCCAAAAAAGACTGTCGCACGGTGCAAAAAAGCAAGTAAATTGCACAGTGCAAAAGAAACTTTTGTTTTCGCACAGTGCATATCGCAGAAATCACTCCAGCGACTTTACTTACGGACTTGCAAAAAACTGTTAATTTTTTTTTTTAGTATTTCGGATTTTTTTTTATTTTTTTTTGTTATTTCCCAAATTTCCCTACCTCAAATCTCAGTGTGCCCACTGGCGGTTTGGCAAACGGAATTCCCAGGAAGATATTGGCCTCCTCGATAGGGCCCTCGTCGTCTGTTGATGGCGTCCAATTTCTCCACAAATCCAACGACTGGCCCATTCGCGGTCTGCACGTAAACATTGCTCGGGTCGGCCGAATCTCCATGCTCCCGAGGGTCGGGTTTGGGCTTGGGATGGGCAAAAACTGACGAGAGGAGGAGTAGAGAGAGTAATTTGTGTAGAGTTGTCATTCTGAAAAAATTGGGTATAAAATGAAAAATTGTTTTGGGATTTTTTAAAAATTTAGGGAAAATCGCGGGAAAAAAAGGTGAAATACGACAAAATCAAGAAAAACACTATTTGTCGCTGGAGCGATTTTTGGTGTTTGCACTGTGCAATAAAAGTCAGGGTGCAAGCGACAGCCAAAAAAAGCCTATTGCACGGTGCAAAAAGCAAGAAATTGCACAGTGCAAAGTGAAATTTTTTTTGCACAGTGCATATCGCGGAAATCGCTCCAGCGATTTAATGTTTAAGAAAAAAGTTGTTAAAAATTCCAAGAACACTTTTTCAGAAATTTTTTTTATAGACCTCCTAAAACACCTCAACAATTATATTAATTTTTTTTTCACGCTTTTACTAATAATAATCCATCATTTCCCCCAAAAAACCTCGCAAAATGTCGCAAACGAAACACGTCAAAAGTTTGTTCGTAATGTCGAAAAAACCATCAACGACACTCAATAATCTCCCACATGTGTATCGAATATTGACTGCGGAACGACACAAAACCTGTTCGTCGAAGGGGCGGGGCGAAAAGGGGTCAATCGAAAACTCGGTTGGACAAATGGACGAGTTTCAAGGTTGGACCGAAAAAAATTGTGAAAAGAAACGGAAAGAACGTTAAAATTGCGTTGAAAAATGGAAAAAGTGGGTTGCAGGGTGATCGATAGAATTTTTGTTAGCATTATTTATAATTTTGAGATGATTTGATTAGGATTTTTTAAAGAAAACGGTGAAAATTGTCAAAAAAATTTTTTTTGTTAAATTTTGATTTAAAAAATGATTTAAAACTACGGGTTGGCTTTTTTAATATAAACCTAACCCTAATTTTTAATCAAATTAAAACATTAAAAAAATTAAATGACCAAAATCGCAAAAAAAATTTTGAAAATTCTTTGAACTGACAATGTGCAATATGAAACTCTCAAATTCTCTTAAAATTTTGTAAGCACCTTCTAAGTAAGCCATGTATCAATCCCTGAAAATTTTAGCTCTCGTTTTGCATGTTCAGCCGAGATATTCAACGATCTTTTCGGCCGAGAAAGTACGGAAAATGCGGAGAGCGGTTAGAGAAAACACTTTTGGCCGTATCTTTGTCAGTTTCACGCAAAAAAATGATTTTTTTAAGAACACTATTTCTTTTTAAATAAATAAAAAATAAAAAATTCCATTCCGTTCCCCACCCGCTTGCAATACGACTAATTCAGTACATAATTAGCCAAAACACCGACTTAAAAGAAGACTGTAAACCCGTGTTCGCCGACTGTAAAGTTGTTGCCTTTAAGCATTGAAAAAAGCCGGATTGTAACCTTAAAATTCAAAGATTTTTATCGCAATTCGTTGAACACGATCAAACACGGTGCAAACCTTAAGAATCGCGGGAGAAGGGTTGTCAATTACTCATTGACGTCAGAAGTTTATCAAAAAAGCGAAATGATATAGTCGCACTTGAGGAAATTGGGAGATAAATTGTAAAGTAGTCGGGAAATAGTTGTCAATCTGAGGTCAATATATGTTGGAATAAAAATCTCAACGGGTTTGCGACGTAAAAGCTAAAAAATTTTGCATTTGTGATGAAAAATCTTAAATTTTGTTAAAAATCATTCAAGTGCGACGCTTAGATGTTCTTTAAATTACGCACACACATCTAGTATAGGCTACATATCAATTCCTGAAAATTTTAGCTCCCACTTTAGAGGGGCAGTCGAGATATTCAACGATCGTTGCGGCCGAGAGAGCACGGAAAATGCGGATAGCGGTTAGAGAAAAAACACCTTTGGCAGTATCTTTGTCAGTTTCGTGGAAAAAAATTTATTTTTATTGTGGAAAAATTGCCCCTCGATGTGTTTCTCTCTGACCGCTCTCCGCATTTTGCGCGCTCTCTCGACCGCAAAGAGCGTTGAATATCTCAGCCGTTGCAGCACAGCAAAAGCTAAAACTTTCAGAGCCGAAAAAATGTTGAATTTCTAACGTTTTGAAAATTCTCCACTCTCACCAACGTTAAACGCCTCTCTTCTCCGGGGCTTCAACGTTTGTCTGCCCCTGAACCTTATTGATTGTTTACCGCCCAATTGCGTAATCCGGTCAGGTCTGAATTGTCATGCCCTTCGCCAATGACTTGTATTACAATCAAATTTTTTGTGAACTTTGTCATTTAAAAGACTTTTTACTGAAGAGAAAGAAATAGAAAGGAAATTTGAAAAGACTGTGGACTGTTCCAGATGAATGACTAAAAAATTCTTGACGTCAAACGCTTATAGGTTTAGAAATCAACAAAGAATAAGATTTTTTGTATAAATCCTATTTCATTTTGCGAAAAAAGAAAGAAAATCCGAAAAGAGTCAAGCGCCAGCAGCTTAGAGTAAGACTTGACTCAGTGGGTCAAGTGTTTCACTCAAAGGGTCAACTGTTTCTCTCAAGCCGCAGAAATTGGCAAATCATTTCATAACCGAAGAGTAGCATTCCCAAAGACGTATTCGGAACTTTTAAACCTCATTTTACAAGAGCAGCCGACTGACCGTTTCTCTTCATTTTACGTACTCCTTCGCCGAAAGAAATCGTTAAATACCTCAGCTCTCCCTGCGAACTATGGACCGAAATCTTGTACAATTTAAATATGGCCTATATAGAGAATGTCTACAAAGAAAATATGTACAATATCGTCCCTTGAGGCATCCTATATAAATGATCTCCAAAAATCGACCAAAAAACCAAAAAATACCAAAAATATCGACTACTAAATCAAAAGTCCATTAACAGGTTGTCTCTTATCTCCCGTGGGTAGCCTTCAGCAAAACAATTTCCAAAGATCGACCGCTTACCCCAAAATATCGCCCAATAAATCTTCTCCAATCTCCGTAGCCACCCCCAATGTAGCCTCCGATCCCGTTCCCGAAGCGTCCGCGAACCCCGCACTGAATCACAAACGAAAATCGGAACACCGATGGCGCCGTTTTTATTTCCGCCGCCGCACCGCCTTTTTTGCGGTCGGACACAAACCCATCACAAGTCTTCAGAAACTACAAGTTTAACAGTTGTGTACACTGTGTTTTGTGTCCCTCTGATGTTTAGACGGTTGGAGTGCAACGGGAATCAGATGATGAAAAAGTAAAATTTAATTAAAAAAAATAAAATTGAGAAGAGGCCTGGAGAGATTGAAAAATCTCAAAGTTGGGATGCAAAAATTGGCAAGCCTTAAAGTCATCGAGTTTACGAGTGGCGCTGTAAACCCAGAGATCCCTCGGAAACCAAAAACAAACTTGTTCTTGTGACTTTTTACAACGAGCCCTATTGAATTTCAAAAAACATGACAAAAATAGATGAAGGAGAATGTTTTCTCACCTTAAATGGATGTTTTGTCATCTAAAACCACCGTTTAAACTAATAATCAACAAAAATTACGGTGTCACCGATTAAAATCTGAGCAGTACATATTAAAAATGGAATGCTCAAAGTGCGACGCACAGAGTTTTTTTGAAATTATGTGCAGACATTGTCCATATGTCATATATATATTAATTGCGGAAAATTTTAGCTAACGCTTTGCGAGGGCAGCTGAGGTATTCAACAATCTTTGCGACCGAGAGAGTACGCGAGATGCGGAGAGCGGTCAGAGAAAAACCTTTTTTGTCATTTCTTTGGCATTGGCGCACAGATTTGAACAAAAGCCGGCTTCATTTTGGAATATTATATTCTAAGATGTTTACGAAATTAAAAGCACGCGCTTTGCAGAAAAATCGAGATGTTTTAATGGAAAATTGGTGAAAATTAAAATTTTTTTTGTAAGTTTCATCGTAAAAAAAATCTGCTCTATTTTTACCAGAAAGGGAAAATTGTCAGAAACGTTTACTTTTTCAAAATGTGCCCAAAGTGCGACGCTAATTTTGATGAAATTTGGCGCAAATTTAGACAATGTTTTTTCAAAACACAGGAAAGATTGCTAGCTTGCGTTTTGCAGAAACCACCGAGACTTTTAGGTCACAAATTGCACACCTTTTTGCAAATTTTGGCACAACCACTTTTATGTCTTTTTCTACCGTAGAACATAATGTTTCCACAAAAAAATCAATTTTTTCCGAACAAGACTGTCAAAGGCACGGCAATAAAGTTCTTTTCTCTAACCGCTCTCCGCATTTCCCGTACTCTCTTGGCCGAAAAGACCGTTGAATATCTTGGCAAAACATGCAAAGCAAGAGCTAAAATTTTTAGCAATTGTTATGTGTCCTACGCATATTATATTGATAGCATTTCATAAAAGTCGCAGCACAGATTTTTGAGATATTCTAATTTTTTAAATAAAACCCTTTTTTCCGACTTTTCCAACAAAAAATCGCTCAGAAATTTGAGAGAAGAAGTAATCAATCTAATCAACAATCTCCTGAATATATACCCTTGCCCGAAATGTCTAATTCGAACAAAATTAGTTGCTTGTCTGTTGCACTTTACCCGCGCGCTACGTTCTTCTTCAACGTTCCCACACAAAACTCAGGGAATTGGCTGGGCAGAAGGAGAAGACAGAAGTGCCCGTGTACTTTACACTGTCTGAATTTCTGGAAATTTAAAGAGCTGCACACAAAGTTCGGGTCGAGTAAAATACAAGGATTGCATTTTTGAAGGAGTTTAACGACCTTTGGGGTGGACTTTGAACACAGGTTCTTACCGTGAATTGAGGGGTTTCACGGGAACATCGAAGGTGGAGAAAGACATGACAGAGAGGAGAACTGTGGATTGGAATACGTGCAACAGTTTTGAAAACGCCCTAGGGAATGTGCATTAATTATGAAAACTTTTTTCACGTATACCAAAAGTCTTCATGTATATTTTTATCATAGAAGGTAATGTTCCCACAAAAAATCAATTTTTTCCGCGCGAAATTGGCAAATTTACGAGCAAAAAGTGTTTTTCTCTCTGACCGCTCTCCAAGTTATGTTTACTCTCTCTTCAGCAAAGATCGTTGAATAATTCTAAAGCTAAAAAGTGAGCTAAAATCTTCAGAAATTAATATGTGATCTATGCCCAAAATGGCATATAATATAGTAACTTCCATAGTAAGCATGAGAACGTCATCATAATTTTTTCCGTCGTTATTGGTACTGTAGACGAAGAAACTTTTTGGGCATTTCGTTTCCCAAGCCGTAAAAAGCGCAATTCAATAGTTGAAGTACTGGCCTTTAAAGGACCAGGACAACTACAGCTGAACCGCGCTTTTAACGGCTTAGAAGACGAAATGTCACAAAAAGTTGCCTCGCCTACTGTATCAATAACAACGAAAAAAATAATGGTGGCATTCTACATGCTTACTAATAACTATTTGACTGTTAGCAACTCTGCCGCTTTTTTTTCGCTGCAGGACATAAAAAAAGTTCTTTGACATTTCGTTTCGCACGCCGTAAAACGCGCAATTCAAAAGTTGCTGTCCTGGCTCTTTAGGAACTTTCTGAAACTTCCCAATCTCTTTCGAAATTGCACGAAATCTCTCCTTCCCGCAAGACTACCGTAATCAACGCAACGCTCTCGCTGTAATGTTACAAACCCCAGGGCCGGCTCTGTTTTCTGTCGGAACCACGTTTTATATGACTTTCCTTCCACATGTTGGTTGGGTTTTTACTGCCTGTTGATTTCAAACTATAAATCTGACAACCACACTTGAACAAATTGACTACCAGCTCGCTCCAGCTACAAAACGTGAATTTCGAATCAAAATCAAGTATTTTTCACAATTTTAGAACAAGTTTGAGATGAAACTGAACGAATGAAGTTGCAAATAAACCAGTAGGATACTACTCCGTTCGAAAAGTCGTTGGAGTGATTTCTGCGATATGCACTGTGCAAAAAAGTCAGGGTGCGAGCGACAGCCGAAAAACGCCTATTGCACGGTGCAAAAAGCAAGAAATGGCACAGTGTAAAGGAAACTTTTGTTTTGTCATGTCGCAAAAAGCAATTCAGCGACTTTCCGGACGGACTAGTACTGCGGGGGGCAAAAAATGTGGGGGAAAAAATTGAAAATGAGATTTTTAGACGCTTTCAGAAGGACCATCAATTTTGAAACTGAGGGTTTGATGAAATTTGGCGCAAATTTAGACAGTGTTTTTTACAAAACACATGCATGATTGGTAGCTTGCGTTTTGCAGGAACCACGGCGACTGTTAGGTCAAAATTGACAAAAAATCCACATTTTTTTACGAATTTTGGCACAAAAATTTTTATGTCTGTTTCTATGGTAGAGCATGATGTATTCACAAAAAAATTAACTTTTTCCAAACGAAACTGAAAAAGATAGGGCACAAAGGTTTTTCTCAGATCGGTCTCCGCATTTCGCGTACTCTCTCTTCGACAAAGATCGTTGGATATATCGGCTGCCTCTGCAAAGCGTAAGCTAAAATTTTCCGGAATTAACTTGAGGCCTATGCTCAAAGTGTGTGCAAAATTTAAAATCTGAGCATCGCACCTGAGATGTTTTTGGATGACAATCGCGATTTTCTTAAAACCGTTAAAATTTTTCAGTCAAAATTTGCCGAAAATAGAAATTTTATTAGGACTTTTGGGGAAAAAAAATTGATTTTACTCCGTGTTTTTTTCTTCTCTGATTGCTCTCCGCGTTTCGCGTACGCTCTGCTCCGAAAAAATCGTTGAATATCTCGACTGCCTCTGCAAAGCGCGAGCCTTTCAGAAATTGATTTGTCGCCTTTATCAATCATTTTTCCAAAATTTCAAAAATCTTTTTGAGCATTTCTTCAAAAAAAATTAATTATTCTATAACGAACACCCGACCTAGTGGACGCAAATTAGATCCCTCCCAAAGAACATCACCTATATCCTCTCCAAAATAATTCAGAAATTACTCTTCTTCTATTTCCCTACGCCTTTATATGTTGAAGTTTGCAACACAAAACATAACGCTCCGTTGGCGGAACCTTGAAGCCACAGGAAGAAGGCGTTGGGTGTAAACTTGGTCTTTTCTTGGGGTTCGTAGCCAATGTAAACAAGGATTCGGACACAAATTTTTGTAAGAGCACAGAAGAATGCCGCACAAACATGTGCTCTGTGCTTTATGTGAGGAATTTGTGTGAAATGGGTGATTGGAAAGTTCTCGAAAGAAATTGCGCTTTCCGGGAATGATGAAATACGATGAAATACGAATTTTTGAAAAAATTAAATCAGCTAAGACGATGTTCGTCGCTCTAACAGTCAATTTTAGCCTAAAATAAGCCTCCGTACGACGAAACCCTTCTATGACGAATAAAGTTTTTTGTCCTTTGCAATTTGTTGTACAGAGGCACCTCACGTCGAATTGAGAAGGGAACTCTTCAAATTGGCTTTTCGTCCAAAGATTTATTAAAAAAATTATTTTAAAATTTTTTAGCTAGGTATTACCGGTCAAAACAAGTCTGGAAAAAATCCATATAGCTTGAAAATTGAAAACTTTTGTCACAAAAGACCTAGTTACCAAATTAAACAAGAAATGGTTTAAAAAAGATTTCTTGGATCCCATATTTGTGACAAAATGCCAACAGTTGCCTCCCTCTTGCTTTTTCGATTTGACGTGCGCCACTCTGTTTACAAAGGAGTGCGACGCAACGCACAGATTTTCTTCAAATTTTGGCCACACTTTGAGCATAGGCCACATATCAATTCCTGAAACTTTTAGCTATCGCTTTGCAGAGAGAGCCGAGATATTCAAAAATCTTTGCGGCCGAGAGAGTACACGAAATGCGGAGAGCGGCCAAAGAGAAAAGCAATGTTTGGCCATATCTTTGACAGTTTTGGGCGGAAAAAATTGATTTTTTGTGGAAAGGTTAACATCTACAGTAGAAATAGGTATGAATATTTCCATGCATAAATTTGCAAAAAAAGTGTCAAATTTTTTCCAACTCTTAGTCTAAAAATCCCGGTAGTTTCTGCAAAACGCGACCTAAAACTCTCGCTGATGCCTTAGAAAACGTTGTTTTAAATTTGCGCCAAGTTTCATCAAAATCGGAGCGTTGAGCACTTCCCCGGTGAGTTCCGCTGATACAAGCCACATATGACAACGTGATCTGTGTTTTCTGCTGTAACCACGTGTTGTATGACTTTTATTTCTCATGTAATTTGGGTTCAACTCCTTGTCAGACAGGCGTTTTTGCGCAACAAAACACAAAATTTGAATCAGAAACGTTTACTTTTTCAAAATGTGCCCAAAGTGCGACGCTAATTTTGATGAAATTTGGCGCAAATTTAGACAATGTCTTTTCAAAACACAGGCAAGATTTCTTGCTTGCGTTTTGCAAAAACCACCAAGATTTCAGGTCAAGAATTGGCAAAAAATCCACATTTTTTTGCGAATTTTGGCGTAAAAAATATCATGTCAATTTCTACCGTAGACGGTAACGTTTCCACAAAAAAATGAATTTTTTCTGCACGAAACCGCCAAAGATATGGCCAAAAAGTGTTTTTCTCTCTGACCGCTCTCCGCATTTCGCATGCTCTCTCGGCCGCAAAGATTGTTGAATATCTCGGCAGTCTCTGTAAATTTCGAGCTAACATTTTCCGAGATTAACATGTAGTCTATGCCCGACGGGTATGCAAAGTTTAAAGAAACTCTGAGCATCGTATTTGGTAAGTCAGAGTGCAAGCGACAGCAAAAAAACGTCATTTGCACGGTGCAAGAAGCGAGAAATTGCACAGTGCAGAGTGAACTTTAGTTTTAGCACAGTGCATGTCACCGAAATCTATATCTCGGCTCTCCCAGCAAAGCTCGAGCGATTTTTTTTGATTTTTCCGTAAAAATCTCATTTTATTCATGTTTTATTTTTTTTAATCCCAAAATTTTTTCCACTTCCTCAAATTTCACTAAATAATGATCACACTATAAACACCAAAATCATGAAAATTCATCGCAACTAGACGATATTACACATAAAAAATTTCGAAATTGTGATTCCACTTTTGTTCTCCACAAAACACCTTTTCCCGATAAAATGATGACATTTTTTCGACGAAGAGCAATTACGAGTTGAGTTGACTACTTTTTTAACTGCTTTACAGTTGAAAAATCAAGAGAAATTTGAAGTTTAAGAGGAGATTACTCTAGATTTTACATTTTTTTAACTTAATTTTTCTGTTTTTTTCAAATTAATCCTATTCGTTTTCGAAAAAGTTGTGATGGTTGAAAGATTTGTGTTTTTAGACTCTCAGAAAGTTACAAATCAAAACCGGAGTAATTTGAAAATTCGATGGTCGTTTCTAGAACGCAACGGTTTGTTTGGTTTCCCGCTACAAAATGTGTCTTGAAACCACAGTTACGGGACGTAAAAAATTTTTGGTTTACCTACAGAGTTTGACGGAACGTGAGACTTTAGTTTTCTATTATAAGAACTGTTCAAACTTCTTGGACTTTGCACTCACCTCAGGTCACTTAAGCATCGCCAAGCAAGTCGGAGCAAGCCTAAGCCTAAACATGTCTAAGCAAGCCAAGACAACCCTAAGAAGACTCACGAGGGAAGTCACTTAAGTCAGATAGCCGAGCGATTCGGATGCTTTCCATCGGACGCTGAACTTTTGCAGGTTCGACTCCGGCCAGAGGATGGACTTGCGAATTCAAATACTAAGAAAAGAAAGAAAAAAATTTATATCAATTTTTGGATATATTAGAGAAATTTGAATAGTTTTTGCTGGTTTATCAAATTATGCAAGCAAGATAATTATTCTTCATTCACAAAGTTGCGGTGCATAAAATATGCAAATCTTTTAGAAGTCTCAAAAATAGCAAAAAAGCAATCCATATTTGAAAGGAAAGGTCATATGTATAACCTATCGCTTCCAAATCTATTACCTGACCGGAGTCGAACCTGCAAAAGTTAAGGGTCCAATGGCAAGCATCCGGACCACCCGGCTATTTGAGCCGACGTTCGAAAGGCTTTCGGCACGGGGGACTTTTCGGTTTTTGTGGGTAAAACTGTTTGGTCGATTATCTCGGCTCGCAGAGACCGATGGAGGTAGCGGTTTTCATATTCGATATCCCCATCCCATTCTCTTTATTACTGTAACAGTCGTTTTTCAAAATCGATCCGTGACTTAAGTGACTTCCCTCGTCAGCAAGCCTAAGTAAAGAAGCCTAAACAAAAGTTCTGCATGCTTAAGCAAGTCCAAAGAAGCCTAAGCAAGACTTAACAAGCCTAGCATACGCCTAAACAAGCCAAAGAAAGCGTAAACATGACTCAGCAAGCCTAGCCTAAGTTTAAACAAACCTAAACAAAACTATGCATGACTAAGCAAGCCTGAGCAAGCCAACAAAAAACCTAAGCAAGACTTAACAAACCTAGCATACGCCTAAACAAGCTTAAGAAAGCCTGATTAAGCCTAAAATGAGTCAGCAAGCCTAAACAAACCTAAGAAGTATCATCAAGTGTAAGCCTTACCAAGCCTACGCTTGAACGTTCAGTTTCTGCTATACATAACATAACAAGGCATTAAATGTAAATCCGTTCAGTGCTTTTCTTCCATTATTCTCAGTAGATCGTTTTTTCGTCAATCAAACATTGGTCAAGACCCATTTCATCGGCGAATTGTGTCGACAAAACATTGATTCCTTCAACAATTTTTAAAAGTCATCAAAGTCACAAACTCGAATGTCAAAAGACATCCGAAACACCGCAGTAATGATCAAAAAAGCCTCAAAACGAATTGCAGGAAGCCCCAAAACACAGATCACTGATGCGCCCAACAAAAAAGTTGGCGAAAAATTGCGAACACAAGCTCTTTTCAGTGATCTACAACTTCCGTGATGCCCTCAAGGAACGCTGACTGATTCTGTCGGTGAAATTGATCATTTTGGCTGAAGGTCCGCTACATGTGACATACTTTTCGTACGGTTTTGGGAATGTTTATTTAACAATAAATATTTTGCTTGATGAAAATAGAAAAGAGCGTTGTAACGGATGCAAAAGAGAGGAAGAAAACGTTTTTTTGCAAAAAACTGAACAACAATTTAAATTGAGAAGCTATGTGGAAGAAAACCCCTGAAATGATTGGGCTTACCAAAGGAGAAGATCATTTGCAAAAAAATTGGAGACATTTGGGTTAGCAGGGAACCCAATCATGGAGGAACAATCGACTGCGTCGCAAATGACCACAAGTATTCGTTATAAAAGAGTTTCATTGTAAGGAGCCTTATCTTGAGCTAAAATTGACAGTTAAGACCAAATTTAACGTCAGAGGCAGGTTTCATAGAGCTTTCATTGTATTAGTCCGTCCTAGACATGGCTCCCGGTCCCGGTGTTGGGCCGGGCCGGCCCCGGAGCCATGTCTAGTCCGTCCAGAAAGTCGCTGGAGTGATTTTTGGCGTTTACATTGTGCAAAAAAGTCAGGATGCGAGCGACGGTCGAAAAAGCCTATTGCACGGTGCAAAAAGCCATAAATCGCACAGTGCAAAATGAACTTTTGTTTTCGCACAGTCTAAATCGCGGAAATCACTCCAGTACGTCAATCCAGCGTTGTTGAAGCTATCTACTGACCAAGATTTAAGCAATGTGGCGTTTCGCCACAAGCAGAATTTTGGAACTTACAAAGAGTGTTCGAAGAGCGACACATGTCAAATCGAAAATGGAAGTCTTCAAGTTGGCGATTCGTCTTTGACACTTCGCAACATCGAAGAAAAATATTTTTTTTTTTTTTTTTGGGTATCTAAATTCGCCATTTCTTGTTAGAATTTGCTGAAAAGTATGGCAAATTGTTAGAAAAAATTATTTTACTGTGGTTATTTTGCCGTTTTCTTTCAAATACTGGCTATAAACGTGAATCAAGAAAAAACGCGGCAGCTAGAAGAGTATTATAATTTTTCGCACGTGTTGCGAAGCGTCAAAAACGAATCGCCAACTTGAAGACTTCCCTATCTCTTGCCGTTTAACCATGCAAATTAGTTTTTAACTGTGCATTTGTTCTTTTTTTCAGCCAATCAGATCAGCCAGCCCTTAAAGGGCCAGAACAGCTACTTTTGCATTTTGCTTTTTACGGCGTGAGAAACAAAATATCAAAAAAATTTTTTTATGTCCTGAAGCGAAAACAAAGGCGGCAGAGGTGCAAGCGGTAAAATAATTATTATTAATCATGTAGAATATCACCATTATTTTTTCCCGTTGTTATTGGTACAGTAGACGAAGAAACTTTTTGGACATTTCGTTTCCACGCCGCAAAAAACCCGATGCAAAAGTAGATTTACTGCCCCTTTAACATGCCAAAATTTTAATTTTAGACAGTCTTCTAACAGTGCCCGTGAATATCGACGAAAAACATCACTTTCACCTGCTAAATGATCTTTATCGGCCATATTCTTTTGTCTTCTCCAAAAAATGCGCTGAAAATGGAACTTGCTCAAACAACGGGCACGAAAATTACATTGATCTCAAGTGAGAATACCACACAAAAATTCATAAAAAAATTTACCGTATTTTACAGTGAATACAAGAGGAAAGGCAAGATAATTCCGGCTGTTGGATTCCACGACACGCACGGAATTGGCCACGCTTTTTATGGCTCATTATATATAACTGCCCATTCCGGTGACCTGATCAACAATCTCCATCTTGGTGTTGTGGAGGAAGGAAATAGCTCGCTGGAGTTTGAATACGATGGGGTTTTGGGCCTTGGATTGAGCAATGTAAAGAGAGTTTCGCTGGCATTCAATACGATGGAGAAAATGGAGGAAAATGTGATGGTATTTAGACAATTGGCCTATAAGGGGTTGAAGGTGCGTTTGTAACAACCATTTATTTTTTTCAGCCGTTTATTTATGGTATGAAATCGAGATGGCTCTCGACCTTCAACATGCCAAAATTTTAATTTTAGACAATCTTCTAACAGTGCCCGTGAATATCGACGAAAAACATCACTTTCACCTGCTAATTGATCTTTATCGACCATATTCTTTTGTCTTCTCCAAAAAATGCGCTGAAAATGGAACTTGCTCAAACAACGGGCACGAAAATTACATTGATCTCAAGTGATAATACCACACATGTTATATTTTCCAGTTTAATTGATATCGACAGGCCGGGCGAAAGCAAATCTCAAACCGGCATGGCCCGGAAGCCACGTCTAGGTTGGCCTGGCCCCTGAGCCATGCCTAGCCGGGCATATGGGAATATCACGGACATTGTCGGCTATTTATATATTTCCAAATCAAAGTGATCGGGTCGATAATGAAATTTTTTTTTGCGCAACGTTTTTGTCATTATTTAACACAAGCGCTTGGTATGTCGAAATAAAAGAAAGATCTCTGGTCAGTGGTCATTTTTGATCATAGTCGGCCTCTGCATACAAAATCGGAGTTGTTTCCGGATATTAAAATACAATTATATTACTTTAGATATCAATGCAAGAAACATCCATTTTCTTTAAGAAAAACAACTAATTTTTTATTTTTACTTGCATCTTTTTTCATAAAACACATGGTCGGATTTGACTTACATGTTGTTCTGTTTCATTGGAACGTTTTTTAACCAGTCAGCGGATTTGACCGATTAATGACCAGTGAAAACGCGAAAATAAGAGCTCACATACTTTTATTTGCATATTTATTTCCACTCTATTCTTTTTCAATTTACTTATGACTTCGCTACAAACTTCTTTTTGTATTTTTTATAACAATGTCTTACTGTAATTTACAAAAAAATCCATTTTTCTAAAATTTTGCAAAATCTTAATGACTCAAGTAAGATACGCGCCCTTATTAACCCGTTTTCCGACTTTTCTCACTGTACATTGCTCTCAAATACCTTTTACAGTATTCGCAATCGGACCGTTGAACTCTCACAGAAGACTGCATTCGCAGTTCGTGAAAGCTCGGGCGCAGCTCGGCGCCGACTCGCCGTTTTAGGTTTTCATTTGTCTGGGTTTATTTTCGCGCTTGACGAGCATGTTGTTTACGTGTAGCTCACTCCAATTAGATTTCTGGACACGAATTTGTTTTTGGATTTTCTTTTTATCATGCTTTACGCCTTTTTTAGCATTTTTTCGGCGATTTTTTAACGAATTTCGAGGATTTTTGAGACTTTTCATGTTGGAACTTATTTTTGAGCATCTAGTGTAATATTGAACAAAATTTGTGGCAATTTATTTGAATATAGCTTCTGTTCTACTCTCAAATTGTTATGTTATTAACCTTATTTAACAGCTTATCGAATTTTTTAAGTTTTGACATCAATTTATATTAGACTTGACATGTGGCCTAAAATACCAGTTTCTCCATGCTCCACTCGAATTTTTTTACTTTTCTTTTTTCTAATATGTTCCTTACAGTTTCCTGAATATTATATACTAGACTACATTTTTATGCGACCACGAATCCCCACTAAAGATTACGAAATACTAGATCCGCCCCTTAGTTTTTGGTAGATTACGAAATATCTTTCTTGTATCCTCCTGACAATCTTTTTCCTCATTCGTATTGTAACCAGCTCAATGCGTGAGCCGTTATTTGACTACTGTGGTGGTTATTCTGTTGCAAACATGACTTGACTATTACGTTCCAGGTGCCGCACTCTTTTGGTAGGTCTCCTCAATTTGGCCCAATTTTTGTTTTCTAACGGGTGTAAAATTGTTCGTTAGAGTGTTGTTGACATGTCTGAGGACGCCGCCGATCGTAATGTTGAGATTTGGAAGATCAAACGGCTGATAAAGTCGTTGGAGATGGCCAGGGGGTAAGATTTGTAATTTTTGTTTTTTTGGTGTTTAGATGAAGGTAATGGATGGGAATGCTTAATAACAGAGCCTAGGGAGCTTATGGCTTCTATTGACCAAAAGGTTTTGGCCAAAACTATCCATTTTATACGATTTTGATCTGTTTTATGTCAACTGCCTAGTGTAATATAAATTAAGCCTAAAACTTTGCAATTCCAAAAGATTTCCGTTTATCTCAGTGTCTTTAATACCTTCCATTTGTAGTAACGGAACCTCTATGATCTCCCTGATCATCCCTCCTCGTGATCAAATCGCTCGAGTCAGTAAAATGTTGGCCGATGAATACGGAACCGCCTCCAATATCAAGTCTCGAGTGAACCGGCTCTCGGTTCTTGGAGCTATTACCTCCGTACAGGGGCGTCTGAAATTGTACAACAAAGTCCCTCCAAATGGTCTAGTCATTTATTGTGGAACAATTGTTACCGATGAAGGGAAAGAAAAGAAGGTGAACATTGATTTCGAGCCTTTCAAGCCCATCAACACTTCCCTTTACCTCTGTGACAACAAGTTCCATACTGAAGCGCTTCAAGGTAAGGAGATTTCTTTTGCTTTTTGTTGTTTTTAGGTGTTTCTGTATTATACTTGATGTTTGATGACCTTGTTTTTCGTAGGTAATGAATGCTAATTTCAGCCCTCTTGGCCGATGATCAGCGATTCGGTTTTATTATCATGGATGGTAATGGCAGTTTGTTCGGAACTCTTCAAGGAAACACCCGTGAAGTTCTCCACAAGTTCACTGTGGACTTGCCCAAAAAGCATGGCCGTGGTGGTCAATCAGCCCTGCGTTTCGCTCGACTCCGCATGGAAAAGCGACACAATTACGTGAGAAAAGTGGCCGAAACTGCAGTGGAGTTGTTCATCAAAAACGACAAAGTCACCGTGGCTGGGCTTGTCTTGGCTGGTTCGGCAGATTTCAAGACCGAATTGGGGCAGTCTGATATGTTCGATCAGAGATTACAGGTACGAAATTTGATTGGTGGTGCGTTTTTTAGGTTCTCTACGGATTTGATGAAGTTCTGAGCAACTTTGGATATTATAGTAGACAACAAATCGAAAATTTTGCATTTTTATGGTTTAGTGTCATTTCTTTTAGGCGAAAATTGTAAAAACTGTCGACGTATCGTACGGAGGAGAGAACGGTTTTAATCAAGCCATTGAACTCGCTGCTGACGCCTTGGCAGACGTTAAATTCCTCCAGGAGAAGAAGCTTATCTCCAACTTTTTCGCCGAAATCTCCCAAGATACTGGAAAAGAAGTGTATGGTGTCCAAAACACTCTTCAAGCCCTCGAAATGGGCGCTGTGGAAACGCTCATCTGTTGGGAGAATTTGGACGTAACGAGATACGAGCTTAAGAATGCGAATAACGCGATCAAGGTGGTACATTTGACCCCGCAACAAGAAAAGAATAAGGAGAACTTTTTGGACAAGGAGACGGGCTCGGATATGGAAGTGGAAAGCTCGATGCCGCTGCTGGAATGGTTGGCCAACAACTACAAGAAGTTTGGAGCTACGCTGGAAATTGTGACGGACCGATCTTCGCAAGGAGCCCAGTTTGTCCATGGCTTTGGTGGAATGGGAGGTGAGAACTTTTGAGTTTTTTTATTGAATTTTGGACAGCTTCATTTCATTAGCGGATTTTTTATGACCAATGGGAGTTGGAAAGGCATAATAATGTCAGAATTTGGGAGGGGAGAGAATTTACGACCTTATTTTAGATGAGACCTGGATTAGATTTCGATTTTTGGAATATGTTTACGGTAAATTTTTTGGAATTTTTGGTTTTATTATTGGTAGCAGAGGATAAAACGCCCCGTAGGTAATTTGAGTTCTGTAGCGCCCGAGATGCAGGTTTTGTGACCTTGTTTTAGGTGGGATGTAGGCCAATTTTTAAATTCACAAAGTATTTTTTGTTTGATTGGCAATGATAATTCCGTTAATTCTCTCAGGCATTCTCCGCTACCGTGTGGACTTCCAAATGATTGAAATCGCCGACGAGCAGGATGACTTTGACCTTGACGACTACTGATACCCCGATGGAATGGGCCATCAGTAATATCCCTTAAAAGATATGGCCAAAGTGGTCTAAGAATAAAGTTGTTTTCACCCATGGCTTTTGGATTCCCTGTATCGAGGACGGTATCGATCAAACAAGCCGGTCCCTCTTCTATTCCATCTTGTTTTTAATTTTAATTATTTTTGGTTCGTTTTGGTGAAAAAAGATTGTTTGTTCAATGTTTTTGAATAATAAACAGGGTTGTTTAAGATTGAATCGAAAGAATGGGATTTGTTTTATATTCTGAAAATTATTTTTAATAGGATTTTGGGATTTTATGAACAAGTATTGGACTATCCTGTATCACACATCAAGTGTAATATAATTTTTTTTAATAAAAGTTTTATAAAAATAGTAACCCTCATAGCGTGAAAGTTCTAGGTATACATTTACTTTTTAATGATCTTCCAATACGTATGTGAAATCGACGTTTCCGTCATCAGGTGTCAAGTGCAATATTACATTTATTACTTTTTTCTTTTGTGGAAGAATATAATAAGATAATAGTTTATGGAGCATGTAGATTACAGAAATAGAATGGTATTTTCAGTTTCGTTGCGGTATTGGATATGTGAAGATGGTTTTTGGTGTTCAGAGTTCGGTCTCCTTGGCGGCGGCAATTCCTTTCTTTTCGCGGCGTTCTTCGGCGCAAACTCGGCCAACCATTTGACGAACCACTTGGCGGACCTGAACTTTGTCTGGAACAGGGCGGTTTGCTGAAAAATTAGGAAAAGATCGAGAAATTTGATTATTTTACGGTTTTCGGACCAAAAATTGGGGAAATTGCTATTTTTGGCTATTTACCCTGAGGGCAAGAAATTTTTTGTTATGAATTTTTCCCTCTGAAGGTCTTGTCTATCATTAGAACACAATTTGAATATGTTATAGGGACTAATTTTTGAGAATCAACCTTATTTTAGCCACTTACGTCTAGGTTTGTAGACCTTTCTCTTTTTCACAGCTTGAACTTCGCCATTTTCGCCTTTCTCTTCGCTCTGCTGAGGTCTTGGCCGACGACCTTGTGGCTGTCTACGCGGTGGTCTTCCATCGACTGGCTTCTCTGTATTCTCACCGTTTTCCGAGGCCGTACTTCGACGTTTGGGATCGGTATTTGATCTGGGCGCCTTGGATCTGGGCTGAAATTTTATTGGGTTTTGATTAGTGTGTGATGTCAAAGAAGATGCGCCCAGCGATGCTAGAGTAAATTTTTATGAAATTAGGGTACCTCAAATGGTTTTCGAGCCGTGATTGGGCGTGGAGGTCCACGACGAGGCCGTGCACCGCGGAATGGCACTGGTTCGCCCTGAAATTAAATGAGTATTAATCCAATCTGCAGTAAGATTAACGTCCCGAACTCTCTTTCTTATATGGCGGCCACGGCAGGAGGCGATCCTCGAGTCTTCGATTCGTTCCGTGGTCGCCATTTAGGGAATGTTCCAAAGATCGGGCGTAAAACTTTTGCAATTTGCACGCTACTTACATTCTCGTCGACCTTGGCGACTCTTTCGAAGATATCTCTCTTTGGTCCACCTCTATGATAACCATTCTGTCCATGACCACCATGATAATGATGACCATGTTCAGGGCCTTCTTCATGATGTCGATGGTGTCTTGGAGGTCGTCGTAGTCCTGGTAGTCTAGGCTCTCCTTCAGCTCCTTCCGCAACCTGTTCCTCGCCTTCTTTCGGCTCTCTTGGCGGTCTAGGCCCTCTTCTGCGGTTGTTGAATCGTCTTGGAGGCCGAGAATCCGGGGTTTCTCCGTTTTCGGCGCCCTCAACTTTTTCCGCACCTCCATTCGCGGCAAATCGATCGTCATGCTGGAATCCGGGGCGGGGATTGGGTCGTCGACGGCCATGGCCAGGCCCGAAACGCCGACGGCGACTGGTGGCGGCACCATCGCCGAATTCCGGGACATTCATCTTCCATTGCTCGGCGCTGAAAAGTACAAACGGTTAAAATCAGATTTCAAAGCGTGAGCTGAGACTCGCATAAATTGATCTGAGGTTTATCTGAGGTATTTATGAAAAATTTGATGCAAATGTGGCAGTTGAATTTTGAAAGAAATAACATTTTTTGATTACTCGCATTTTTTTCTCGCAGATTTTTAGTAGCCACAAATATTGGTGCCACAAAGTGCTTACGGTGTTTTGCCGGTATCCCATTCCCTTCCATTGGAGTTTCGGCTTTCGGAATTTTCCTTTACCGGCTTCTCCTTCTTCTCAACCTTGGGCGATGACTCTTTCTTTTCCTTCTTTCCTTCGATGGTCTTCACTTGATGGATCTGTTTGGCCTCGCTTTGGCGGACCTAAAATACGACTGTGAGATTGTCCAATCAGCTCGGAATCCAATGATTCATTTATTTTTTTTGATTTTTTCTCGGAAAATTTTCGATTTTTTTTATTTTTGCTCTTTTTTCGATTTTTTCGTATTTTAAAAAATCTAAAACGCCGAAAATTTTGAGTAGATGAATAGAATGAGTTCGAGTTGTCCCAAAAATTACCTTAGATCTCTCCTCAAGTTCCTTGTTTTTTCGCTGGATCTGCTCGATCTTCTCGTCCAACGCCTTCTCCTGGGATGGGGAGCGCACCTTGGCGCTGCTTTTGTCGGCCATTGAACCCTGTAAATTTTCACGTTCTTTATATCATTTTGGAGGTAATTGAATAGTTCTAACAAATTTTTAGTTTGATGTAAAATATGATTTGAAAAAATTCGAAAAAATCAAATTTTTTTTGTAAAAATGGAAAAAATACGAAAGAAAACATTCGTCATGTCATACAATACAGTTTAAAATACGTTATGTATTAAAAAACCTATAAAAAGAAATCAATCATCGTCAAATTTAACCTAAAATTTCGCAATTTGCCGCCAAAAACGGTAAAATTTCAAAATTTTCAACTTATTTCCTTATAAAGTAACTACTCGAATTTAAATATTGTACATGATTCATTAAGAGACAATCTCAGCCTCAAACCAATTTTCGCTAAATTTTCCGATTTCAAAATCGATTTCGAAAGCGCTGAAATTCAAGCGTTTCCCATCCGTTTTTCAAATAAAAAATACAAAAGAGAAGTGAAAAACAGAGCAAATCCCCCGGGAAAACAGTCCGAGTCAAATTACAAATGCAGAAAAAAAGTAGCCGCAGAACTTGGCTGCTTAAATTTACAGGTTCAATGACCTAAATTAAGGTCATGGTGAAGGTCGGAATTGGGGAAGAACAGAAAAAATTGGGGGAAAATAGTAGAAAAAGGTTGGTAAAAATTAAAATTAGGTTAAAATACGACGACGATTTGTTAAAAACTTGGGGTTTTAAAATATTAAAAAAATTGAATTTGAAAATGAAATTTTTAGACTTTTTCAAAAAAATTTTTGAAAGTTTGGAGTGAAAAAGTGCAGATAGAAGACCCAAGTTAATTATTTCATGTTATTTCGTATAGATTTTGAAAAAAGTTTAGAAAATTAAAGACGGGATTTTTGGCATTTTTTGAAATTTTTGTAAAAATCGACTGGTCAATACAACAAATATTCTCTGATTTTTCGATTTTGGCAAAAACTTTTTCCAAAATTCCAAAAAATCACATTTTTTCCACGTGAATTACTCAAAATTCTGAAAATTCGTACGAAATCCCTTCAAAATCACCAAATCTGCTAGCCAGATGTCCGAGCGCCTTCAAAACTGAGGCGATTGACACCAAAAAGGATGGACTCTGCTATTTGTTCTGATTTGAAAAAAAGATTCGAAGGGTTAGTGGTTGGGGGAAGGAGAGATCGCGGCAAACCGAGAAATCGGAAGAGGGCCGGTCACAGGTGCGGCTCTTTTTCGTTTCGGCTCTCTTCAGCCCCAACCACTTCCACGTCTCTCGGGGAATCATCTTTTTCTCTGCAACGGCAAGAAAAAAGAACTGTAAACGGGGAAAAGATCAGTGATTTTATGGAAGGGATAATCTGGGGAGGAGGGAATTGTCTGGAGTGTTAAAAAAGCGACGTTCTGAATGGAACCTATGCCCTGGGGAAAAACAATGGGGGTATGGACATTATTTGACCAAGTGACGAGCTGGTCCTATAAAAGCTCAGAAATGCCCAAGGTTTGGAGGTCAAACATTGCTCGTATGATCTGTCGCGCCCACAAATTTATTTCTGTAAATTATAGCGCATGTGTTGCAAGAGCAGCCGAGATATTCCGCTCTAATTCAGCGTCGTTGCCCGACTCTTGGCGAAATGGACAGTTGGGGAATACAAGACTGTTGTCCATTTCCCCGCATTTACCCACAGCAGTCTCGTTCCGGCGCTGAGTGATGGTGGAATATCTCGGCTGGGCTTGCAAGTCGCGCGCTTTAATTTTCTAGAATTAATTTGTGGTCTCGATAGATCATACGAGCAATACTTTGACCTTCAGTATTCTCTTTATGAGGGCATTTTTGAAACTATAGAAGGATCGAGTCATCACTTGGTCAAATCAAGCCCAGGATCGCTTTTCTAACACTCCAAGCAATACTCCCCAGATCACTCTTTCCATAAAATCGCTGATCTTTTTCTCGTTTACACTTCTTTTTTTTGCCGTTGCAGAAAAACCCATCCCTCAAGATCAAAAAATTGGTCGAGTCAAGTCTTTCCCCGACATTTGGGTCAAGTGTTCACCGTAATATAAATGCAGAAAGATGGGAATATGTGGCCGCAATAGTTCACACAACCCACATTTGACCTCCAACATTTTTTTCAAGGCGTTTTAGAGCTTTTATAGGGTCAGGTCCGTCAGTTGGTCAAAGAATGAAACTTAGGAACGTTCCTTGTTCGTGACAACTTATTCTCACGGGGATTTGTTGATTCAGCTGCAGGCAGCGTCCGGTGCTGTCCACTAACACACACTGCGGAGAGAATTAGCCTTTTTTTGGGAGAATTTGGGAAATTTTTTTGTGGAAATGATCTAAAAACCTCAATCATTTTTGAGAAGATCTGTCTTCTGGCTACTCCAATTTTTTGATTTTACAGCCTGCGCTTTGGGGTTTTCGCAGCAGGATTTGCTCGCGATGAATTAAGCCTAAACCCTACCCCGACGCTAAGCCTAAGCATGAGCTAGGCCTAAACTAAGCACAGGTTGGTTTAGTGGGCGCAGCTCGGAAAAATTCTTTTTTGGGCTAGAACTCGGAATTTCTTCCATTTTCTTGCAGGGCGGACCCCCTAAACCAATCAAAAAATAAAGATAAATATGTTTACTGGGCAAAATAAATGATATAAGCAACAATTTAGGCACGTTGATTGAGGACCAGCTTGTACTTGAGGTACAGTTTCTTCTCTCCGTGCACATCGTGCTTTTGGTTCAATTCGGCGACGGCCTCATCAATGGCTTTGTTGTAGAAGTCCATTTCGGCCTGAAAGAAATTTTTAATAAAAAAAAAAATTGAAATTAGAAAAAAATTGGAAAAACTTCCGTCTTCTGGCCCATTGAATTTTTTTGATTTCACAGCCTGCGCCCTGGAGGTTTTCATAGCAGGATAAGCCAGGCCTAAACTAAGCCTGAGCCTAAGAATTCACAGGCTGCAGAGAACAACCGACGCAACTCGGAAAAATTCTTTTTTGGGAGTGGGCTAGAACGCGAAAGTTTTACCAAAATTTTCGACAAGTCTTACAAGATTCTGTTTTAAATTTAAGCCAAGTTTCAGCAAAATTGAAGCCTCAAATTTGGGCAATCAAAAATTTTTGTTTGCCCCGCTTACCTACTACAATATCAAAAAAATCGAACAAAAATAAATTCCTCAAAACCCTTCGCTTCGTCTCCCTTACCTTGATCTTTCTTTCGATGTACTTGGCCATTTTCGTCGCATTCACATTGGTCACCACGTTGTGGATGGGGATACTGTAGCTGAGGGGGAACGGCTTCACCAAAACGGCCTCCAAAACTGAGCCGCATGCCAGGAAGAGCAGAAAAATCGCACCGGCCTTTGACATCGTCAACCCAAACAAATGAGGGGGGAAAATGAAAAAAAATGTTTTGGGGAAATTTTTGCAATTCGAAATTTTAAACATGAATATGCAAATTTTCAAAAATTTGAAAAAATTCATTTTTGAAAATCTGAAAAATAGGTAAAATACGACTGAAAATTGTCTGTATTCGATAATACTTAAGTTAGGTATTGCAGTCAAAGCCGTGTTACATGAAAAACTTTGAAAAAATTGGCAAGGGGGGACCAAGGTAAAATTTTTTGACAAAGAAATTTTTTGCTCTCACATCACATTTTGATGACGCATTTAAATTAGAGAATTTCCAAGGTGTATTCGAGAATTTTAGCTGTCCCGTTGCAAAAATCATTGAGATTTTTAGGTCGGGGAGTCCAAAATAAAAAAAATTTTTATTTTTTGATTTGCTTGTAAAGATCGTTGAATCTCTCAGCCGTTTCTGAAACGATAGAGCTCAAGTTTTCAGGACATGATAAAAGGACGACATATGGGACCTATGTAAAACTTCATGAAAATCCGATGATTTCGCATCGAGAAATTTACCTTACAAAAATCAAAGGTGAAAGATAACAAAAAACCCCAAAAATGATCCAAAACAGTATTTTTTCCAAGAAAAATTCGAAAAAAATTATTTCCAGCTTTCCTTTATCACTCAAGTACATTAACAAAACCAAAAATATATCTATTTATAGGACAAATTACAGCAAAATCGGCAAAATTCAAATTAATCATAAGGGATGCCTCGGGGCTCGAATGGCAACAAATTATCGGTTCCAAAGACGGAACTGAACGGATCTTCAGTGCCTTTCACGTATGACATTGGAATGTACGGGAAACATTCGGGCTAAAAATAAAAACCGATTATTTTATTTTGGTGAAAATTTTTTTTATTATTAAAGGAAGTATTCCAAGTGCGACGCTCAGATTTTGCTTAAATTTTGCACACACATTGCACATAAGCCACATATCACTTCCTAAAAGTTTTAGATCTTGCTTTGCTGGAAAAGCCGAAATATTCAACAATCTTTGCGGCCGAGAGAGTACGCGAAACGCGGAGAGCGGTTAGAAAAAACCCTTTGTCATTTCTCTGACAGTTTTGTGCGGAAAAAATTTATTTGTTGTGGAAAAACTACCCACTGCAGTAGAAATAGGCAAAAACATTTAATGCCAAAATTTCCAAAAAAGTTTCACATTTTGCCAAATTTCGAACAAAAAATCTCGGTCGTTCCTGCAAAGCACTCACATGCAATATTTCTTAAAAAAAAATTACTCCAAAATTTGTGCCTAGTTTCATCAAAATCTGAATGTCGCACTTAGGCGACCTCTCCTGTAAAAAATTTCCTTCCCCACCCCAACCCCTCCTTTACCTTCTTGTTCGCGACGTCAAAGTACAGTATCTGGCATCTGACGCAATCTTTTTTGTATTCGCCCGACGGGCCATTGCACGTCAGACAATTGCGATGGCATCTTTTGCACATTTTATCGCTCAAATAGTAGCTGTAGGGGCATTTCTTGCCGGAACAAGTCTTCAGATTCTGCTCCATAATCAAATAATATTTACATGACTTGCAGCCGACCGAAGTTCGGCGTTTGTTGCCGCATTCCGCGCACAATGGCGAGCAATGCAACGGGTCTATCGGCTTCTGGGACTTGCATTCGAGCTGAAAAAAAAATAATTAAAAAATCTCCAAAAATGGTAAAAAATCCCATAAAATATCGCAAAATCGGCAAAAAATTCGCAAAACAGTCCCTAAAAAATGGAAAAAATGTCCTCAAAAATTAAAAAGATAAAATAAAAATTGCAAAAAAAATTTCTAAAAATGGCCAAAAAATCCCATAAAATATCCCAAAATTGGGAAAAAACTTCCTTTTCTGGCCCCGTTTTCGCAGCATGCGCCCAGGTTAAGATCAGGCCTAAGCCTGAGCCTAAGTCTAACCCCGAGCCTAAGCCTAATCCTGAACTAAGCCTAAGCAAAGCCTAAGCTAAGTATTCATAGAGCGCAGAAAACAGTGGGCGCAGGCTGCAAAACCGGGGCCAAAAAAGAAATTTTTACCAAAAATTGGCCAAAAAATTAAAAAATATCCGACAAAATTTTAAAAAAAATTTTTTCCAAAGGCCTTACATCATTTCCCTTCAAGAATGGGTACATTCTATCGGCAGGGCAAGTCAACTGATCCAGAGTCGGATATTCGGCGCCAAAGGCCTTGTACAATCCCTTAATGTCCTCCTTGAACGGCTGATATGAAGTGGGGCGTAGATTGAAATCGTAAAACGTCGTAGCCGCGATTCTGTCAAAGTAATCGATGCGGGAATGTAGGTTGAACTGGGGGTTTCGGACCACTTGCAATTTGCGAATCCCCTTCGGGACGATGCTGTTCAACGCGATGTGCCGCAAAATGTCATTATTGATGAAGCTAAGTGTTCTAAAATACGGAAAATTGTTTTTATTAAATCGGTTTTTTGGGATTATAAATTGGTTGAGAAGTCCTAAAAATTTTTTTTTGATTTTCGACCAACAGGGGATGTAGTCCACGTGCGACGCTCAGATTTTGATGAAACTTGGCACAAATTTAGAATCATTTTTTCTAAGACATATGCGAGACCTCAAGCTCGCGCTTTGCAGAAACGAGCGAGATTTTTAGACCGAAAGTTGGAAAAAATGAAATTTTTTTGCAAATTTTGGTATGAAAAGCATGCCTATTTCTACCGTATAGGGTAATGTTTCCACAAAAAATCATTTTTTCCGTGCGAAATTGGCAAAGTTATGGCCAAAAAATGTTTTTCCCTCTGACCGCTCTCCACGTTTCCTGTACTCTCTCGGCCTCAAAGATTGTTGAATATCCCGGCTGCGCATGCAAAGCACGAGCTAATATTTTCAGGAATTGATATGCGGCCTATGCCTGACGTGCGTGCAAAATTGAAATAAAATTTGAGCGTCGCACTTATAGGAAAACAAAAAAAAATTGACCCCAAACTTTTCTTACCCCTCCACTCTTCTCAATTTGGCCAAATAATTGAAAGTGACCACGTTGAACAGATCGTGGATGATCAAGTCTCCATAAATCGAGTCAAATGACTCCAAAAGAGCCATAAATTTATGATGCCAGGCGGCGGTGGTTCGCTGTCCCATGGTCCACTGGTTGATGATAATCTTGCCAATCACGATTTGACATCCTTCCAGGCCGTTGAAGAGTGTCAGAAGACCATAATGGGAGCAGGCTAAACATTTTATATTATACTTGATGCAAAATTTTCCGAAAAACTAAAAAAAGACGGAAAAATTCATCAAAAATCGAACAAAATTATAATATCTCATGTCGAAAATTAACTGAAAAAGCCTTAACAAACATAATTTTACCATTCCCTTATGCATCATTAAATTTTTTTCAAAAAAAATCCTAAAATTCCAAAAAAATCAATAAAAACCGTAAAAAATAGTAAAATCCCTCAAATCCCACCTACCACACCCTAAAAACTCCACTCCCATCTTTTATCTCCCATCCCCAATCCAAAAAAAAAATCAAAAAACCGCAAAAATAACTAAAACCCAAAAAAATACCGAAAAATCACCTCTTACACACCAAAACTACCCCGCCCTCCTTACTTTTCGGGCAAGCTCTCGGAGCGTTCTGACTAAAGTCTGAGCCGTCAAACGAAATGTCGCACTCCTCGCAAACAGCATGTTTCGCTCGGCCGTCGTACAATCTATCCAATGAATTGACGATTGTCTGGCCGGCGGGGCAATTGAAGGCGCAGTCCGTGGCGCTGATCGAAACCAATGGGGCTGAAAATCGTTTATTTTGCATTTTGTATTCAGGAAAACATTTTAGAGAAGGTTCAACATGACCTCAAAAACAAATCATCAAAATATCGAAAAAAAAAATCAATAATCCAAAAAAATGACATTTCGTCAATTTTTTTTGAAATCTCAAAAATCCTTACCAGGACAAACGGCATTGCCATCCAAACAATATCCATCGATTCGTCGTTGACCTTCACACGACACACATTTCTTTCCATCCACACTCCAGAATTTGGGTGCTTTACAGTGCTAAAATATTGCAGAAATGGTTAAAAACATACAAAATACTTGTGGAAAATTAACGGAAATAAAAAAAAATTTCTTCATCCTATAAAAGCTCGAATACTGTCAAAAAATCACCCTTAATAAAACTCTAGACCAAAAAAGAAATTTCGCCGCACTGTGCAGAGCCAAAATTTTTTGTTGTTTATAGAAGCGATTCGTCATAAAAAAATATTTTTTATACAAAACCTGATAGAGACCGCTGAATTCATGTTTCTTTGCAAAATTCCGGCCTGTCGAAATCCACTGCACAGTGAAAATTCAAAATAATAAAACTGAATGCACAGTGCGATTTCCTATAAAAAATGTTTGCTACAAACGGCACAAGTGGAAAAATTGGATCGCTTTATCTGCTAATTTAACCAGGGACATGACAAATCGTTTTCCAAATTTTTTTCTCCCAAAAACTTCAAGTTCAATACTAAAAGCCGAAAATAAAAAGATCGAACGCACCGTGCAGACCAAGTCCGCGCCTTTGAAATAGCATCCGCCTTTACAAAAGTCCGCACAGCATTTTTGGTCGCCGTTGGAATCTCTCGGCGACACGCCGTTCGTACATTCAGTTTTAGCGACGCCCGACTTCTCCAAGTTGTATTTTTTGCTTTTCCATTCAACATGAAGTGTGGTGTCGTGCTCGTGGAACAAATCCTCCTCCACACTTCCGCTCTCCACGGATGTCTCTGGGCCAGTGACCAAATAGGCAGTGATTTTCAGCTTTCCTTTGTATCCTAAAAAAAGTTAAAACAAAAACTCCTTCCTACTCAGCAGATTGGCCAACGTCAACGGGCGACAATTGTCGTCGTTCGTTCGAAAAGTGATCAGCTCAATCGCGGGCTTTCTCTCGTCCTTGTTCACAATTCTGGCCAGATGCGAAAACTGGAGATATTGCGCGTGGTGGGTGATGATTTTGACTGATCCAGAGACCTAAAAGAAACATTCAAAAACAATCAAAAAAAGGTAAAACTTCCGTGTTCTGGCCCACTCCCAAAAAACGACCTTCTGCGCCCATTGTTTCTGTGAATGCTATGTTAGGCCTAGTTTAGGCTTAGGCTTGGCCTCTGGGTTAGGCTTCGACTTAATTTATGCCGAGCTTACCCTGCCGCAAATACCCCAGGCTGCAAAACTAAAAAATTTGAATGGCCCGGAACACGAAAGTTTGTCCGATTTTCTGGGATTTCTAAGCCATTTTTGAAGAATTTTTTGTAAAACTTTTTTCCAAAAAATACCCAAAAATCAAAAAAATCCAAAAATCAAAAAAAAATAATTAATTTTCTCCAATTTCACCAAAATCTGTGACATTTTTTATGTCCCCAAAAATTTATTTTTTAAAAAAATTTGGATTTAAAAAAAATGTCGCATTTCCTTACTCCATGAACATTTTGAACTCCAGAAGTAATAGCGCCGGCCAACGGAACACGCAAATCCAGTACAATATCACCACTGATAAAATTGCAATCGGAAAGAGCGAACGTTTGAAGGGTTCCAAAGACGGCCATCATGTAAGCGCGAAAGAAATCGTTGTTATACAACTTCACAAATCGTCGACTGTCTTCTCTTTCCAGAACTGAAAAAAAAACCAAATTAAAAATTTAAAAAAAATTTTAAGATAAGGTACGTCAAGTGTAACTCTTCCGTTTTCTTAAAATTTTGCATACATACTCTAAATCGGCTATAAAACACACCATGAAAATTTTACCACACAATTCACAAGCGAAGGCGAGATATTCCACAATCTTTTTTCGAGAGAGCACGCAAAAAGCGGAGATCGGCCAGACAAAAAAACGTTTTTCGTCTTTAACTCCGCCAATTTTCCTGGGGAGGAAATTATCTTTTGTAGAAAAGCTTTACTGCTCATTTCTAATTTATTATGCAATTTGCAACCCAAAAATCACAAAAAAAATTTCATCCCGTAACTTACGCCATGCAATTTCCGTAGCTGACATTCCAACTTCTTTTTCTCGGGGGGTACCCATCAGTTCCAATCGCAAGGTAGGGCACATGGTTTTCACTGAAAATAGATGCGTTACAACCTGTTCAACAAAGTGTGGAAGTCTCTGGAACATTCGGAAAAAAAAATCATATGAAAAAATGAGACTTTAGCAAAAAAAACAAGAAAATTCATCTTTGAAAGTAAAATTCCCTTTAATTACTGTTAAACTAGCGTTAAAGCGAAGAAGAAGGCCTTTCACATTAACTCGGACATAAAAATTTCACCTACCAGACTCGAAATACCGCCGGGCACTGTATACAAGTTCGCTTCTGTCCACCGGTTTTCCATCGCCAAACTCGCTGTTTGCCAGCAACAGAAACGCAGAAATCCATATCCATTGCGTGTTCCCGACTCTAGAAGCCATGCTGAACACGTCGACGACTTTGTCGAATCACTGAATTTGAAAACACGAGCTATTTTTATACTATCCATGACATCAGATGGGAAATTTCGGAAAAATCAGGCAAAAAACGCTGTACAACTGGATGGACGTTGACACTCACCTAAGGTCAACTAGGATTGACGACCAATTCACACGACCGTTTGATTTGGAAAATACAGCCCTGAATACGACCAAGGCACTCTCAAGAGTGACAAGAGGATTGAACCCCATGGAAATTCAGAATTCGTTCAAAACCCCTGAAATTTGCATAAAACTAGACATAAATTTAAATAGAAACGAATTTTTGGGAATTCCACGTGCATTTTGACATTTTTCAATAAATTTTTCGCGATTTTCTCCCTATTTTTCAGATTTTATCAAAGTTTTGAAGGAAATTTTTGACTAAAACAAGTTTTTTAGTGTCACATAAGATGTATTCTAACGTATACAACCTGAAAACACCGTATTTTGCCATAATTGGTCAAGTTCCAACGCAATTTCGTCAAATTTCCGCTAAAATCCAAGTTGAACGAAGTGTCCCCAATATATTGATGGCATTTCGTCTAATTGCTTTTCGGAAAGAACATCTTTTTTTGCGATTGAAACCCTGACCAAACTCTCGTTCCTTCCACGCTAAACTCTCCGCAATTTATCTTTTTTATCGACTTTCCGGCGTGTTTTATTCAAATTATGTTTCCCTTGCCATCTCTTCTCAGATTGCCTCAAAAAATCCATGAATCAACCCGAAATCCATAGGAATTTATATTGTTTTAGGTGGGAGACTCATTTTTCTTTATGATTCAACACTTTTCGCTGAATTTGCACCAGTTCTCGGGAAAATACGGAGATTATTTATGCCTAATACCTAAATTTACGAGAATTGTGCGGAAATTCGTGCAATTTTCGGCCGAATGGGCCGAAAATGCCCGGAAGGGAAAAAAAATTCTTCTTGACGGGCCTCCGAAATTCTCTACACATTTAATTCGCTGAAAAAATGGGATTTCTATTTCGGAGGGCTTGTTTATTTTCTGATTGAAAGTTTTGGTTTTAAAAAACGTTTTATGATTTCGAAAATGGCCGGAGGCCTCCTCCTGGGTGTGTAAACTTTCATGGGATAATATTAATCTTTAAGGTTTTAGAGTTAAAATCCAGTTTCTGCCATCCGATCCCATGGATAATATAAACTGATATAAAATTTTGGGGGTTTTTTTGCTCAGACCTTTGAAACTTTGGGAAGAGGTCCAAGAGACTCCGAATTACTTGAATTGAAACTTTTCGAACACTCTAGGGCGAAAAATTTATGTTTTAATTTGTTTTGACAGCGGTGTTTTCCCCTCGATTCCCTCGGGGGAATTTTTGAATGAAGATCTTGCTTTCACTCTGCATTACGTAGTCAAGTGTTTTTTGCAGGCATCAATGTTGTTCTCAGATGACGATCCGCCGGTTATCGATGTCCGCCAGCAGTCCGGTCCACCAAGACCAGTTGATGTTTTAGGGAACAATGATCCTTTGTCCAATCCCTTGGAGCCAACGCAGGAGGTGGATCTGGATGGACCTACAACCCCGGTGAATCCAATGGTGACGTCGACTCGGCCAGCCATTGGGAGTCAAAAGAAATATGGAGAAAGATACGGCCAGCAGAGACAAGATTCAGATGTTGCGGAGAACGATTATCGAACTGTAAGTTGGTTTATGTTTTTGTTTATTGGTTTTTAGACTTCTCCGGTGAAGGGTCTTGCTTTGCACATCAAATTACCACTTCATTTTTTCAAGATTTTTATGAAAAACATTTTTTTCAATTTCCTCTATACGCCTTATGGGTAATATAAGATAGCCAAAGTTTTCGAGGTTTCACTTCGATTTGACCTTTGAAAATTTCAGCATCGCACAGAAGAAGTATCCTACGACTCTGAAGCTTGCAATGCCATTCAGGTCGACATTTCTGATGCACTTTCTGAGCGCGACAAGGTAAAGTACACCGTCCATACAAAGACGACTCTTCCCGCCTTCGCGAAGCCCGAAATGTCAGTCGTCAGAGAGCATGAGGAATTTGTTTGGCTTCATACTTGCTTGGAAGACTGCGAGGAATACGCTGGATTTATTGTGAGTGAAGTTTTAGAAAGAAATTATGTTATACTTGGCACCTTTACTTCAGAGCTCGAATTTTGATATTTTTGAGAGTTTGCAAAGATAAAATGATTTTCTTTAGATCCCACCAGCTCCTCCACGTCCGGATTTTGATGCTTCCAGAGAGAAACTTCAGAAATTGGGAGAAGGAGAGGCCACCATGACCAAGGAAGAGTTCCAAAAGATGAAACAGGAATTGGAACAGTAATTTTTATTACTTCCGTGGAAAGATTGTGTTTTTTCTGTTTTTAGAGAGTACCTGGCATCGTTTAAGAAGACTGTCGCGATGCATGAGGTCTTTTTATGTCGGTTAGCGGCTCATCCAGTTTTCTCGAGAGATCCAAATTTTCGAGTCTTCCTGGAGTATGAAAACGACTTGTCTGTCCGTGGAAGAAACAAAAAAGAGACCGTTTCCAATTTGTTCAAAAGATTCTCGCAGTCTGCTGATGAGGTTCTTCTGTCAGGACAGGTAGGTCAAGTGTAATATAAACATTTTTTTGCCTAAGACGATTCTTATGGTTTGTAGAAGGTTAGGTCGATTATGATGTGTATTAATTAAAGGGAAGTCATTTGAAATGGAAAGTATTGTTTTAGTGGGTGATTAATATCATGGATAATATAAGGTCTTTGTCCAAAATACGGGTTTTGACTATAAAATGACATATTACATAGATTATGAGGTGTTTTGGCCAAAACAAGATGATTTCGAAAAAATGCCCTTTAGTGATGTCATGTTTTCGAAGGGAAACTCGATCATCTCAAGAGCCCCTTCGAATGTTTTTCTCATGACAAGCTTGAACTTGATCATGCCTCCAAAAATAGCGACATAAATAACCCAGTTTTTGGAAGCCAGTGTAATATTTTTTGGGGGGTTTTTGTTTTGATGTAAGAAATCGAAAAATTGGAAGATAAATAATTATTGATGAATCTTAGGGAAAGGATAAATTTGGACTTCAAAAAAGTGGGATGGAGTTAGAATTTTGTTTGTTAAAGAAGTGATGTATCTTTTTAAAGCGATTTTTTTAGAAATAACCTCAAAAAGCTGCCATAATTTGTTGGATTGGTGAAGATTTGTTTTACAGAGGCTATATTGTAGGTTTTTGTTGAGTAAATGGCCGAAAAGTGGCCCCGAGCGAAGATTATAAGCCGCTTAGCAGATGAATCGGACAAAGAGTTGTCCGAGAGGTTTCCGACGACGTGAAAAATCCAGTTATTCATGAGGAGGTATTTTGTTCCGGGAAAAATGGGAAACTTTGGAATTGAATGGATTCTAATTGGATCTGTGAGGATCCAAAGGCATTTTATGCAAGTTATTTGCGGATTATGAGGCATAGTAAGCTTGGAAGGGGCCAAACATTGATTTATATCCTTCTAAAGATTGAATGTTGAGACCTTTTGCGAAAATTTTAATTTTTTTTTGTTTTTTGGATGTTTTCCAAAAAATAAACTTAATTACTCTCCAAGTATACTCCAAATACGTTTGAAATGAAGTTTACTCTGAGCACAGGTCATCACCTTTCTCCCTAAGAACCGCTAAAAATAGGCGCTGACACGGAAATGCACGTTTTTCTCTCCATTCCCGCCCGCCCCCCTCGAGGTTCAAACCGCACCGGATGTCCCTTTAATTTATTTGATTTTTCGCCGATTGTGGCCGTCTTTTCCCAAGCTCAATGATCTTTGGAAGATTGTTTAACGGGTTTTGGGGAAGGATTTTTGAAAAGAAAGTCTCCTTTTTGCTTTGGGAAACGGAGCGGGGAAAGAAACTGTTTCAGACAAAATAAAATGATTTTGTAAGGATTTTGGGGACGAAAAAAGTTGGCAGAAAGGGAGAGGGACTAGGTTGGAAGGCAGGATTTGCCGTAAAATACGGTACATGTGTTATGGAGATGTAAGCTTACCTGACGTAGAAAGAATGACGAATACTCAAGCGAAGATAGTTTGGATATTCGTCATTCGTTTTTACTCGATTACTGTAGCAATGAGAAACGGGGAAATGGTTGATTTTGACCCAAAATACGACCATTTTTGTGTTGTAGTTGGAATTTTTGCACATCTATCGTTTTCTGTTGACTTGTTGCAAAAAGAATGACGAATATTCAAACAAATTTGTCTGAATGTTCGTCATTCTTTTTATCAAGTTCAATATCCATTGGTTGAACCCTTGAAAATTGCGTTATTATGACCTCTGTAAGTCGAGAAACTAACAGGCGTTATCCTAACGTGGTTGGAAGGACGTCTTCGTGAATTGTGATCAGAACCTTTAACTAGGAATTTTGGACTCTTCGATTTTCACATACTTTTGAGCTCTACCAGAGAACTTGTCGGGTTTTCATGTTGCACAAGAATATGAATTGAGTGGTCTTCAAAGTTTGGTCTGGGAATTTTTAAGTTTGCTTCTTCTTGATGGGAAATCGAAGTGACTTGATATTGTGTGTTCGCTGTGTGCATCTTGAATTATATGGAAGGTGTATTTTAGCAAGGTTTCTAATAAAGTGCTCGACGTCTTGAAAACTCTTATAACAGAGGGACAGGCAGTCTTTTGTCCTTATTATTCGTTCTACAGGGTTCATTTTTTGTTGTTGTCGTGGATTCCCTCTTGGCTTTTATTGAAATGCTTGCTCTTCGAACGGTTTTTGGTTCTGTTTCATTTCCACTGAATGCTCAAAAGTCCTCTTGTGCTAGTCCGTCCGGAAAGTCGCTGAAGTGATTTCTGCGACATGCACTGTGCGAAAACAAAAGCTCACTTTGCACTGTGCAATATGTTTTTTGGCTGTCGCTCGCCCCCTGACGTTTTTTGCACAGTGCAAACACCAAAAATCACTCCAGCGACTTTCCGGGGGGAGTAGAAATGGATTTTTCGGATCAAAGATCGCAAAATCAGGAGGGAAATCCTTTGTGTCGCTGTGAATTTCGACTTTTTTTGTCATCGGAAATTCCTCTCGAAATCTGGACACAATCAGGAACTCGGTCCGAAAGGCACAGAGAACGTGAGAATATAAATAATGTTTTTGGAGAGACGTTGAAAAAGCGAAATTTTTTTTGGACTCTTAAATTATTAGGCGCGTAAAAAGTGGGTCTCAACGGAGAAAAAGAGCAATGGAAAGTCCAAAAATTTGTTCTTCTTCCTTTGAATTCTTTGATTGGGATATTCGAAGAGTCTGTATAATGATTGCTTAACTATCACGTCACGAGACGGTCTCTGTCGGATGATGTTTGCAGTTTTTTTTTGCAGTCACGACCATTTTCGGAACGCTTTTTTATCCTCGATTTATCTTTTTGATTGTGATTCATCCCCCCTTGATGTTTGATTTTTTCCAAATGACCGACTAGAATGACGTCGGTTTTGTTGAGCGTTGGTATAAAGATTAAAGTTTCATGACGTTCTAATTGGATTACTCGATAATCTGTAATTAGTGTCCTTTTGGCGGAAATTTATGAAATTGAGCGTACAGAAGGTTTATTTAGGAAATGAGTTTGTTATTTGTGATTTAGAGGGTTTCTAACCTTTTTTATGGTTTTTATTGTGGATAATACTTTTTTTGATAGTTCTTTTGGAAAGTAGTCAAATTTAGAGTTCTTTCCGATTGAAAAGAATTCATTTATAGTGCAAGACGCTGAGGCGCATTGCATCAATAGTAGAACCGCTTTTACGAGGGAAATATGCTAGTTCGTCCGGAAAGTCGCTGGAGTGGTTTCGGCGACATGCACTGTGAGAAAACAAAAGTTTTCTTTGCAATGTGCAATTTCTTGCTTTTTGCACCGTGCAATAGTCTTTTTTGGGCTGTCGCTCGCACCCTGACTGTTGTTGTACGCCATAAAACACTACAGCGACTTTCCGCACGGACTAGTACTTGGGATTTCTTTCTTGCCAATGAAAGAGTTGTTAAGTGATCCACTATTTGAGTAGAAAGTTGTCTTGTCTTCACATGTAGATATGGAAAATACCATGTACAAATAATAAGTTGACAGAACCCTTCATCCGATCACTTAGACACCCGTATTCCTTGTGTGAATTGGAGGCAAACAGTAAAAGAGACGGTCTCGTTGAAGAAAACGAACCTCTCGGTTGGGGCTTTTTTCACCCCGATTTTCCCGATCACCCGCTGACGCAATGAGACGAACCCGGGTGACGCTATTTTTGGGATCCGTTTTCCGAGTTTTCATTGTCAGTTTCGATTGCCATAAGGGGTCAATTAGTGGGCTGGGCATGACGTCAGCTCAGTGATCGAGGTCACACGCCTCACTGGTCTATATAAGGCGGTTGTGAATGATGTTGAAATGGGTTGGTTGAGATTTTTTCAACGAGTGATGTTTGAAGGTTGTTGTTTTGCTTTGAAGTCGTTTATTAGTATTACTTTTTTTTGAAATAAGTTCTTTTGTCTATTGTATCGCAACTTCGTCCAGTTTTCATTATTTTCTCTGTTGTTTACCCCCATGAAGCCTATTTCTCCCATGTTTTATTCCGCAAACCATGCGGGTTGCTGTGTGATTTTGGAATTTGGATTTATTTATCATTTTGACGTTGTTGTTTGACCTTAATATTCGTTTCGTAAACTGAAAGGGTTACGGTTTTGTTTTTGTCAATGATTAGAGATTGACATTTGATATCCGAAGGAGGGTAGTTATATCAGAAGACTTCTGATGAAATTTTTTTGCTGTCATAGGAGTTAGAATGAGGAAAGTGAACAGAACTAGAGTTTGATCAAATTCTGATCGAAAATGCAACAAGCCTATTGAAATGAGTTTGCATTTGCAAGAAGCACAAGATTTGAGAAACGTCATGCCATGATTTATCATAATCACGATGCTGAGAGATGAATAATGTCAAAGCAGCTGATTTTTTTTCTATTTTCAGAGAGATGTGGATGAATTCTTTGACCGTGAGCGAAATTACTTGCTGGAATATCACACTCATGTCCGGGAAGCCACGCACAAAGCGGATAAGAGCTGTAAATTGAGGAAAAGTAAGAATTTTGAGCTTTTTTTGACATTTTTGGGTACAAGTAAATTTTTGGTCTTTTTTTATGAGTTTTGGGACTTCACGAATAGTAACACGCCTTGTTGATTGTAGATGTTGCCGATTCGTACGCAAAAATGGCCAATCAACTGGAAAAATACGGTAGTTTGGAAGCTGCGAATGGGGATAAAGAGTTTGGATACTTTTTGAGCCGTATTACGGACATGCTCGAACGCCTGAAGAAACTGGAAGCTAGAGTCGGAACTGACGAAGAACTGAAGCTAGCGGACACCCTTAGATACTTTATGAGAGAATCTCAAGCTGGAAAGGTAGATTTAAAATTTTTGCCTAGTGTAATATAATTTTTATAAACAACTCCCGAAATTTGTGGTTAATATTTGTCGATATGACTTCAGGACCTCCTATATCGGCGACTCCGCTGCCTCGCGAATTATGAAGCCGCCAACAAGAATCTGGAGAGAGCTCGAGGCAAGAACAAGGATATTGTTCGAGCCGAAGCTGAACAAACCGAAGCCAACAAGAAGTTTGATGCAATCACAACGCAAGCTAAAAAAGAGTTGGTGGATTTGAAGAAACGTCGTGTCGATGCATTCAAGAAGAATCTCAATGATCTTGCTGAACTCGAAGTGAAGCATTCCAAGGTAAGGATAAGATGAAAAAATAAAAAAAATGGCTGTTGCAAGATATCAAGAAATATTAAATAGGTCTAAAATGGCGGTAAGAATAAGAACACATGGGGAGATTTTATTTTCGATTTTATATGGCTTTTCCGAAGATGGCGAGCTGCGCCCGAGGATAAATTTAAATTTGGCAGAATGGGCCATTGGATGGGGATAAAGTGATGAGTGTAGAGATAGAAAAGGTCATTGAAGGTTTAAATTCAATCAATTTTCCGCGATGTTTTGGACAGTTTGCTTCGGCGAACTGCGCCCGAAAGAAAGCCAAAGGTCACTAAAAATGGCTGAATTTCGTAAACCCTTTGCTAAAATAGGACATAATAGGCATGATTGTTCAGCCAACGGCGCGTAGCAATTTTAATGAACTAGCTTGTGACACTTTTACTATTAAATTTTGAGAGGTGTTTTCGGTTTTTTTTTTGATAGAAAGCACGAGAAAAAGGCGTGAAATTGATACGATTTTTGTTGGCTTATTGAGAGCGGTTCTCGAAACGCGTTTTCGAGTACACTCCCGACCCCGTAATAGTATAGCCTAAGGGGATTTGCGGGGAGATTAGACTATTCTGCCTTAGATAATGTATTCAAATCGCAGCCCGACTTCAGCCGTTTTTCAGCGATCATGGGATTGATAACACTGATAAGCTGGCCGCTACGGTTGGGCTTATCGGAAATTTCCCAGGAATTTTCAAAAATTATTTGGTTATGGGAGAATTCATCAGTTTCGAGGGAAATTTAAAGCGAAAAGGTGGGAAGTTGATAGGAGTAATGGTAGTTATTGGAAGCTAAAAGGATTACAAAAGAATTTTACGGTAGTATATAGGGATATACGGGATTAACCATAAGTTTTGGACTTGTTTTTGACCGAAAGCTGAAAAATTTGCAATTTTTGGGCTAAATTTGATAAAAATTTGAGGTTTTTGACGATTTTGTGAAAAAAGATGGTTTATTATGGTGTAAAAAGAGACTTTACGTTGTTTAAAGTGCATTTTATTATATTTCAGAACAAACTCTCGCTGCTCCAATCGATGCTTTCCGCCCTAAAAGACGGCCAATCGACCTAATTTTGCGTGGCCGAAACTTGTGTTTCTCTCGCCATTTTGAGCGCCTAATTTATTCAAAAGTTTGTCTAAAGTGTCTTCCAACTAGAGAGTTGTCAATTTCCTAGCATATTTTGATTTTTTTAAATTTTTACATCAGTTTCCCATTTTTGGGATTTTTTTGATTTTTTTTTGATTTTTTGGTGGTTTCTGTAATTACAATTATTCAACCTGTTGTTACAGTAATCCCAAGCAGATTTTCTTCTATTACATTTGCGGTTCCGACTATATCCCCAACACTTTAGCATTTTTTTCAGTGATTTTTTGTCCACCGGTCAGTCTAAGATAAGTTATATTTATTTTGCTCGGTATATCTAATGTGATAATTATTTTTGAATAAAGTAAAAAGTTTTATACGCAATTTTTGACGTGCTCAATTATGTGATCCGTTTATTACGGTGAAATTACTCGATTTGTCCGTGACTTTTTTGAAATTTAGCGCGTCGCGGCGTGATTTTGAAAAATGATCGTGGATAGGGTAAGAGGGGACTGGGTGGGGACATGTTTAGAATTTACGTTTAGAGCGTTGTAAGGGTTTTTTAGAGTTGTTTAATCAAATTTTGGAGTTCTGAGTTGTGGATCAGTTTATATTAGACTAGGTAGTATAATTTAATTGATGATTTTTGGAATTACAGAGAGGCAGAAAAAAATTTTGAATCATTGTGACTGTTATGTCATAGGTTATGATTGACGACAAAATTTGTTTTTTGACTGCAGTAGTGACCAAGATGTAGGCACTTATATGTATTACACTAGACGTCAAGGTATTTTTTGTTTTTTGTGGTTTATTAGATAGATTTATTCGCTGAATTAGATTTGAATCGATTGAATAAGAAGCTGTTTTTAGTTTTCAATACAATTGAAAGCTTTGGACGATCTGGCTTACTGTAAAATCAACCAAAACCGGAAAAGTTTGCGGTCGCCCCAAGGCTCCGTCCACCTTCGGGGTTTTCCTCAAAACCCACTCGTCTAGGACCACATCGAGAACGGGTATCAGTCTCTAGTCATCAGCTAAGGTGAGTTCAGTCTGCTGTTTACAGTAATCTGTATGGTTTTGGAAAGAAATTTTGATTTTTTCAAAATTTTTTGAGGTTAATAATTTAAGCGGTCTTTTAGTTGAATGGCAGAGATGCGCACAGCTTCGTCCACCTCGACCCTGGTCCACGCGTCGAACCTCCAAGCCGATTCGAATTTGGCCTCCTCGTCCAGCCCGAACCTCACCGCGCAACAAAATTATTGGCCGAACACGAGAAGCGACTACGACCTACAAGATGCCATCGGGATTGGAGCGACTGCAACCGTCTATAAAGTGAGTTTTGAGGAAATTTAAAGGGTTTTTGGGGGAAATTTTTATATTTTGGTGTGGAATTTGAAGTTTTTTTTGCATGAAAATTTCCGAAATTTTTATTTTTTAATGTTATTATAGATTGGATCCGGTGCGGAGACCCTTTTCGAAGTGTTTGTTATACAGTTGACTTGCTGAATTTAGGATTTTTTCAAGAAAAAATCGAATTTTTCTCCGAAAAATTTTAAATTTTAGATTTTTTAAATATTTTCATTTTTTTCTCGAATATTTTTGCTAATTTTTTGGTTCCAGGCGTTCTGCAAGCCCCGCGCTGAGTACTGTGCCATAAAATGCATCAATCTGGAGAAGTGCCAAACGTCGGTGGACGAGCTGAGCCACGAAATCCAAGCGATGAGCCTCTGTCATCACCCGAACGTCGTGAATTATTTTACGTCCTTTGTGGTGCAGGAGGAACTGTGGGTGGTGATGCGCCTGCTGAACTGCGGATCGATGTTGGACATCCTGAAACGGAAGATCAAGTTGATGGGAAAGGAACAGGCCGCGTACGGTGTCCTGGATGAAGTTACGATTGCGACGGTCCTAAAAGAAGTCCTCAGGGGTCTGGACTACTTTCACTCATCGGGAC
The DNA here is from genome assembly GCA_025436335.1 of Bursaphelenchus mucronatus. Taxonomy (NCBI): domain Eukaryota; kingdom Metazoa; phylum Nematoda; class Chromadorea; order Rhabditida; family Aphelenchoididae; genus Bursaphelenchus; species Bursaphelenchus mucronatus. The sequence continues at coordinate 10,804,511 of CM046360.1, forward strand.
AGATCCATAGAGACATCAAAGCGGGCAATATCTTGTTGAGTTCGGATGGAACCGTCCAAATCGCCGACTTTGGAGTGTCGGGGTGGTTGGCCGCGAGTGGAGGCGATTTGAGTCGACAAAAGGTCCGTCACACGTTTGTGGGCACTCCTTGCTGGATGGTAAGTGCCGTGGAATGCGTGAAATTGAGTCTAGAATTTTTTGTTATTGCCGACTAGCGATTTTGTTTTGATTTTTTGAAAGAAATTTGAGATTTTTTGAGGTTTTTTCACAAAGGTAATGTTTTTTGATATTTTTACTTTTCGAATAGAAGTCGATGAAAGCTATATGCTAAATAGACACGGAATTTAATTTAGGAGTGAAATTCATAAAAAGATTAAAGTTTTTTGTAGCGAATTTCGGGATTTTTTGAGAAACATGGGGATTTTGTCTGAAATAAAGTCCTTGTGTGGCTATGTGCAGATTTTTTGCATCTTTTTTGGTTGATAAATGTCTATCGTATAACTGTTTAGGTAATTGAAGCTTTGGTCTGGATAGAATTGACAATTTTTTACGTTTTTAGCGATTATTTTATATTGTACTAGGTATTTTCTCTAAAATTAATAAAACATTTGATTTCTAGGCCCCAGAAGTGATGGAACAAGTTCAAGGATACGACTTCAAGGCCGACATTTGGAGTTTTGGAATCCTTTGCATCGAGTTGGCAACAGGAACTGCTCCTTATCATAAATATCCACCAATGAAGGTGCTCATGATGACCCTTCAAAATGACCCTCCGAACTTGGAAACTAACGCCGAAAGAAAGGATCAATATAAAGCGTACGGCAAGAGCTTCCGACATGTGATCAAGGATTGTTTACAGGTAAGACTTGGAGATTTTTTTAGGAAATTTGAAAAAAATTGGAATTTTTTGTTCAAAAATGTGAAAAAGATGACTTTTGAAATTTAAATCGCTTTTTTTGGAGTGAGTGGTCTTGTTATAGGCGTATAGAATTCTCTCGTGCATGAGAGAGAACTTGCAGAAGGTTTAAAAAATTTTCAATAAGTGAAGAGATTTTTTGGTAAGAAATTTGACTTTTCTTCATTTTTTCATTTTTTTGTAAAAAATGCTTTTTTATCGTATTTTAGAAGGACCCGACGAAGCGTCCCACCGCCGCCGAACTCCTGAAGTACTCGTTCTTCAAGAAGGCCAAGGACAAGAGCTATTTGGTGCATTCTTTGATCGAAAACCTGGGCTCAACCCCGCAGCCGACCGTCTCGGCCCCGAAGAAGGTGGCCAGCGGAAAACTGAAGAAGGACAAGGACGGGAATTGGGAGTTCGAATACGACTCGCCGGACTCGGATTCCGAACCGGAAGGAACGATCCAGTCGGCGAATCGGGCACAGAGAGGAACCATTGAACAGACGATGCAAGCCCCAATTCAGACGGTTCAAACGGCGCCACAGACGCTGAACTTGGTAAGCAAAGGATTTTGGGACGGATTGGGGGGAATGAGAGGGATTGATAAGGGATTAGAGTGAGTTTAGAGGATTTTGGGCTATCTCGGATATTACTTTAGGCATTTTTGGTCAATTTTGGAGAATTTTTTTGGCTTTTTGAAATTTCATTGTTTGAGTTGGTGTAAAATGAAGCTAGTGGAGGTGTTTAAGTCTTGTTTTTTATTTTCGAAAACTTAGACCTTGTTTTAAACCATCAAAAAAAGATTTTTGATTTTAATTTCGAGATTTTACGAAGTTTTAAAAGTTTTATAAGGAAGTTTGAGTGTACAGATATTTGAAATGAAACTAAGAGCGTACTCCTTCGATTTCAGGTCCTGAGAGTCCGAAATCAACAGCGCGAACTCAACGATATCAAGTTTGATTACACGCCCCAAACGGATACCGTCGATGGAATTGCTCACGAACTGGTGACCGCCGAACTCATCGATGGCCACGACCTTGTCGTAGTCGCCGCCAACCTCCAAAAACTCATCGACTTGGCGCAGAAGAAGTCGGACAAAAAATCGATCACATTCGCCCTGAACTCGGGCCTGGCCCCCAACGAAGCCCCCGACGAACGCACCCTGACCGGCTTCGCTCAGCTCTCACTCATCGACTAATTACTCTACCCCCACCATAAAGTTTCATTTAAATTTTTTGTTTGCTCCTGTAATGTCGTCTTGTTAACTGGTAAAAAGTAATTTTTCGAAATTTCGGGATTTTTGGAAAAATTTCGAATTTTTTTGAAATTTTGAAGAAAATTTTTGAAAATGTGAGAGCTTTGGTTCCTTAGAATAACTTGAGAGACTGTTAGGATTACTGTAATATCGAAAAAATTAAAGTAAATTTTTTTAAAGATGTTTTTGAGATTTTTAATATTTTTTGGTGAAAAAGTGCGTAAGCTTTGATTTAATGTTGAGTATAGGCCATACAATTTTTTGCGGCTGGTAAAATTTTTTTTTATTTGATTTTTAGCTTATTTTTTTAAAATCCGTCCATTTTTGACTAAAAATTTCGAAATAATCCGTCAAAATCATGCATGTCCAACTGTTTTAGTAAAATTTCTCATAAAAATCGATTTTTATGTTGACGTTTTTGAATTTTTTTCATATTTTTTGTGCCTTCTCTCCCGAAATTTTCAACTTCGCTATAAAAAATTAGGCTAACGAATATTTAAATGTGTCTTTTTGTGAGGAAATAATTCTTTGTTTAATTTCATTGTCGCTACTTGCAATTTGCAGCTATTACTTTCTCAATTAATAAAGAAGTAAAAAAATTTGATTTATTATATTGACCATAAAATGAAATCGGCCCCAAATGAAATCGGCCCCAAATGAAATCGGCCCCAAATGAAATCGGCCCCAAAAGAAATCGGCCCCAAATGAAATCGGCCCCAAATGAAATCTGCTCCAAATGAAATCTGCGCCAAATGAAATCTGCCCCAAATGAAATCTGCCCCAATGAAAGGTTGCAAAATTTTCACCGTATAAGATGTCACCCTATACATATTTTAGCAAAAAATCAAAAAGCGGACCACTTCGTACGGCGGGCCTCTTGACATAGGCGGGCCTCTTACCAAATTGAAGCTGAGACACACCATTTTTTGTCCACCAAATATGGCGGGTCTGTGTCTACGGGGATCCCCGTAATGAGTTTCGACATTTTCATCCCAAATTTTTTCCCCCAAAACCAGTGAAACTTAGGAAATTTTTGGAATGAATTTCATTTGCGTTTCTAGGGTTTGGAAAGTTTTAGAGCTTTGGGCTGGACAAAACTTGCTAAAGTAGCAGAGAAGACTTAACGGCACTCAGCGCAAGGGTCGCAATAAGCCTTGTAGACATTGAACTTGATTTCTGTGGTAATGGACTTATTATTGTAATTAATCTTCAGACCCCCAATTTTCCGAAAAATTTTCCGACTTTCAAAAAAAATCTCCCGGCCAAACTTTTCTGTGGTGCCTTTGGTTGAGTTTGAACTGCACTGAACTTATGGTCCCGCGGGTTTTATTCAAATTTACGGAATTTTCTCCAAAATTTGAAACAAATTTGAATGAAACCGTGGGGAAATGAGCTCGGTGCGGCTCAAAATGACCCAAGGGTAATAAAAAAATTTTTTGGTAGATTTAATTTTTTTGAAATTCTTCTGGAAAAAATTGGGGGGCCTGAGGATTACAAAAATATTTTTTTTAAAAAATTCTGTCGAGCAGTTCTCAAGTTATTCCACCGACAAACTAGGGAGGACCTCGTGGACCACCCTGTATAACAAACAAATTTTCTAATCCCTTGCGATTGAGTACTTCCACTGAAAGTTCCAACGATTTTTTCTTTTTAACCCACAATTTCAAAATTTATTTTTCACTTAAAAACGCTTCAAAAAAATTATTTCACTCTTCGAAAATCCTATTTCCAAAATATGACGGGCTCAGATAGACTCTTGTTGATGGCGGTTTGATCAGAAAGTTTGATTTTCATAATGTAGATCGGAATGGAAGGTAAAAGTACAATGAACAGAACTCCAATGCCCAAGAAAATCCTGAAAAAAAGCCGAAATTACATTTTGAAAAATTTAAAACTGAAAAAAATCTTTAATTTTTTCGCACCGTGCAAAAAAATCCGCACCGTGCAGCAAAAGTCAAAATATTGTGTACGGTGCAGTGAAAAGCAATGTTTTCGCACTGTGCAATCAAGACTTTAACCGTTGCACAGTGCGGCAAAAGAATAAAAAACATTTTGCACGGTGCAGTAATAATCAATTTTTTGGTTGCACTGTGCAATCAAGACTTTTGCAAACAACCATTGCACAGTGCGGCAAAAAAAACTTTTGCACGGTGCAGTAATAACCAAAAATTTTAAGTCCCACTGTGCATTAGTGGCAAAAAAGTCTTTTGCACATGTGCACGGTGCAATAAACAAAAGCACGGTGCAATGAACAAAAACTTTTTTGCACTGTGCAAAAAACGAATGCACAGTGCGTAAACAGAATAAAAAAATTCTGCACCGTGCAATGAAAAACACTGCACAGTGCAAAATTTTTTTGGTCGCACTGTGCAATGAATAAAGTTAAAAAAATTGTGCACAGTGCGGCAAAAAAATCTGCACAGTGCAGATCAATAAAAAATTTTACCGTACAAAAAAAATAAAAAAAAAATCTTTTTACCAAAAACATTTTCCTAATTCCCCACTTATGACAGGTCGTTTTGGCATATACCATTCGTAGCCTCCCAGGGGATTGTAAATCAACTTTTGTTCTTTTTGATCTCTTCTCAACTGAAAATACAAAATTCAAAGCAATTTTTTGATGACTTCGAAGGTTAACTTACCCAAACCAGCGCTTCAAACTGCTGATTTCCATCTCTGTTCAAGAGAAGGATGTTGTAAAAGTCCTGAAAATTGTAGTACAAGGTGTGAACTGGCAGAATTAGTTAAAATCGCTAGAATTTTGAGGGCATAACATGAGTGGTTGTGGCTTTACTAAACTCTCGGGGCATTAAAAAATCCCGTGGACTAGCTAAAAACAAGGTGCCAAAGAAGGATCGGGCGCAGCTTGGAAAAATTAATTTTTGGAGTCGCACGGCAAAAACGTCTTTTACCGCATCTTTAGCTCGAATAAGCCCTTAAAAGGCTAAAAAATTCCGAAAGCTGGCTAAAAAACAGGGTCAAAAACTAAGCTAGGGCGCAGTCTGCAAACAAAATAATTTTTAGAATGGGTATTAAAACGAAAGTTTTTTCACCTTCTTTGGCTGGGCAAGGGTCTCAAAAGTTATATAAACGCCCAAGACTAACTAAAAAACAAGTAAAGTCTCGGGCGCAGGTTGGAATACCAAAAATCGTCAAAAACACCAAATTTTTTGACATTTTCGACAAAAAAAATCGGAAAAATTTTGCTTAATGTTGACAAAGGTCTCGCTTCAAAAATAAAAAACTTTTTTATTTTTTTCAATTTTTTGCAAATTACAATCCCCAAAAATAATTTAAAGACCCTCCGGAAAAGTTGATAATCCACTTACCCTGGAATTGCACTTCTTCAGGTTCTTTCCAGTGATTTCGTTCATGTGAAACGGGGGCGGACCGAACGTTCTGAGCCTAGTTGCGAATAAAACTCGACAATTTTCTCCCCAAATTAACTCCAAGGCCAAAGACGGTGCGTCGGCGCTCCAAACAGCAATGTTCAACGTATCATTCGGGTCGATTTTGAGGGCATCAATAGAAATTGCGGAGTTCTTACTGAAGGGAGTGCCAGTGGCTTGATGATAACTAAAAATTTATTTATTTTTTTTGTTTTTGATATTTTTTCTGAAAAAGTAAAAAAAACTTACGTCAGATATTCGCAGAGAGGTGTCAATTTCTGCCGCTGAAACACAGGTAAAAAAAATAGAAGAAAGTAAAATGTAAATTGTATTTTATAGCAAAACTCAAAAAAATAATTTTGAAATTTGTTGCTGAAAACAATTTCCAATTCAAAGCTCGGGCGCAGCTTGGAAAATTATTTTTTGGAATGGATATGGAAAATGAAGTCTTCCCGCAATTTTTGGCTAGACTAAGTTTTCAAAACGCATTCTAGCTAACAATCGAGATTCAAGTATAAGCGCGGGCGCAGCTCGGAAAAACTTTTTTGGAATGGAGAGGGAAAAAGAAAACGTTATGACTTTTTTGGGGTGGATTATGAATTGGAAAAACGTAAAATTCCAAAAAACAAGAGCCAAGTCAAAGCTCGGGCGCAGCTTGAAAAAAACACTTCCTGGAATAGGCATAAAAAAAGGTTTTTCCCACCTTTCTGGGCTAGATTAAGGTCTGAAAATCGACAAAAACCGGGATCAATAAAAATAGGGCTCAGCTTGAAAAAGCGGCATACTTACCTCCGCAATAACATTGTTTGGAAGTGGATACATATTGTCAACTGCAATTCCAAACCCAAGGCTGCAATATCGAATACTAGAAGGTAGTCCGTAGCTAAAATAGGAATTTTAGTCTTAAAAAATCAAAAAAATTTTTTAAATTGACTGTGCGGATATTGAAATAACATTTCTAGGAAAAACTTCCGTGTTCTGGCGCACTCAAACTTTTTGATTTTGCAGCCTGCGCCCTGAAACTCTTTATAGCAGGATAAGACAGGCCTAAACTAAGCTTAAGCCAAGCCTAACCCCGAGGCTAGGCCAAAGCCAACACTAAGCCTAAGCTACGCCTAACTAAGCATTCACAGGTAGCAGAAACAATGGGCGCAGCTCGGAAAGTCCTCTTTTTGGGAGTGGGCCACGCGGAAGTTTTTCCAATTGATATTTTCTTGGCACGGTGCAAACAATCAAAAATTGGAATAATTGTGCAAAAATAAAAAAATAAAAAAATCACACAGTGAGGAGAACTCACGCCTTTTCGAATATTTTCGTGATCTGAACTTGTCGTTCTGTCGACAATTCCGACGGTTGCATGATGCATTTTACTGTTACAACCAAAAATAAGAGAAATCGGACCGGAAATGTCATGTTGGAAATTCGAAAAATGAATTTTTTTGGAAAAACTTCCTTTTTCTGGCCCCGGTTTCGCAGCCTGCGCCCCAGGGTTTTTTGCAGCAGGGAAAGCTCAGGCCTACGTTAAGCCTGAACCTAAGCCTAACACCGAAGCTAAACCTGAGCCTAAACTAAGCATTCACTGGCCGCAGAAAACATTGGGCGCAGGTTGCGGGGGCAAGGAAAAGGAAAAAGGAAGTTTTACCTTGGGGGTTTTTTTAAAATAAATATAAAATTTATTTTTTGTAATTTCCAAAAAAAATCAGGAAAAAAAACTGATCGTATAAAATGTCTCCCTTAATTTTTTTACTTTTTTTTTGATTTTTTATTTTATATTATTATTAATTTTTCAATGACCGTTTTTATAATCAAAAAGACACTCTAAAACTACAAATGGCTGAGCAAACGGAGAGAAAAGACCTCACCCTTGCGTCATGTCTTTCCCAATACATAGGAAATAAAAATGTTTTTTTCGCGTTTTTCTTCCAAAAATTGAAAAATTTTGCTGTTATCCGATGTGATGGAGGAAAAATTAAAATCCTTGGATTATTTTGTGAGTTAAATTATTTCAAATCCATTTTAAATATTACTTATACGAATATTTATATTATTATTTAAATTTTTCAGGTCTGGAAACGAATTTTTGACGATTGCGATTATGAAACCTTGGTAAATCTGGGACTCACCAATTTATTTTTCACAAAACTGGTGGCGGATCGGGTTTATAAACACAGATGTGTCAACAATCAAGTCTATCGATTGCGTGGAGAGACTTGGAAAGAGGCTTTCAAAGAGTAAGTCCAACGAAATTTTGGTTTGTGGAAAAAATATTCATAGGCGATGTAATTTGCAAGGGATGTACCCCCAAGGCATCTTACGAGGAAATGCTCACAACGATCTGTGGGATCCGCGAATGTGATCCAGTCTGAAAGAGCTTGCAAAATTTAGTCGAAATCCGTTTTTTCTATCTGCTAAATACCCTCGGGCAACGAGTTATATCCCCAAGTGCGACGCTCGGAATTTTTTTTAATTTTGCACACACTTCGCACATTGGCCACATATCAATTCCTCAAAATTTTAGCTCGAGCTTTACAGGGAGAGCCGAGAGATTCAAGGATCTTAGAGAGCGCGCGAAATACGGAGAACTGTCAGGGAGGGAAACACTTTTCGAGCGTATCTTTACCAATTCGAACGGAAAAAATCTATGTTTTTGTGGAAACATTACCCTCCACGATAGAAGTAGGCATATAACACTTCAAATTCGAAAAAAAGTTCATATTTCTGCCGGTTCCACAAAAAAATTAACCTTTTCCGAGCAAGTCTGGCAAAGATACGACCGAAAGTTGTTTTTCTATGATCGCTCTCCGCGTTTCGTGTACTCTCTCGACCGCGTTGAATATCTCGGCAGTGCTTGCAAAGCGTAAGCTAAAATTTTAAGGCATTGATATGTGGCCTATGTCCGAAATGTGTGCAAAACTTAACAAAACTCTGAACGTCGCAGTTGGGGTATTTCTCTTGTTGATACAATAAAAGTAGGTGGTAAAAACGTCGTATTTAAAAAACACATCTTTTCAGTCTTCCAAATCGGGTACCCTGGGACGAGGATGACACGTATCGGCGAATGCAATTTTGCAAGGAAGACGGGACAGATAGATTTTTATACATCGGGGATGATCATGTTGTTGTCACCAGTTTCGACCGACCAATGAAGTTTATCAGATATGTCAGCATGAAGTACCCACGAAAGAATTGGGCCGTGTCATTCATCAAGAAGGGAGAGCTGATTGTTTCGTATGTAAGTTTGGACAACAAAATTTATTTTTAATATAAAAAAAGATTCCCCCTGACAAGAGAAGTACATCAAGTGTAAGATTCAGATTTTCTTTAAATTTTGTACACAATTTGGGCATAAGCCATTTATCAATTCCTGAAAATATTAGCTCTTGTTTTGCAGGCACTGTCGAGATATAAACCGACATTTGCAGCCGAGAGAGTACGCAAGACGCGGAGAGCAGTCATATAGAAAAAATATTTTTTAGCCGTATCTTTGCCAGTGTCGTATGGAACAAATTTATTTGTAGCTGCAACGTTATATTTATTCTACGGTCTAAACGGATACGAAACTTTTTATGCCACAATGCGAGATTTCTGGCTCAAGACTTCTCACGCCTATTTCTAGAGGGTATTATAACGTTTCCACAAAAAATCATTCCTTTCCGCACGAAAATGGCAAAGCAACGGCCAGAAAGTGTTTTTCTCTCTGACCGTTCTCCGCGTTTCGCGTACTCTCTCGGCCGCAAAGGTCGTTGAATATCTCGGCTGCGCCTGGAAAGCGAGGGCTAAATTTTTTAGGAATTGATATGTGGCCAATGCCAAACATGTGTGCAAAGTTTAAAGCTAATTTGAGCGTCGCTCTTGGCAGAATTCCCTTGTGAAATAGAACATTTTACATGGTAATTTGAGGAGTAAGGGCAAAATTTTTTGATTCAAATTTTTTTGAGAAGTATAGTCCTACTACACCACAAAATTTACTCTGAGCCTTTCTACGGCTGTATTGCAAAAAAAATTAAATTTTTCAGGCGTCCATGTGGTATGGAACAAAGACAATTCGAGTTTACAGCGTAAAAACCGGGAAATTCTTGTTCACCAAGAAGTTCTATCTCTTCGTCACATGTGCAAATGGTGCTGCATACGACAAGGAGACTAGAGTCCTGTTCAATGGTTACGATCAATCGCTAACCGACGTCGACGTCGATGGCGACTTGAAAGACGCCATTTATAGCCCAAAACAACATCTTTTCTATTTTCAAGGGCCAAAAATTGAGCTCTTGGAATACAACGCTACGAGAGGCGAGTTACAACGGAAAATCGAGTTGGCTGTTGAATTCGAAACGCTGGATTGGTCGAAATATCTGGTTGTTCATAGTTATGGGCGACTTCAAGGAAGAGAAGATGGAGAAGATCGAGGTAAGTCCTTTTTCAATATTTTTATGTATTTTAGGAGCCAAATCCCAACTCCATTAACCGTAAATTTCAGCCAGCAAGATGAAAAGCGAAGTCCTGGAGGTCTACGAAACGAATAGCTCCAAGCCCGCCCTCACCATCGATTTTCCTCGATCGCGTTGGTATTTGGAGATGTGTCCCGGAGTTGTAGCGCGATTTCCAAAGTTTAGAGATGAGGTGAGCGGAGACAAGTCATATTTATTCGTTTAGCTCCTTAAAAAGCCAGACTACTTTTGAATTGTGCGTTTTACGGCGTGTGAAACGAAATGTCAAACAAGTTTTTTTATGTCCTGCAGCGAAAACAAAGGCGGCAGAGTTGCAAACAGTTAAATAATTAGTAGTAAGCATGTAGAATGTCACCATTATTTTTTTCCGTTGTTATTGGTACAGTAGACAAAGAAACTTTTTTGCCATTTCGTTTCACACGCCGTAAAAAGCGCGATTCAAAAGTAGCTGTACTGTCTCTATAAACAGAGGTCTAAATAATTTTCTAATTACTTTTTCAGAGCGACAACTATGCTCTGTTCACTCGAAATCTTCAAGGTTATTGGAGCCCATTGTCCAAGCCTTTCAAAGAGGTCTACAGCGGACGAAAGGGGCTGTTCCGCAAAGCTCAATCGGCGGCAACAAATCTGATCTGGGTTGTGGATCCAGTCGATCGGCCGAAGCCATTTCTCACCTGGGATCTGGTCTATTTTGAAAATTTGAATGGCAAGTTTTGAATACACCGGGAAAGTGGTATCATTGCGGCGTTCTGATTTTCATGAAATTATGCACAAATTTTGATTAATTTTTTGAATAGTTCTGAGACTTCCGGCTCGCGCTTTGCGGAAAAAGATTTTTAAAGCGAAGATTGGTAAAATGCAAAAAAAATTTTGCGAATTTTATCACGAAACGTTCTGTGCTCATTTTTATTGTAGAGCGTAATGTTTCCACAAAAAATCTATTTTTTCCGCATAAAATGGCACAAATTTAGTATTACTTTTTCTAGGACATATGCAAGACTCCTTGCTCGCGCTTTGCAGGAACGAGCAAGACTTTTAGATCGAAAGTTGCGCAAATATGACATTTTTTTGCAAGTTTTGGTAAAAAGCAAAAAGGTGGTTTTCTCCCTAACCGCTCTCCATCTTCCGCGTGCTCTCTCGTCCGCAAAGACTGTTGAATATTTCTGCTGTCCCTGCAAAGCGCGAGCTAAAATTTTCAGGAATTTATATGTGATAAATGCCAAATGCGTTATAAAAAAAGGCTAAATGCACTCCTACTTTTGAGTCGCGTTTTTTTACGGCTTGGGAAACGAAATGTCAAAAAAAATTTGTTTGTACCAATAACAACAGAAAAGGATAATGGTGACATTCTACATGTTTACTAATAATTATTTTACTGTTTGCAACTCTGTCGCCCATGTTTTCGCCGCAGGACATAAAAATTTTTTTTTGACACTGTTTCTCCCACCGTAAAAAGCGCAATTCCAACATGTTCGGCATATATATCACGTATCAATTCCTGAAAATTTTAGCTATGTACAGGTACGGGCGAGATATTCAACCATCTTTACGGTCGAGATAGTAAAAGTTTTACCGAAAATCTGCGCGTTTTGTTTTATTTTACATATACAACCCTTTATAACTGTTGTTTTCAGGCGAACTCTTCTGCAAACGTTACAAGCGGAGTGAAAAACCAAACAAAAATTACTTGAGGCATTTCCATGAGGTCATTATGCGAAAGCACAACAGAGATCCAAAAGATTTGTCAAATGGAGTGCCAAATACAGTGTTCTAACAAAGAAACTACCCCAAGTGCGACGCTCAGATTTTGATGGAACTTGGCACGAATTTGGAATAATTTTTTCTAATACTTGTGAGATTTCTGACTTACGCTCTGCAGAAACGACCAAGATTTTTTGGTCGAAAGTTGGCAAGAATGCGACACTTTTTGGGGAATTTTACCATGAAAAGTTTTAAACTTGTTTCCACTGCAGAGCGCAACGTTTCCATCAAAAAATCAGTGTTTTCCATGCGAAACCGGCAAAGATACGGCGAAAAAGTGTTTTTGCGCTCTCCGAATTTTGCGTACTCTCTCGCCCACAAAGATTGTTGAATATCTCGGCTGGTCCTGCAAAGCGAGAGCTAAAATTTTCAGGAATTCATATGTGACCTATCTCCAAAGTCTGTGCAAAATTTCTGAAAAATCTGAGCGTCGCAATTGGAGTACTTCCCCTGTAAATTTATTGTTACCTTATATTGTTTTGCGATTATCAAATAAAAACATATCTAAAAAAAGCAAAAAACGGATTTACCGTAATCGAAGACCTTTCTCTTTACCAATGTAATCAAGAAGACAAGTCGGGCCAATAATTTTTTGTCTGTCGGGTAAATTAACGAGAAATTTTTAAAATTTTTTGCGTGTTCACACAAAACAATTGCGATTGAAAGCCTAAGATTTACTTTAATCGAAATTTTCACTCGCCCAAATATTACTTTTTGAGTTTTCTTACTATATCACACATTACTGCGCTTTTTCGAAAGTGCGCAGACCTGTTGCGCAACGCACCGTGCATTTTGCTTTTTTGCACAGTGCAAATTTTAAAAGAACCATTTGCACTGTGCAAATCCTTGAGCAATTGCACTGTGCAAATCCTTGAGCAATTGCACTGTGCAAATCCTTGAGCAATTGCACTGTGCAATACCTTGAGCACGGCGACGCAGTTGAAAAAAGCTCGCGTCGCAGCGATATTCAAATTGCACAGTGCAAAAAGATCAAATGCACAATGCGACGGCGTGTGTTTTTTCCGGTGCGCTCTCTTTTCGCACGCCGCAGATTTTTTGTCGCGAACAGCAACCTAGCAGCCGCACCGTGCGAAAACATGTCAAGACTTTACTTTTTCACTGTTCGCGAAGGAGAGATTTCGGCGAAATGCACTGTGAAACAACAAAAGTTTCCTTTGCACTGTGCAACCGTCTGCCTTTTGCACCGTGCAATAGGCTTTTTTCGGCTGTCGCTCGCATCCTCACTTTTTTGCACAGTGCAAACGACAAGAACCCCTCCCGCGACTTTCCGGACGGACTAGTACAAGGGAAGTACCCCAAGTGCGACGCTCGGAATTTCTTTAAATTTTGCACACATGTCAGATATAGGCCACACACCAATTCCTAAAAATTTTAGCTTGCGCTTTGCAGGCGCACGCAGTTAGGGAGTGAAACACTTTTTTCCATAACTTTTCTAGTTATGCGCGGAAAAAACTGATTTTTTGCGGAAACATTACCCTATACGGCACAAATAGGCATGAAACTTTTCATGCCAAAATTCGCAAAAAGGTGTCACATTTTCACCAACTTTCAATCTAAAAATCTCGCTCGTTTCCGCAAACCGCGTGCTTGAAGTCTTGCATATATCTTAGAAAAAAAAATACTAAATTTGTGCCAAGTTTTATTAAAATCCGAGCGTCGCACTTGGGGAACTTCCCCTGTTAGTACAAAATGTGGTAATTTCGAAGCTTTTTCAGAAAAATGCGATATTTGCTGATGTACGGCGTGATTTCGATTTTTGCAAATGGGACTTTGGCCTTGATTTGTCATTGCACGGAGCGATTCAGTAACTACGATGGCTACGGGGAGGTTGTTCCATGCATCAACAACACCTGTGAGGTCGGGAAGAGAGGATGTATGTGAAATGAACCTTTGTTTTGATGCGACGCTCAGATTTTGGCCCGAATTTTCAATAATTTTTTCTTTGCAACGACTGAGATTTTTTGTCAAAAACGAAATTTTGACACTTTTCAGCAAATTTTGGTGTGAAAAGCTTTATACCTACAGATATCTACTGTGGAGCGTAATGTTCCCACAAGAAATCAATTTTTTCCATATAAAATTGGCAAATATATGGCCAAAAAGTTTTTTTTCCATGACCGCTTTTTGCGTACTCTCTCGGTCGAAAAGATCGTCGAAGATCTCAGTTCTCCCAGCAAAGCGTGCGCTAAAATTTTCCGAAATTGATATCTGCCCTATGTTCAAAATGCGTGAAAAATTTTTAAAAAATCTGAGCGTCGCACTTGGAGTTCTTCTCCTGTCGTCATACTAGTCCGTTCGTAAAGTCGCTGGAGTGACTTCTGCAACATGCACTGTTCAAAAACAAAAGTTCCCTTTGCACTGTGCAATTTCTTGGTTTTTGCACGGTGCAATAGGCTTTTTTCGGCTGTCGCTCGCGCCCTGACTTTTTTGCACAGTGCAAATGTCAAATATCGCCACAGCGACTTCCCGGACGGACTAGTAAAAGATTTTAATTTTTTTTTATTTTCCAAATCTTTTTGCTGTCTCAAAGCAGCATTTGTAATATTTCCAGCCTGCATGATGCTGCGCTCATTCGAAGACGACAACACCGCCTTCCGCTGCGTCCGAGATTACCGACTGCGCAATGATTGCGAAGACTTCATGATGTCCTATGCAAAGGGCACCGTCTGCACCTGCAACACCGGCGATCACTGTAATGTCCACACCTGGTTTTCGAGCCACGAAATGACTTCGAAGGAGGAAGACGAAATGGAGAGCTTCATTCAAGCGACGGTCGACAAAATGGCTCCGTTCAGCTACGGGAATCCGCTTTACGATGGGAATGCGAAGAAATCGGACTATGAGAACTACGAAAATGCCGTGAAATTGAGTTTGAAGAGAAAATTGGTGAAAGAAAAGAAAGATGAAGAGGAAAGAAGGGCATTTTTGGAGAAATTGTATAGCAATACGAAGAGAATCAACGATCCAATGCTCGTATTGATCACTACCTTTATTCTGCTTGTGTTTTGTCTAGTCTGATCTGCATTTTCTTCAATAATGATCACGTTTTCCGAATAATAACTAAATAACTTTATCGTGAAATAAAAAATACTCATTTTCAACTGATCAACATCCTAAATAATCATATAATACTATAGTAAATACTTCTCAACGAATTTTACAAAACCTTTCCTCCAAGATGATCGAATCTACCATCTTCTTCTATATCCTCCATCATTTCTTCCCTTTCCTCCTCTTCCACCAACGTCCCCACTCGCCCTGTTCCCATTGCCATCGCGATCAGGACAAGGGCAATATTCGGCATCTTTGCCCGGTGCTCCCGCCGGTCCAGCCGGTCCCTCTTCTCCCTCCAAACCAGCGGCGCCAACAGGCCCCGCCGCTCCTGGAACTCCCTTCTCTCCGGGTGGGCCTTCCAACGCCGAATCTCCCTCATCTCCTTGCGGTCCTTCGGGTCCTTGTGGGCCAGTGGGACCCTTAGGGCCTTTTCTTGGGATTGGTCGTTCCGCATCCGTGCCGGGCTGTCCATTTGTCCCGGCTTTTCCGTCCTCTCCGGGCGCTCCTTGCGGCCCTTGATCGCCGGCAAGGCCAGGGAATCCGTCCCTTCCAGGCATTCCCGGATTTCCTTTAGGTCCGCGCATTCCCCGAGGGCCTGGACGTCCCGCCGAGCCAGGTGGGCCGGTTCGGCCGGCAGGGCAGTTGAAGCAGCCTTGAGCAGGTTGATTTGAGATGTCGGTGTTATCCAAACCGGGAAGTCCGTCTTTTCCTGGGATTCCGGGGAGACCATTCGGTCCCGCTTCTCCTGGTGGTCCAGCAGGGCCCGCAGGGCATTTATTCTCAGCGGCACATTGACAAGGTGATTTCGGCGCAGCTGGCTGGCTTGGGAAGTTGGATGGGTTGTGTGGCCCATTTCCGGAAGGTCCATTGCCTTTCAAGCCCGGTCCAGAGGAGCCCGGTCCACCGGGAGCGGCCCCATAGCCACCATAGCCCGTATTAGTGCCCGCGGCGCCATACCCACCGTAGCTTTGACGCCGCTGACGAGTTGCGGGAGTTGCAGCACCCATTTTCAACATTTCATTCCACAAATCGTCGGCTTGCAGTTTGAATTGGTCCAATTCAACGTCCAAAATGCGCCAAGTGGATTGAATTTCGTCGTGGATCGATGACATCGCATACAAACAACATAAGAGGGTAGTTAGGGACGCAAAAATCCCGATGGAAGTGGCGACCTTCAACGACATCTTGGCGAAATCCGATACTTTTTTGATAAAACTGAAGCTTTTATATTTGTCGCGGAAGAAGCGAATTATCAGAGCGCTGATTTACGATGGCGCCGTTCCGTTGACGACGTTCCCTCTTTTCGTCAACGTTTTTTTGGCTTTTGCACATAAAAATCCGAAATGCGTATCCCGGACCCACGCAATCAATCCTCCGGGGATTACTGTTTTTTGTAAGGGAGCTAAGGATTTTATCGTTCGTTGCAAAGCAATTAGGGGATTTTATGTGATCCCGGTAACGACTTCCGTGAGGAAGTGATAACCATTAAATCAAGGGGTGATTTTGAATTCAATTTTTTATCAAAAAATCGTTTTGCGATAAGAAAATTAACGGCCCAGAACAACAACTTTTGAATTGCGCGTATTACGGCTTGTGAAACGAAATGTCAAAAAAGTTTTTTTTATGTCCTGCAGCAAAAGCGAAGACGGCAGAGTTGCAAACATATTAACAAGCATGTAGAATGTCACTATTATTTTTTCCCGTTGTTATTGGTATAGATGACGAAGAAACTTGTTGGACATTTTGTTTCCACGCCGTAAAAAGCGCGATTCAAAAGTAGTTCTACTGTCGCTTTAAAGGATCAAAACAATTGCATTTGAATCTCGCTTGGATGACGAAATGTCACAGAGCTTTTGCTATCCTTTGTCCTAAAATGGAATTGACAGTATCAAAATAATCAAGTAGGTTGTAAAATACATACTCAGCAGTTTAAAATTATTTCTACTTTGTTTTAAAGGCGTGAGAAGATAAACGATTCTGTAACATTTCGTCTTCCAAGCGGGATTGAAACGTAGTTGAAAGCAGCCTAAAGGGTCTTCCTCCAAGGATTCCGATCCCTTTAGTCCGAACAAATATCAACGAGACACGACTCGATGATCTACAAATCAACAACAACAAGTATCCAAATACCAATTTATCCGTCAACTCCCAATTACAATAGAATAGCCACAGTTACGGGCTTAGATAACACACAAAAGATCCACTGACTTCTAGTGAAAGAGACCGACCGTCCTTTCACTGCTTCTCCTCTTCTACTCCACCGACCGACCTTCTTCGCCGACCTTCTTCCACCAACTGACTGTTCCATTCCAATTATCCACGTCTTTCCCATTTTACCGGTCGTTCGTTGTCGTTGCGGGACCAAATGCGTCTCCGGATGCCCGTGGCTCCACTCGCCCCTCTCACATTTTGGCGTCGTCCCGACGTCATTTCTGGCTTGACCATCGATCGGTGTTGTTCTAAGGCTGTCGGAGCCTGGCTTAGTTTGACTCGACTTGATTTGGCACGGTGAATCTGGAAAATAGATGAAGACATAATCTGAAATGAAACAAGAATTAAAGTTAATAAGAGTCCCTAAAAATCCCTAAAATATCCTGAATACCCCTATCGCTCCCCCTAAATAACTAAACGACGTCCCGGCGTTTTAAGATATTTTATGGATTTTTCCTGAAACCTATGCAAAATTATAGTACAAGTTGACCTTTTACCGGAGCATAATAAATAAATAGAGAATTTACGAGTCAAAAATAGAAATACCTTCAAGATTATACAACATACTACAATAAAATACAATATTTCCACAATGAAATAGTAATTGACAGTCGATTTTGCCAAATAGGTCCGCATAATTTTCAAAAACTTAAATTTCGTGCCTTTGCCTTTGATTTTCTGGTAAGATAAGATGAGACTGGTCTCACAATTTGAGTTTGATGTCTTTTCGTGCGTTATTACTCTATTAGAATTTATGCTTTTGTCTTTCGAGAAATTTTTATAACCAAAATCTTCCAATAATTGTTTGAATTTGCATCCTTTGCCTTCAATTCTGGAGTAAATCGAATTTTCAGCCAAATTTCTGTTGTCCTTTTTACCATTCAAGATTTGATTTTCTTGGTAAAATTTAAATTTACATCCTTTCGCGGGAAGAAATGAGTTCAAGAAGCCATCATCGTCTTTTTCCTTATTCAAAATTTCTAGAGAAACAGTTGACTCCAACTCAGAGCAACATGACTCTTCTAACTTCTTAAGGTCGTCTAGAACAATATCTCCTTGAAGGTTAACTTCTACTTCAGAACATTTCTTTACGACAAGATTATCTTTCATCCATGCTTTGTAGAGAGAATCATCCAATAACTCCATAAAATCAATACTTTCTCTAGTTTTATCTTTATTCCAGATCATAAACACACTTCTTGATAATTCTTCGGTGTAATCCGTGCGATACTTAACTCTTGTGGGTGGTAATGATGCTTCTGGTTTACCAAATAACCATTCGAAATCGCCATAATCAAATTCTGAATGATCTTCACCTTTCTCTTCGACAATTTCCACTGAATCACACGAATTTTCGCCTTGATTTAGTTCTTGGGTGGCCGTAAAATCTTCTTCTTCTATCAACCTGATGTCTCTTAGCTCAATTCTCTTCGTATCCTGTTGAAGTAACTCATGGTAGCATAACAAAATTTCTCGATACGGAGTTGTTGGTTTACAGTCTTGCAACGCTTTGGCAATTGAAATACGTTTTCGTTTCTTTTTAAAACAATCCTTTTCAAAATGACCCTGTTTGCCACAGTAATTACAGCTTAATTCGACTTTTTCGATGACCAATACCTTCTGTTGTTCTTGTTGGAACATTTCGTAGGCCTCATCTTGCGTTGGCAGAGATTCGTTGATCAAAGTTTGTTCATAACGCGGGAATTCGATGTCCAGTTCGACTCTCATTTGTTTCTCATAGCCAAATCTTTTCATCCATGAATATGGCATGTTCATGTCGTGTCGTCGAGTTACTGATTCACAAAGATCTGACCCGTCTCGGTTGTCTGGTGCCCGACTTTTCAATTCTTTTTCAAAGCTCACAAACATTTCTTCGAAATTGTCGTTGGTCGCTAAACGTTTACAACGCTCCCAAATTCTCAACGCTTGACCTGTTAACTTGCTCTCTAGAAGTATCATTTTATTAACAGAGGGCCAGTTCTTGCTGCCCGACTTGAAGTTATGAATAAAGCTTGCGATTCTCTCTGATTTTTCGCGACCATTGAGATTCGGAAGCTTCATTTCTATATACATCAGTTCTGCGAAGTCAATTTCTGTTTTACTTTCCTCAACGGCTTGCGAGGGAGTCTCTCCTTCTGGTAGAGGTTCGTTGACCAAAGTTTGATCGTAGGGTTCCGAGAGATAATCCACTTTTTCATAACCAAATTTTTCCATGAGTGGTGTCATAACGTCTCCAAAGTAGCATGTATTCTTGTCTAAAGCTTGATAAAATTTCAATATTCGACCTCGCAGTCGTTTCTCCAACACATTACATCGGTAGTCAAAGTCTGTGTAATCCGTAGCGAGAAGGATACTACAAAGGAAGTCCTCAATAAAGTCCTTACTTTCTTCACCAGTGATATACGACATTCTTCCGTTTCTCAAGAGGTAAATTTGCTCAAATGAAAGTGTATTCATGATGTTTGTGTCAGTTAATGCTCTTTTGATGCTTTCTCGGTAGAATTTGGTTTTCTCTACTCGCGGATCGCAATTAGATTGAGGGTGAGTGGTCAAGGAAGGAGTAGAAGGCACAATTGGCAAAAGATTGGGCATTTTTCGACAATTTTTTGAAATTTTAGGTAACAAATTTTCTGGAATAAGATTGGCCGCATAAAGTTCATTCTTATTAGCATTCATTCTCTTATCTAAAGGTGGAACAACAATAAATGAAAGCAACTTATCCACAATTTCTTTCGGTATCGATATTACACTGGATTCACCTGGGTCTTCCGATATTATACTTGATGAGGTTGGTCAAAATTTCACAATTCTCTGCAATTAAACTTCGGTAAAACAATTTAAACGAGTTCTCTTGTTCTTTGACAACAAAATATAATTAATCACAACCAAAATTCTTCGGATTTCAACGAAATTTCAAAGTTCACGACACAAGATCACAATTCTAGATCAACAACGATAAATTAGATTTAAACGACACAGAAATAATTCAACACAGCCTGCTAGTTAACGCAGCTTTCCAACTCAAATTTCCAAGTAATTCAAACCTCTAAAAGACGTCAATTGCGTCAAAATCGTCACGCTCACCTAAAACAATATCCCAAATCGTAAATTTCTCGATTTTACGTCAAAATTCTTTAAACAATAGGTCGCAATAGCTTATTCTCGCTATAATTCGTCTCCCTTCCCTTAATAATCAGGAATATCCTTCAATAGATGGCCAATTAGGTATCAATTATATTATACTTGACCAGGAGTCGAAATCCTTCGAAATCACCGAAGTTCCGCTCACAAATCGGGGAAGAATAGCTTCACTCCGTAAGATCTTTGAACACCTGTTCGATCTTCAGCTGTTTGTCCAATATACGTTGGCTCAAACGCTTTCCCTTCAGAGATCACCTTATACACAGGGCTCTTCGGGTCCGAAACTTTACACAAAACCTGCGAAAGTCCGGTATCAGCCTCGCCGTTATACACACGGGTAGGTCTGATGCAGATTTGATCCGTACAAATTACGGCCAAAATCTGAGTTTCTTGGGAAATTCTACTCTTTCCACTGAAACACCACGCAATCGATCCACGAACTTCGGTGTGGCCGCCGCCGTGGTCGCCAAAAGCTGCCTAAAGGGTCTTCCTCCAAGGATTCCGATCCCTTTAGTCCGAACAAATATCAACGAGACACGACTCGATGATCTACAAATCAACAACAACAAGTATCCAAATACCAATTTATCCGTCAACTCCCAATTACAATAGAATAGCCACAGTTACGGGCTTAGATAACACACAAAAGATCCACTGACTTCTAGTGAAAGAGACCGACCGTCCTTTCACTGCTTCTCCTCTTCTACTCCACCGACCGACCTTCTTCGCCGACCTTCTTCCACCAACTGACTGTTCCATTCCAATTATCCACGTCTTTCCCATTTTACCGGTCGTTCGTTGTCGTTGCGGGACCAAATGCGTCTCCGGATGCCCGTGGCTCCACTGTTGTTTCGGTTCTTTAAAGCACGTTATTGTTGTTTTTTTAAGCAAGTCCAACAAATACATACTATATAGTCCGTTCGTAAAGTCGCTGGTGTGATTGCGGTGACATGCACTGTGCTGAAACAAAAATTCGCCTTGCACTGTGCAATTTCCTGCTCTTTGCACCGTGCAATAGACTTTTTTTGGCTGTCGCTTGCACCCTGACCTTTTTGGCACAGTGCAAACTCCAGAAATCACTCCAGCGACTTTCCTGACGGACTAGTAAAAAGTGACATAAGTTTTTCGTTTTACAGAGGATGCGATACTTTATATGATATTTAGAACCCTAACAAGACCTGACTTCCTGTTTGGCATGAACGCGATTTTGACCTACTGTTTGAAACAGTTACTCAATTCAAGGGCTATAATCGTTGGTCAAAGGGAGTAAATAGTCTACACTTCTAGAAGAGGGTTGTCCGGTTATGCAGAAGGCTGGACTCATCGCCGAACGGACCAAATGGCTAGCGAAAACACTGGATTCGCGATTTTTTAAAGGATTTTGAAGATTTACGAATCTAGGACACCTCTTGGCCATTTTTTGATTGTTTTTGGGTCATCTTACGGTTATGTCCTGCCAATCCAACCCAAAACATCATAACCAACACAAAGATAACCTTCAAAGCCCGATAATTCACCAAGATTTCATGCTTTCTTTAAAAACACAATAACACCGATCTTTCGACCACCCAAACATGACAAATCGTCAATGATACATCAGTAAATCTATGGCTCTTAGTTTTTTATTGAAACTTCTTGCTAATTCTTTTACTGCCTAAACATTCGGTTCTAAAGTCTAATAATAGCGCATTATGTAAAGGTTCAATACAATTATTTTCGGTTCCAAAAAGTTTCAAAACGCCTAAAAACCGATCAGTCATAATGTTCGTTACACTTCTCCGACTGGATTTAGCCGGACTTTTTTTGGAAGTGATACGAAAAATAAACATGCGCAAAACAAAACAAACATGTTTGCGGAGGAGAACAGATATGACAAATGTTAGAAAAACTGAAAAAAATTAAAAGTACAGTAAAACCTCTATGCGACAAATCGCAAGATGGCAAAATTGTTTGTTATGGAAAGGCTCTGTTATATGGAAATTTATGTCCAAAGGGTGCGCAAAAATTCAATAAAATGCGTCGCGAATCTGTACTTCCCTTGTCTCTCCAGGGAGCTATGGACATTATGTTATCGAGAGGTTTCGTTTAGTCGGGTTGATTGAACAGGAGTTTCAAGCAAAAGTACTACTACTTTTACTCTGTTCGCAAAGTCGCTGGAGTGATTTCGGCGACATGCACTGTGCCACAAAGGTCAGGGTGCGAGCGAAAGCCGAAAAAGCCTATTGCACGGTTCAAAAAGCAGAAAATTGCACAGTGCAAAGTCAACTTTTGTTTCCGCACAGTGCATGTTGCAGAAGTCACTCAAGCGACTTTACAAACGGACTAGTACTACAAGTCCGTTCTTGTAGTACTAGTCCGTCCGTTTGTTCGATATAAGTTCGTCGGTAAATTAATTGGCTTTTTTCGGCTGTCGCTTGCACCCTGCCCTTTTTTGCACAGTGCAAACGCCAAAAAAATTTCAAACCCATTTTTGAAACGATGCGTCCTTCCATTTCTCAACATTTCCATCAAACTTTGCGGTCGCCGCAATGAGGTGTGGAACTCGAGCGGTCACACAATGGATATCGGTGATTCTGGGCACTGTGGCCATCTTCGTTTTGTTTGTCGGAAATTTGTTTGGGTATTTCATTGCTGGGCTCACGATCCGCACGACCACGACAAAGACTTATGATTCTTCCGTCGTTTATTATCGGAGTTCGACGGTGAGTTCTTCTGCTTTTATTTTTATTTTTTTGCAGGCTGAATTGAAGTTGTTTTAACGTAAAATTGCCCAAAAAGTCGTATAGCCCCTTAATACTCGGGCGCAGCTTGGAAAATAATTTTTTCGCAAAAAATAGTTTTTCCAAGCTGCGCACGAGCCATAATGCGATTTTATTCTGGCCAAGCTCAAATACTAATTTTTCCGTTTCCTTAAGACTCGGGCGCAGTTTGAAAAATCATTTTTTCGCAAAAATAAATTTTCTCAAGCTGCGCCCAAGTCTTATCTCCGAACTCGTTTAACAAGCGCCCCTTGTTCATTTCTCGTATTTTCAGGGAACCCCGTTTACCTCGAAGGTGTCATTGATCTCCTATTATGTTCTCACGTCCATTGCTTTCCTCGTCGCTCTCTGCGGAGCCGTCGCCGGATGTGTGATCAGCGCCTGCTGCAAGCAGCAACGCTTCCTGATCGTCCCGATTCTCTTTTTTGTGGCCGGTGGCTTGGATTTGGCTGGAATCGCGGTCATCATCGCTGGCACTTTCCTTGGATTCTTTTTTGGGATTCTGCAATTCACTGCCTTCATTTTCCTTGTTATTTCGGGCATTGTCGGCTTCATTGCGACTCGATTGCCCCTGAATATGAAGCGAAATCATGTGTACAGAAAATAAATATTTTTTAATTCAATTTTGTGGCTAATTTTTTCAAAAACCAATACTTTTTCTGAAGAATTTTTTTTCTTTTCGCAGGCTCGGGATGAAGTTAAAAAATCAACCCAAATTTTGAAATTTTAAGTGCGGCACGGAATGTTTTCGCGTTTGTTTACTAATATTGTTATAGAAACAGACACGAATATTCTTATAGAAAGCTTTGCTTGGGTTTTTGCTGTAGCTAGGCAGATTTATCGATATTCAAATCCATTTAAACTGACTTACTTACTTTATTTCCAAAAAACACGGCCTCAAGCATGTTATCCTTACATTTGATGATGTTACATTCGAAAACTGCTGATTATTCCAATTTAATACTTCGCAAGTAAGCTATAAATGATTCCAATACCCCAGAAAACAACAAAAGTGATTGGGCTACTACGAATCCCACAAAGCTGAATTCTCTCGGTTCCGCTTTTCTTGTTCCTCCAAGCAAATAACAAGTCATTCCATATACAGACAAAGCTGTGGCAAAAATCATCGCGATGGGCAGTACAAGAAAGGCGCGATAACTCGAAGTAACTGCCCCATATAAACCAACGTGTGTCCCAATAAAGGCAATTAAAATTGCGATGATCTGGAGGATATAGTGCACAGTGAATGAGGCAGGTTTCTTCGGTAGAGAAGCGCTTGGTGCAATCAACGTGGCTGAATCGTGAAATAGAGTTGGCTGGATCTGCGGTTCGGTAAGCTGTAAAAATTTGTTGGTTTAGTTTGGAAACGAACCAAAAAGTGTTTTTTTTTAGGTATTTCAAGTTTTAGCCCACAAGGGAAGTATACCAGGTGCGACGCTCAGATTTTGGTGAAACTTGGCACAAATTTTGTGACATTTTTTCTTAGACACATACGAGAATTCTAGCTCGCGTTTTGCAGAAACTACCGAGATTTTTAGATCCAAAGTTTGCAAAAATGTGATATTTTTTTCCGTACGAAACTGGCAAAGATATGGCCTAAAGGTTTTTTCTCTTTAACCGCTCTCCCCTTTTTGGGTACTCTCTCGGCAGCAAAGATCGTTCAATATCTCGGCTCTCATTGAAAAAAGTAAGCTAAAAATTTCAGGAATTTATAGGTCGACTATGCCTGAAGAGTGTGCAAAGTTCAGAGAAAATCTGAGCGTTGCGCTTGGGCCACTTCCCTTGTGAGCATCGCACTTGGAAGAGTTTTATCAAGTGATGACTTACAGTTGAGTTTGGCAAAATGCGATGGCCTGTGACTCCGTCACCCACATTGTCAGCCGACATGCGACTATGGGAGTCGCGTGGCGGCAGTTCCACGTCATGGGTCACGTGGAAATGCGGGGTTATGGCGGAGATGATCAATAACGCCGTCCCGGCCAATGCCGATAAAATCGTTCCCCGATGCAAATAATAGCGTATTCCTCGGGACATTATGAGTTATGGAAATAGCTTTGTCTTTAGAAAAAGCGAACAAAACTATCTATAATACAAAAGTATGTTTCATCTCTGATAAATTCTGATTTTGGTTCTCTTGTCATCTTGATCACGCGATGCTGACTCTTCCTTATACACTCTACATTGCGGCTCGGAAGTTTCCAGTGCTTTCTAAACTTCTGATGAGTTGACATGGCAATCGGGCCCGGCTTTTTGCACTCCGCGGCCCGGCCCGATAAAAGGTAGGCTCGGCCCGGCCCGGTAAGAAGTTAAATTTCGCAGCCTGTGGGAGTGGGAAAAATAAAGTTTCATCAAAAACAATTTATGAAAACGATAAAATTTGCATAATTTCGACTTCAAAACAAAAATAAAAAACCCCCTCAATCCTTCGGCTAGCTCTGTTATCTACCGGTCGAATGTTGCTCTTCCTCCTCCTCTTCCTCCCCGGATTTCTCGCGGAGATAAAGATGTCACCGGACCCGTATGAAGTTCCTAAAGCTTTTGTGGATCTCTACCAGAAGTGCCAATTGCAGCAATATCTGCCGGAGAACGCGATTGGGGCAAAGATTTGGTCTTTGGAACTTGAAGCCAGTGGGATTTACGCCGTTGAATACAGAGTTGCATTTGATGGTGGAATACAGATCATTTCGAAGTAGGTGGAGGCCGTATCACACTTTTGAATTGCGCGTTTTACGGCGTGTGAAACAAATTGTCAAAAGTTTTTTTATGTCCTGCGGCGACAACAAAGGCGGCGGAGTGGCAAACAGTAAAATAATTATTAGTAATCATGTAGAATGTCACTATTATTTTTTTCCGTTGTTATTGGTACAGTAGACGAAGAAACTTTTTGGACATTTCGTTTCCACGCCGTAAAGCGCGCGATTTAAAAGTAGCTGTGTACTTTAAACGGTACTTAAATATAGTAAAATAATTGATAACTTGAGTTACTACAACTACAATCACTCAAGAAAATTTCCCGGGACAAAAACAATGAATGCCAACAGGTTGGTATTCGGAAACGGGCCGGGCCGGCAAATGTCAGGCCCGGCCCGTTTGAAAATTGCTTAGTCCCGGCCCGTGACCACCCCTGAAGCTATTAGACACTTTGAGATTTCGCATTTTTCTGAAAAAAATATTTTGACTGATTTAATTTTTTTTAGAAAATTTGTGAAGGGCAAAGGGCGTATGCAAGGCATCTGGAGCTATGACCTCCGCAAAGTCGGGTTGGCCACGAGAAAAGACGGCGCGTAAGTTGGAGATAAAATTTTCTTTTTTTTTTTAATTTCAGATATCATTTCTTCTGGGATGACGATCCAAGTCGTATGATCAGGATTGCGCAAGAGATGTGCGTTCTTGGATTTGCGCGAAAAGATTTTGTATACGCAGTAATTCCAGCAGCTCCTTCGGGATATGAACTTGTTCGTTGGAGAACGGATTTGACTGGAAGCATAGAAATTCTTGGAAAGCAGCGGATTGTGGACAATTTCAAATTATTGAGCCCGATGGACCTGTGTACTGGTTGCACGGGAAGAAATGCAATGAATTTTCGACATTGGTAAGCAGTTTTGCAGATTTTTTTGTTTTTGGGGCTTGTAGGACACATTTTTCAAAAAAAAGGAAACGAAGTGTCAAAAAAGTTTCTTTGTCTACTGTACTAATAACAATGAAAAAAAATAATAGTGACATCCTACATGCTTACTAATAATTATTGTACTGTTTGTAACTCTGCCGCCTTCTTTTTCGCTGCAGGACATAAAAAAACTTGTTTGACATTTCGTTTCCCACGCCGTAAAACGCGCAATTCAAAAGTAGCTGTTCTGGGCCTTTAAATAGTCCCTTAAATCGACCCGGAAGAGTTTTTTTTTGTAATTTGCAATTTATTTTTATCTTCTTTTGAAGCTAAGGATTGATCGTCTGCACAAATGCGACCGCAACAAGGGAATGTTTATCCGAAGCAAATTTGAGACGTTTTATGGTTTGGTAGGTGTTGTTATCACGCAAACAATGTGACTGAAATTTTTCTTCTTCAGTCGTTATTCTCATTTCTGACCAAGGACTGCCCCTCTCAATCGTATTCCAAAGACTGGACCCATTGTTTTGCAAGGATTCAGTTTATTCCGCCGCCTACGGTAAGTTAATGGCTCAAAAAATGACAAGGAGTTCATGAAAGGAAAAACTGCTGTGTTCTGGCGCACTCAAATTTTTTGATTTCGCAACCTGCGCCCCGGAAGTTTTTATAGCAGGGCAAGCCATGCCTAAACTAAGCTTGAGCCTAAGCCTAACTCCGAGGCTAGCCAAAACTATGCATTGACGGGCTGCATAAAACAATGGGCGCAGCTCGGAAAGGTTCTGTTTTTAGAGTTAGCCAGAAGACGGAAGTTTTACCCAGGGAGAATCCGTTTTTTCAACGAGGATCAGATAATAGCGTTCGTATTATTTTTTGTCTCCGTCAACGGTCGAAAAATGATAAAAACCGCCTGTCCGACGGAAAAATAGCCGAAATTTATCTAAAACAGGGTCAGAAATTAAGTTAATGATCGCCATTAACAATTTATCGCTATTCTAGTCTTAACTTTCCGATTAAACCCTAAAATATCCCATTCACAAAAGGTTTGGGACGAAAAAACTTCTTTCGAAAGAAAGATATTATTCTCTGATCGGGCGCAGCTGGCGGAGCTTCGCTTCGGTACCGAAGCTCAGCTGAAGGCACAGTGCAAAGTTTGCAGCACAACGCACCGTGCGTTGGAAATTATTTTGCACAGTGCAACTTTTTAGCTCGGACAGGTTCTGTTTTCAGAGTGAGCCAGAAGACGGAAGTTTTACCCAGGGAGAATCCGTTTTTTCAACGAGGATCACATCGGTAAAGGTAAGATAATAGCGTTCGTATTATTTTTTGTCTCCACGGCTTGCCCAAGTGGAGAAAAAAACGTCCAATGAAAAATTTGCGACATTTTCTAATGTTATTTTATATCAGAATGAGACCGAAACTGCCAATATTGATAGGAATTGGTAGAAAACCTGTTTTACACCAATGCACACATATTATTACCACAAAAATATTATTCTTAAACATTAAATTTAATGAATTTTGGTAAACATGGGTGCTGTAAGGATGTTGTGTTTCAAAGGATTTTGTAGATCAGATTGTGTTTCATAATAAAAATACGCGATCTTGAATCGTCAACATCGGCGGTTTTGCCTTACATACGCGCTAATACTCTTCTTGCCGCGGGCCAATTGGTAAATGTCATTACTTCGCCTGTGAAATCTCACAAACCCTGTCAAAAAAAATGCAGCAAGGGCGTGTGTTATTATCAGCACTATCGTGATCTACTGTTTCGAAGCAAATCAATACCACCCATCAAATTTTCTCGATATTGATGTGTACGTCAACTTTATCCATGATCGGGGGTAACTCCATATTTTTGAACAATACAATACTAAAATTTGTCTTCTATTGACAAGACTACATAATAAATGCTATAGGCAAACAGCAATACTTTCCCGAAAGCTTATTTTACAGAAATTACAAAATTTGTAATTTTGAGATATTGACTTGCCGTGGGAAACGTTGAAAATGGTCAAAACCTCGGTTCAAGAAGCTAAGTTTGAATTATTATATATAGGCTTCGGACGGTGTTTTATTGAACTAGGTTTGGGACGAAAAAACTTCTTTCGAAGGAAAAATATTATTCTCTGATCGGGCGCAGCTGGCGGAGCTTCGCTTCGGTACCGAAGCTCAGCTAAATGCACAGTGCAGTAGCACAACGCACCGTGCGTTGGAAATTATTTTGCACAGTGCAACATTTGTGACGTCTTTTCTTCGCACTGTGCAAACTTATTGGCTAAAAACTTGAAAAATGTTGAAATGTGGCCCAATATTACAAAGTGTTGCTAATTGGGAAAAACGCTTGGCCGAGTTCAAAAAAGCTTGCCCAAGGACAAAAAATGTTGTCCAAGTGGGCAAAATGGAAAAATATGGCCAAATATTACAAATTTTAGCCAGAAATGGGGCCAAGTAACAAAGAAGCTTGGGCAAACATTTTTACCACTTGGGGAAAAAATTGCCCCCTGCGCTTGGCCAAACTTGGTAAAAAATTTTTGCCCTTGGCCGCACTTTTTCCAGTTAGGCACATTCTTTCAGATTTAGCCCAGTCCCACCATTTTCCAAAAGTTTTTGCGCACGGAGTCGCTTTGCCCCATTTTGGGTCGCACTCAATGGAATTAATTTTTTGTGGAATACAGGACTTTTTTTAGTAAAAAATAAAAAATGAATTCAAATTTTTGCTGTAACTTTTATTTTCAGACCACAGCCACCCCAGAGCCGACTGAAGAGTAGGTCATGTCAGTTACATGTAGAATACGATCTCTCTAGTTCTAGCATGACGTCGTCGGACGACTCAATTATCTACATGATTATTGGCTTGATTTTCGGCGTTCTTTGCTTTCTCTTCATTGTTTGCGTTGCAATTGCGTTGTTCTATAGAAGAAACAAGCAGCAGGTAAAAGAGTTATTTTTTGGTCCTTGGATGTTGCTGAGTTTTTTTAGAAAATGAGAAAGGGCACGAAAAACATAAGAATCGGGTCACCTCGGCGGAATCTTTTGCACAAACAAGTGACGAGAAGACGGACAGTACGTATGCCACCGGCAATTCGAAATCGTCACAGGTAAGGAAAGGAATTGAAAACGTTTATGGCTGCACTGTGCGATCCAAAAAAATTTTTTTGAATTTTTTGCCCACAGGGGAAGTACGCTCAGATTTTGAGCGTACCAGGGGAAGTACCCAGATTTCGATGAAACTTGGCACAAATTTTGTATTATTTTTTCTAAGACATGTTTGAGACTCCCAGCTCGCGCTTTGCAGAAACTACCGAGATCTTGAGATAGAAAGTTGGCAAAAATGTGATTTATTCTGCGAATTTTGACATCAAAAGTTTCGTGACTATTTCTACCACAGAGGGTAATGTTTCGAGAAAAAAAGAACTTTTTTTGTTTTTTCCTGCAACGAAAAGTTTTTAGGCCGAAAATTCTTGGAATTTACTGCAAGAAGCCTCCATTTGGATGATAGTGACAGCGGAAACGAGGACAAAGATGATACGAAAATGGGTCTACTAAACTCTTTTTGTCGTTATAAGCTGATGTTCTAGTTTGTACATAGGCTTAAACATACTTGAAGCTTCCGTGAACAATGTTTTTTATGATTAGACAGCTTCAACCCGAAAGGACGTCAATTTGACGAAAATGGCAGCAATTTGACGTCATTTTGAAAAATTCTGTCAAAATCACAACCCTAGGAAATTGTTTTTTCACACTGTGCTACTTTTTTGCGGAATCTTTTTTCTTGCACTGTGCAAAAAAATAAAAAAAAGTTTGCATAAAATACGAAAAATTTTCCATTTCAGAAGGCCAAAAAAGGAAAAACGAATAAAGATCATTCTGTTCCAATCGATAAAACCGAATCCATCAACCGCAACAAAACGGATGGAAGCCAACTGTTTTACTAGAAGACAAGATCAAAATGAAGTGGAATTATCGAAATTATTTGAAATAAATTTAAATCAAATTCGTTGATACAAGGGGTGGTCACTGGCACCTATTTTTCCGATTTTGGGCCCGAAGGCCGGTCCGTCAAAAGCCCGGCCCGGCCCGTGAAAGCCCGGCTAGGGCGCGACCTGCCAAAAAATCGTTGCCGTTTTGTTATAACTAGGGTTGTGATTTTGACAGTGATGTCAACTTGACATCAAATTGCAGCCGTTGTTTCGGTCGGAAGCTGTCTAACCATAAACTACAGATTATTTAAGGTAGTATAATGCCTTCAAACATGTTTAAGACCATATACACATTAAAACAACAGTTTATAGCAACAAAAGGACTTTAATAGACCTATTTCGGATCATCTTCGTCCTTGTTCTTACTTAGTTAATTGGATTTCTTTCAACAAATTGCAAATAGAATTATTGATAAATGTTTATTAGCCTATTGGGAACTAAAGTTTGCCAAAAAAGCTTCGGTCCCGGTAGTACTACTGTAATACATTATTATATATGCACTATTATTGAGAGTAAACGTGAAAAAAAGCTTGCAAATGTGTTAGAACTTGATAAACTACAACAACAACCCCATCAAAAAAGTTTCCCGGCACGAAAACAATGAATGCCAACGGTTTGGCATTATGATAAAAACCGGGAGGGCCTTGCCTGAAAAACCGCGGGCCCGCGGCCCGGACCGGAAATTTCGGGCCGGACCGGTTTCAATTTTCCATTTTTGAGTCAGATCGGGCCGGGCCTGGTGACCACCCCTGGTCGATACACGCCATTTTGTCGTAAGCCAAAAAATGGAAATAGAGAAAAAGCCGAATTATTTTATTTGCACATTTCGTCTTTTTCTTCGAAGTGTGAAATATCGATCGGAAATTTTAATTGATAAGAAGGTCATTGTTATCTTGACTTTTGTGTTTAATTTTGGATATATTAAACGCTGTTTTTGTGTTTAAAACATTGTTCTTTCACTGCTTGTTGGTTTATTATTTCTCGAGGACGACATGAAGCCTGAATCGTTGCAAACCAAGCCGTCAACGGAAAATTGTGAGGATCAAGTCCCTGATAATGGCAACTTAAATGTAAGTTATCTTCTAAACTGTATGATTGTTTCGAAAACGTTATGTAGACGATGTTGGTAAGATGTATGAGCATGTCTGGAATAAAACGGGGAAAGGTTTTGAGTTTTTTTTTCTGGGCATGTTGTTTTATTGTGTAATGCACTGCACTGTGCAATGAAAAAATTCAACGATTTTTCGGTCGCATTTCTTGCTTGGGCGCAGTTTGCAAAAATTATTTTTGAAATGGGCCGAAGTAGACATGGCACCGTGCCGGACCCTGTTTCAAATTTGCTTTGGTAAAAGTGCGGCGGCGTACGGAACCCTTACCAAAACAATATTTTGATGCTGAAGATTTTGCCTAAGATTGCATCTTTACTAGCTCAAAAGTGAATAACTGAGTCCTTTTTCTTTTCAGATTAATGTTAGTAGCTATTTCCTTTATTTTAAGCACGTTTGAGCCATCATTTCAGGGTGCTCTGTCTTTAGATGGAAGGCAGTGGAAATTTCGAGTTTTATATCTAAAACAAGTTCTCTTTACTGTTTAATAGTTGAGATATGAGACTATAATAACACTTGTATTGAATGGTATGTGTTATATGATGTTTATAATCCATTTTTACACAATTTTTCCTTCAATTTACCTAAAATAATATCGAAAAATATTACGAGACCGCTTAATCGAGGTAATCTTATCAGCATAGCCTCTAGGCTTCTTGTAAATTCCGATTGTCGCTGTTTTCTTTTATAAAATTCAAATTTACATCGTTCTTTTTCCCAATCTTCAAAGCTTTCCCTACTTTTCTCTAAAATAATGTTCTTATGATCTCCTCGAGAAAAATGGCTGAATGTAAGATCCCCCGCGAAGCTTTGCAATGCGCACACAAAGGGGAGAGAGTACCGCGGAGAGCGCTTCGAGCAATCGAACGCCACAGAATTTCTGCCTCAAAAAAGGTTGGGTCATTTTTTATTCGAGTTGGGTCATTGGAAACGTCAATCGATGTAAAATTGCAGAGTGAGAGGATGTGGTGGAGGTGTGAGGGTGTCTGATATTACACCGGGGAAGTGGAGAGGGGAATAAATTGATTTTGTGTGAGGCAATATTTTACATTGCACATGAAAGTGGGGCCAAATTTTCTGGAAAATTCTGTTGTTAAAAAAATGTTTGGCATTTTTTATTTTTTGTTGTGATATGTCCAATGCTACGTCAAACGAAGCCTGTTTGACTTTGGTTAGGAAATTCGGCCCCGAACTATCTATCCATGAGATCAGATTTAAAGTTGATTTTCTTGTTGTTATTGGTGGAATCCTTTGTATTTTTGAGAGCTTGATGTACATACAGTCTTGTTGATTTCCACCTTCATTTTTTCCAAAAATTAGTGTAATTTGTTTATTTTGCATGGTACTATTCTTCGACTTGGTCGAAGATCATATTTCGTTACAATGTTATGTATAGTTTTTTGTCAGAAACATAATTTCGCATCCTTATTCAGAGATTTGCATTAGATTTTCCTTTAATTTCCGCTGTTTTGACTGTTTTTTTTGTTGTCTTGGACACCTGATATGCTCTACAATGATATTTCTTATTTTTCTCTCATTTTTAGCCTAACCGTCGCCATGGACAAGATCAACGACACCTCCTTTGACCCCGACACCTCCGAAAACAATGAGAATTTGAACATGTCAGCGATCTCCGGCGGTTATCCTTATCCACCCAACCCCTACTTCCTGGCCCCAACTTTCCACCCACAATCTGGCCTTCCAGCCATGCCCTATCCTCCTCATATGCTCAATGGATGGTATCCGCATGGTATTCCATATGGAGTAAGTTGATGGTATTTGAATTGATCTCAGGGGGAGAAATTGGAAATTCATGTTATTTTAGGTATAAAATAGATCATTTTTGGAATCTTTTATGTGTAAGGTTTTCAGGATTGGTAGACAACATTGACCTTGTCGGTCGGAAATTGATTTTTTAAATTTTAATTTTCGATTTTTTGCTGATCTTTCTGAGGTTATATTTTTTAGGTATTTTTAGTCAAAGTTTTAGAATTTTGCAAGTCTTTATTATTAACATAATTAAGTGTTTAATTGTGAGGCTATAAAACGGATGTTTGGAGTAGGAGCACAATCTGCAACGCGTTGCAGCGGAACAATTTGAGATTTTTTAGGCTGAGAGCTGGTATTTCTCATTTTAAAATTTTTTTTTTCTTTCAGGATCCCCAACTCGCCGCATCCCTTCAAAAGCCCGCTCCTTCGCCAGCCAATACCTCTAGCACTAATTCAACGACGTCTTCGCCGAAGGAGGGCAAGCCCGGCAAAATTGTTGTGAATCGTCTGACCAAAGAGTTTTACTCGGAAGAAGACAAGCTCCTCTACGAAGAACGTCGCGCCAAGAACAACGCCGCGGCCCGAGAATCGCGAAAGCGAAGGGCCAAACGAGAGAGCGAGGTGATGAGCGAAAATGAACATCTCAAACAACAAGTCGCCGATCTTAAACGAGAATTAACCGAGACAATTGCGGAGTTGAAGGTGATGAGAATGAAGGTTGGAGAAGCCCTATGTGAAGACAATCGTGTCCTGAAAAACCGCTCCAATTTTTGAGTGGATTATTTGAGATTTTTTTGAATTTTTACCCCCAAAACGTCAAGTGTAATATAATTTTTGATCAAACATTTTATTATAAACGACTTTTCGATCAGGTTGGCTCTTTAAGCTTTCAGATAATGGATTTTCTTAGTTTTTTCCGAAAATTTTTTTTATATTATACTTGATATAAGAGATTATAATTTACTTTTAATGCTTTAGTTTTATTTTTTTTTTATTTTAGTCAACTCAGATTACCTAAAAAATAGATTATAAAATAGAATTACTCATAAAGACCTCTGTTTTCTAAGATTTTTTAAATTTTTGTTCAGAGACTTTTCTCAGCATACGATACTCACTTGTTTTTACAGTCCATATCACATTGTATGTAGTAATTTATGAATCATCTAGTTTTTTATAAATAAAGTTTTTGGTTTAAATATTTCTTCAATTTGAAAACTGCAAATTATGTTTGAAACTTTCCAACCAAAAATCAAATTTTTCCGAGAGAAATTCAACGAATTACAGCAAATTTTTTTTGTGATCCTCGTTTTATCTGCTATTTAAAAAAAATCGTTGAATATCTCGGTTATCTTTATAAATTTGGAGCTAAAATTTTTGGAAATTTATTTGTAGACTGTTACTAGTCCGTCCGTGAAATCGCTGGAGTGATTTCGGCGATATGCACTGTGAGAAAATAAAGGTCCTTTTGCACTGTGCAATTTTTTGCCTTTTGCACGGTGCACCAAGCTTTTTTCGGCTGACGCTCGCACCCTGATCTTTTCTACACAGTGCAAACACCAAAAATCACTCCAGTGACTTTATGAACGGACTAATAAGAGAAATTTATTCAAAAATCAAAGTGCAAGTTTCATTCAATTTTTTCAAATTTTTGCCCCTCTGTGGATTCGGTGAAAATTTTTTTTATTATACGTTTTTGATCGAACATTTGCAGTTCCATTCATCCAAAAAAAAGATCCGTCGCGGAACGTTTTCATCATCGGATTTGTTATCGGATTTGTTGTTCAACAGCTAAAATAAGGTGAGGCAAGGCTTGGAAATCAAAAAAAAACCAAGAAGTCCGAGGGTACATCCCGTTCATTTTTTACGTAATCAAATAGCCGTCTAAACACGAATTAACAGTCCTTTCCAAACAATTTTACGACATTTTTTTGGGAAACATTTCCGAAAATTCTTTTGTGCGCCTCACAAAAAATTGTTTTTGAAATTTTTTTTGGTCTCACTCGGAATTTATTTCCGCAATTCGTTGTAAACAATGCAAATCGCTATAAAAGGAGGGGTTGTTTGATCAGATAAGCGGGAAACATTTTTATTGTTTTAGCTAAACAGGTGTCGGAAGACGAGCTGGGGGGTTTCGATTCGTGATGACTACGACTTGCAAAGAAGTTAAAAAGTCGCCAGACGAGGAGAACGTCAGTTTGAAAAAAGTGGAAAAGGGGTAATGGCGATTTTTGGAACTTTTTTGAAACTTTTTGGAAATTTTGGGGGTGGATAGCTAATGTTGAATGATAATGGATAAAATAGACGACTTTGAAGCGCATTTCTCTTTATTATACAGCTCCAATTGACATAAACTAGACGAAAAAATATCTTTTTTCTAAACAGAATTTTTCATTTTAAGGGGAGAGGCAAATTTTTAAAAAAAAAGTTGTCAAAGGTTTATCCCTTAGATTTTTATGAAACTTGGCCTAAATATGAATAAAGATTTTATATAACAAGTGTCATATTTCACTTGGTAGTCTGAAAACATCAAGATTTTGTAGGCAAAAAAATCGAATTTTTTTTTGAAAATTTCAAAATGAAAAACTGGCATTCTGTTTCTGATATGATGAAATGTATTTCCACAAAAAATCAATTCTTTCCGCGCAAAAGTGGCAAAGAAATGGCTAAAAAATTCTCACTATGACCGCTCTCCGCGTTTTGCATACTCTCTCGGTGGCAAAGATCGTTCCATATCTTGGCTGTCCTTCCAAAGTGGGAGCTAAACTTTTCAGACAATGATGCGTAGCCAAGGCATGATATATATGCCGAATTTGAGCTGATGATCGAGCTTTGTGCAATTTTCTTTTTGCTTTTGTGATAAAAATCAGCTTTTTTGATAAAATTTCAGTCAAAAGGTCGGTTGAAAATCCGTTGAATTTGACAACTTGAAGTGCCAAAATTTGTCAGAAAATTGCGTCTAGCGAGGTAAAATTATATTTACTTTGTAAAATACGCGATACGATGATTTTTCCCCTTTAATCGCCAAAAAATCTCAATTTTCAGTGCAAAAATGGGAGTTCAGACGGCCACCATTTTCACGCTGACTTTCTCGGGCGCCACCCTTCTTTTGGCCATAATTGGCGCCATGCTCATCTACCGCGACATCCAAGACGTGTGGTTGGAATTGGACCTCGAAATCGACCGTTTCAAGCTCCAAACCGACGACTTGTGGCTGGAGATGGTGCAAATGGGCGCCGCAACACCCTCAAACCGCGCTCGACGACAAGCGTATGGGGGTTATGGCGCGTCGAACCCGGGATACGGAGGCGGAAGTGGCGGAAATTCTTTTCCTGGCCCCACTGTTGCGAGCCAGCCGTTGACGGTGGGAGTGCCTAATTATGGACCAAAATGCAGTGAGTTTTGGGAAATTTTAAGATTAAAATGCAAAATGAGGGTTGATAGGACGGGAAACGATAGTTTTCTAACCAAAAAATTGATTTTTTAGTGGAAAATCAATTTTATTGTCAAAAAATGAAAATTTTGTTAATTCAAGTCATATTCAAGAGCAAAGATAAAAGAAACAACGTTTTCTCACAAAAAGCAGCGATTTTTTTTTGTGAAAAAATTGATTTTGTGATGGAAAATTTTTTTTTGAAAATTTACCTTTGGCCCTATGCGTCTTGACGAAAAATCAAAATCTTTTTATGCCTTACGGGCTTTATCATCCATGAATTAGTAGTCAAAATTAATGGATAATAAAAGAACAACACATTAAGTCCTTTTTTTACTAAAAATCATGACCCTTAACTTGCAGGTTGTTCCGCCGACAGTGGCGCGTCCAACAACTGTCCTGCCGGTCCAGCCGGCCCTCCTGGAGAGCCCGGACCCAACGGATTGCCCGGAATTCCCGGAAAGGACGGTATTCCCGGCGTGGACAACGACGACATCTCCCAATCTCCTCCTGAAGGTTGTTTCAGCTGTCCGCAAGGCCCTGCGGGTGCTCCGGGCGACGCCGGAAAGCCCGGACCTCGTGGAATTCGCGGGCCCAAGGGAAATCCCGGATTCCCGGGACGCGACGGCCATCCCGGAGGGGTTGGGGCGGAGGGCCCACCCGGTGCCGACGGTCTTCCCGGTCAGGCCGGAGAGAAAGGAACGGACGGAGAGAATGCCGAGAAAATTATTGGAAGAAAAGGCGACAGAGGTGTGCCCGGGCCTCAAGGCGAACAAGGACCTCAGGGCGATCAAGGCCAGACCGGCGCACCTGGCGCGCCCGGTCCTCAAGGAGTTCCTGGAGCTCCGGGCTATCAAGGAACTCAGGGAGCGGACGGCCCTGAAGGATCTGCTGGACCGGAAGGAGCTGCTGGAAAAGATGCGGAGTATTGCCCATGCCCGGGGCGGAGCGCAGACGCCGGAGCAAGAGGAGGAGACGCGTACGAGGGAAGACAAGCTCCAGGAAACAGTGGAGCCTACAAGAAGCGAATTTAAAGGGAGTTTTGAGAATAAATATTGCATTTCGATGAGTAATTTGGAAGGAGAAAAAAGGTTTTCGAAGAGCGATAGGTAGATCTCCTTCGAACTTGGACGGCATGCTCTGGCTAGGTCATATGTCAATGCTGGAAATGTTTAGCTGGCGATTTGCAGCGGCAACCGAAACATCATTCGTTGGGATCCGCAGAAATGACCGAGATTTTTAGGTCACAAGTCGGAAAAATAAAAAAATTTTTTTTTGCAAATTTGGACATGAAAAGTTTAATACCTACTTTCACTGTAGAGTCTAATGTTTCCACAAGAAATCAATTTTTTCCGAGCGAACCTGGCAAAGATATAACCAAAAAGCGTTTTTCCGTCTGACCGCTTTCCGAGTTTCGCGTACTCTCTCGGCCCCAAAGATCGTTGAATATCTCGGCTGCCACGACAAAGAGCGAACTAATAAAATTTTCAGGAATTGATATTCGGTCTATTCCGGAAGTGTGTGCAAAATTCGAGGGAAATCTGAGCGTCGCACTTGGGGTATTTCTCTTGTAAATCTCTTGGTATTTAATAGTTCCCACAGCGAGGCAAAACAACATTTTTCTTGCATTTTCAACACTAAGTAAATCGAGCGCTTGCGATGTTTATGTGCGTATTAGGTCAGCCATTTCTCTGTTCCCAAAAAACCCCCCAAAGTTCGAGGTCAGAGCGCTCTTATTTTCCTTTCTGACAACATACGACTTCACGTGTTGTTACACTTTTTTGATTCTTACACTTTTCCCCAAAAATAACCCATTTGACCATACATGGTATTGGCGTCGTTGAAAACCCCGAATTTTATGGGTTTATTTACAAAAAAAGTCATCTGACTCCATCGTCATACGATGAATGTAAGAAAAAAGATTGGAAACATTACAAGGAATGAGAGGAGACTGGCTGTAAAGTGGCCGCTAATTCGATAACACCCGGCGTCAGCCAACGGATTTGTTATTGTAAAGTAGTGCAGAAACGTGGTCAACAAGTGAAAAAAGTCGGCTGATGATGGGGAAATTCTGATTTTTGTAGCCTTAAAGGGTTGTTTGGGTCGCGAATTGCAGTAATTTTGAGCAGGGATCCGAAAATTAAAGTCTTGGAAGACTTTTGTGACATAGAACACTTCTGAACGTACCTTTGAAACTGTGAACGAGAGTGAAAAAAACAATACATGCCTTGTTAGTAGACGGTTTGCAAAATGTGATAGCAAGACGCTCGAATTTCGATGAAACTGGGCACAAATTTAGTTAAATTTTTTCGAAGACATATGCGAGACTCTTAGTTCGCACTTTGCGGAAATAACCAAGATTTTTGGATTGAAGGTTGGCAAAAATGTGATATTTTTTGCGAATTTTGACATGAAAAGTTTTATACCTATTTTTACTGTAGAGGTTAATGTTTCCACAAAGCATCAATGTTTGCCGACTAGAGAGTACGCAAAACGGGGAGAGTGGTTAGAGAAAAATATTTTTTCTGCCGTATCTTAGCAAATTTTGGTTCGGAAATTTTTTTTTGAAAAGCTGTGTCTTATCTACAAAGAATGCCAAATTTTCACAACAAAATTTGCAAAAAACCGCAAAGTTTTACCTAGTTTAGGCCTGAAAATCCCGGTAGTTTCTGCAAATCACGGGGCAAAAAATCTCAGACGTGTCTCAGGGAATTACAATCTAAATTTCGCCTAGTTTCATCAGAATCTCCACGAAAAAACAAAATAATTTTGTTCTCTGAACGTCTCTCCTGACTTTCCATAGTCTCTTGTCAGGAAAGGCAATAAATATCCTTGCCGAGCCGACAAATGGCCAGACTTTTTTTTGTGAGCTTTTCACTTCTCAATTTTTACCATTCTTTCCCAAATGACCTAATCGAAAAGTTTTGTCTGTAAAAAGGAGAAAAAGAAGACCCGAACGTCCTTACTGTTTCGAAAAGCGCACCGAGAAACAACGGCAAACAGTGAGAGCGAAAGCAGGTGGGAGAAAGCGCAAGTGTACCCGGGGTCACTGACTAGATCTTGACCACGTAGCTGGCAAACAAGAACGCTTTGTTTCGATCCGATTTATCTACAATAACGTCGGTAAGGGCAATGAAGAGAAATTAAGTGCCTTTTTGGGGTTTGAATGGGGAATGGACATATTTAGACAATAAATTGAGTCGTATTTTACTATTTATGTCGTTTTCTGAGCTGTCTCAGGATATTTTCTGATTATTTTGTAATTTTTTCAAGGTTTTGAGCATCTTGAGAGCAGTCATGGATGAATAAAAATTTCTTATAAAATGTCGCATTATTAAGGATTCTAATATCAAAATAGAATTTTAATGTAGCTTTTAACCTGAATTTGGCTTCTAAGCATGATTTTTATTTTGTTTTTCTCTGTTTTATCATAGCTTATTGGGAATATAAATTTTTCGTATAAAACGTCGCTGCTTGTTATAATCAAATCTACTGGCATGAATTAAATTTTAATGACATTTTTGTCTGATTTGCCAAAACTTGACTTTATTTTCGCATATGCTTCCTGTGACTTGCCTATTTGTTTATTTTTTCTTCGTATAAAATGTCGCTATCTCAAAAAATCCATTTAAATCCAAAACAAATCAAATTGATTCCCCATAAAATGGGTAGAGAATGAAGCTACGATCGAAACTCGATCACCTCCTGAGGGCTTACGTCAGCCGAATTTCCCGTTCCTTCCACAAAAACAACCTTTAAAAAGTCAGCGTTTGTCGTAACCAACAAGATCCAAATTCCACTAAAAATTACTTTTTTCCTCCGCGTCTTTGTTCATTGTAATTGGCGTTACTCGGCCGACTCGATGAGCGAATTTAGGGAACACCCGGATTCACGTGAATCCACGTGAAAAAAGGGAAAACGTTTGATAAACATTGTAAAGTCTGACGGGGAAGGCGTTCAAAGTTCAAGAGAGAAAATAGTCTATCTTCAACCTTCTCTGCTCACTTTCCATACAAGGATTATTTTCGTAAAATCAGAACTTTTGACGCCTTATCAGATTTTGCCAAATATGGAGTGTCTCAGTTTGCAACGCACAGATTCTCTTCGAATTCTACACAAGTGCTCTAAATGGAGCAAAAATTAATTGCTGAAAATTTTAGCTAGCGCTTCGCAGGAGCAGCCAAGATATTCAATGATCTTTGCAGACGAGAGAGTATGGTAAAGGAGGAGACAGTCAGAGGAAAAGGTTTCTGTACCATTTCGTTGAGAATTTTGTATAAAATGTTTTGGTTGTAGGAATTGTAATATATACAACGCTTAGAAGGGGTATTCAAAGAACTTTAAAGGACAGTACGGCTACCTTTGACAATGAAATCATTTTGACATTTCGTTTTCTAAAAGTGAAATTCAACAGTGGTTCCACAGGCCCTTTAAAGATCTTTGCATACCTCTTCAACGCGTTGTATATAACTCCCTACCACCTAAATATTTTGAACAAAATTCCCGAAAAATGGCACAGAAACCTTTTTCTCTGACAATCTCCTTATTTATCATAGACTCTCGTCTGCAAAAATCGTTGAATGTCTCGGCTTCCCTCGCAAACCACGAGCTAAAATTTTCAGCAAGTAATTTATGCCCGTTTAGGGCATTTGAGCAGTATTCGAAGAGAATCTGCATGTCGCAAACTTCTGCAAAACAGCAATTTCTTTTTTTTCTTTTTGCAAAACAGCAAAATTTTCGTTTTGCATAAACAACCTTTGCAAAACACAGCACTTTACCACGTAAATATCAGCTGAATTCCAACGCGTTTTGAAATTCACTTTCCTTGAAATTAATTTCTAAACCCCTCAAGCGAATTCCATCGATAAATTGGTCGAATCACTTGAGTCATCCAGAACTTTCTCTCTTGTTGAAAGAGAAAGGTCGATATGGAATTAATTTTGTAACGCAGCTTCCGTTAGAATTTGTGCAAAAGGACAATGGACGGTGAGAAACAATGATTTTTTATTCTACTTTCTGCAGCATTGGGCTTTGCAGATCATTAAAAAAAAATTGAAAAAAAAGTAATGTGCAAGAACAATTTGAAAGTAATTTTCGACCAGGTTACTCATTGTGCAAAATTGGCAAAAATCGATTTTTATACGGAAAAAATAGCAAAATAAGTGCTACAATTAACAAGCGACGTATTCCAAGTGCGACGCTCAGATTCCTTTAAATTTTGCACACATTTCGGACATATGCTACATATCAATTTCTGAAAATTTTAGCTCGCGCACTGCAGGAGCGTCCGAGATATTGAACGGTATTTTCGGCCAAGAGAGTACGCAAAACGCGGAGAGCCGCCAGAGAGAAACAATTTTCAGCCATAAATTTGCTTGTTTCGTGCGGAAAAAGGTGATTTTTTGTGGAAACATTACCCACTACGGGATTGCAACCCTCGACCTCAAAATCTCGATCGTTTCTGCAAAGCGCGAGCTGGAAGTATCGCATAAAATTTGATCGTCGAACTCGGAATACTTCCGTTGTAAATTCTTTTTATGTTTGTGATACTTCTTTTCAATTGCACTTTCCGCATTTCTGCTCCCCCCAAACTTTTCGCTCGAAAGTCTTTGACCCGGCTTCCGGACGTTTAATCCGATCGAAAAATTCCTTTGTTTTTCGGAAGTCAAATGAT
Source organism: Bursaphelenchus mucronatus (assembly GCA_025436335.1). NCBI lineage: Eukaryota > Metazoa > Nematoda > Chromadorea > Rhabditida > Aphelenchoididae > Bursaphelenchus > Bursaphelenchus mucronatus. Next base: position 10,847,012 of record CM046360.1, read on the forward strand.
TTTTGAAATTTAATATAAATTTGTAGCCTTCTCACACGCTAAACCCGTGGTTTTAGGGAAATTACAGCCTATTTATAAACAGCATCGGGATTTTGAAAACCGTAAAATATCTCGTTTTGAAATTCCGACATTTTTGATGATTCCGACATCGAAAATGACGGACAATTTCTAAATTTGGGTCTGAAAAGACCGAAATTTATGTTTTCCTTATTTTCCGTTCGGAATCCCCGTCTCTATCACGAGTAGAAGACAGTTCGCGCTTCCACGAGACCGCAATCATCGTGCAAAAGGGTCGACTTTCGTGGTTTAAACAATCGCCCCCTTTCCCGTCGCTGTCTCTCCTCCTTTTTCGCGCTCTCTCCGCCCCCGTCGTTGCGTTGAGGTGGGGCTGAAAACGGGTATAAATGGAGGACGAATCGGCAGGCTAGCCTTTTAGATGCAAAGACTGAGCGCGGCGAAAACCTTTTTCCCGCAATTCACGACTTCTTCAACTTTTGAAGCCGTCCAATCAACTTTCGAAGCCCTTTCCTCGCACCGCGAAGCTTTTCCGCCAACGCCGAAAGCTTCTGTTCCCTCTTCAACCTCTGAAGTTTGCAAATTCAACGCCAAGAATGTTCTATTTCTACCCCTCTTCTGCCTCTTCTTCGCCAGCTTCCTCGCCCACGGCGTCGCCGCGGACTCAACGCCGCGCTTCCGCATGGACAAAATCAATTTCGTTTGGGCGAAAGCGCAGCATCGTCTTAACGGCCAAGAAGCTGCTCAGAAACTACAGGTAGGCCCGAAAGATCCGCTTAAAACGCCCTGAGGGCATTTTTTGGTCAAAAAATTAACTTTTATCAAGTTCTCTTGCCATACTAACACGAGCAGTTTCAGGAAGAATTGAAAAAGTTTGATACCCTCTACGTATCAATCAAACACGAACAAGAACATCATAAAAACACCAAATCCATAAGCGAAGCCGACGACAAACTCGAGAGACTCCTCGAGCGCTACAACTTAGACGATGCCCTCAAGGCCTTTAGAATTGTAAGTTCATTGCGATATACATACGAAAGGAGTCTCTATCCCATCTACATCGATGCTTTCAGAAATACAAACACGATTCAAAACAACAACCCAACATAAACAAACTCGCCGAAGACTCCAAAAGAACGGCCAAATTTTCGGATTCTCGCCTTCAAAACCTTTGGTCCAAAGTCAACAATGATCAAGACGTCGCAGCCCACGAACTGAGCGATCTACACCGCCAATTCGAAGAGCTACAACGCATTATCGAACGTTATAACAAAGGGAAGACGGATTTAAATCAACTTGATGAGAATGAAGTCCATGACGTTGTAGATCATCAACAACTCGTTAGAGAGGCGAAAACGCTGAACGGCGAGATCGAGGACACCATTGAGCATCTGAACTCGCAAATCGAAGCAGTCAAAGAGAATCCGTTCGAGAATGAGAGTGTGCGAAAATTGTGGCTAAAGGTGAGGAGGGGAAAGGTTAGGGGATACGACAAAAAGTACTAGTAAAACTAATGCCAGGCGGGTCAAACAGTCTTTTTTCGAAGTGGCTTTGCGCGACAAACAAGCAGCCAGTGGCATGTTTTCGCACAGTGCGGTCGGCATTGCGGGGTGGCTTTTCGCGGTAAACAATCAGCACATGGCAAAATAACTGCCAAAACATAATAAAATAATTTTTTCCAACCAACAATTTGCGATACTTTTCGACAAATTCTGAGAAATGGCAAATTTAGACACCCAAAAAATTACTTTTCTTCGATGTCGCGAAGTGTCAAAGACGAAACGCCAACTTGAAGACTTCCCTTTCAATATGACGTGCGCCGTCCTTTTTGCGACGCAACGCTGGAATTATTTAGTAAAAAAATCCAAACGATTTTTTTTCATCGATAAATTTTTCATTGTGTCGATTCCATCGACGATTACTCGTCAATCCCAAACGGAATTCGCCGAACAGCTCTTTTTCTCTCTCTCTCATTCTCGTTAAATCAAACTAAAATTGGGGCTAAAAAGCGTTGAAAACGAAATTCGCGGAGGAAAACATGTGGAAACTTCGCTTCTCCCTCTGAAATTACATGTGAAAGCTGTTGGAATCTCGTTTTAACAAAATTATTGGCCACTTCAAGGAATGGGACTACTATAACAAGCAATTAAATTTACGAGCAAGCACTTCAAATGCGAAATTAACAAAGCATTCAGCCAAAAATCAGCTAATTCCGCAATTTTCAGGCCAAAAAAGCTCCAAAACTCATCCCCAACGAGTTGAATGCCATCAAATCCGAGCTGCGGCATTTGGATCGCCACTTCCTGAAGCTGGACCACCATTCGCAGATGATGGACGAGCATCGGAGTCTGCATGACACCGAAGACGACGAAATTTTGGGCTCCATGGAGTCGCAGCGAGAGAAAATTTTGCACAAATTGCGGAAATTGGAGGAATATTTGAACGAGAAGCTCGCAAACCACGATGAGCTTTGAATTTTGATTCCAGTTGTCTTTTTTATATTACATCTTTTACCACGAGTTTTCCTTTATTTTGGCCTTACTGTAGGCTACAGTAAGATTTTTACCCCTTCAAATTTAAATTTCCAAAATTTGCATAAATTCTCTTGGCTATTTCCGGGTATCCCCATTTCTAATTTATTTCGCCTTTGGCAACGTTGGTTTTGTTTGTTTCAAATCGTCTTATTTTCCATTTTTCCATCGTTTTTTGGACAATTCACTTGGATTTTGGTGCATTTTTTCATATCACATTGAGTTTACCTCAGTATTTTGTATAAACATACCATATCGTATATCTCGGACATGCTTTGAAAACAGAAGCAACGAAACGTAGAAGATTGCAAAAGCTTGGAAAAAACAAAAAACTAGAATTGGCCGTCCACTATAACATAATTCATCAACTCAAATAATACGGTAATATAACCACATACCGGGTTTTTATACTGTTGTCCACCTATTCACGTCAGTGCGCGAAAGAACTTGACTGATCGGAGGGTCATTTTTCCCGCCCAAATTTTGCGGTTTGCGGGAGACATTTTATACGAGAGGCGATGCAAAAGCGAAGGAGAACATGAACAGTGATTTATAAGGTGGGCAGAGTACTCTTAGGGTGTTTATAATTGGCTGGCTGTGAAAAATATTTATTTGCCCATGCCAAAATCAGGTTATGCCTTAGCCTAGCCAAGCCAACTTTTCAGTGTATAAAATGTTCTCCGCAGGTCGCGCCCTTTCATTTTCCCAAGACGTGATTTTTTGCAGGCAATCTGCTGAACTTTTCCC